>CM064493.1:12255345-12335345 GCA_032716605.1 Paralithodes platypus | reverse complement strand
GATATCTATTATATCTGTGTTATAGATAATTATCATACTGTATTCACCAAGATGGCAAATACAGATCCAGGACCGTCTAAATTCCGGACTGACTGGAGCAAGTGTTGTCTTTGCCAGAAGAAGAAGAGTGAAGAGCTCAAGTCACCACGTGCACAACAACCACAAGAACATGATGGCTACACTATGATTGCGACTACTATTCCCCTCTTTCACGCAATTAATGAGATGCCTATTATTCTGGATCCAGCCAGACTTGATGATGGTGGTGGCATTGAAGAAACTCTGAGGAGGAACAAGGCGCAGTATCACCAAAGTTGTCGCCTTATGTTCAAATTGGAGAGAGCCAGAAAAAGAAGAGCAGAGAGTGCTCAGCCAGTAGAATGCCAGACCAAGCTGCGTAGAACCAGCCATGAAGGCCAAACGTGTTTCATATGTGACCAGCCAGACTTGATGATGGTGGTGGCATTGAAGAAACTCTGAGGAGGAACAAGGCGCAGTATCACCAAAGTTGTCGCCTTATGTTCAAATTGGAGAGAGCCAGAAAAAGAAGAGCAGAGAGTGCTCAGCCAGTAGAATGCCAGACCAAGCTGCATAGAACCAGCCTTGAAGGCCAAACGTGTTTCATATGTGACAAAGAAGCCCCATCCTCTGAACTCAGACAAGTTATGACGATGAACCTCAATAACAGACTTAATGAATGTGCCCAAACTTTAAATGACGGAAAACTTCTTGCATGACTCAGCGGTGGAGATGCTATTGCACAGGAGCTCAAATACCATTTTGCATGCTTGACAGACCTGTACAATAGAGAGAGGACGTACCTCAGAGCCACCAAGAGACTGGAACAGGAACGTGCACCCGAAGAGGATGCCCACCCACAGGCATTCTCAGAGCTAGTCACATATCTAGTGGAGACCACCAGATCTGGCGAGGGTCCTGCAGTCTTCCGACTTGCAGACATAGTTCACCTGTATGCCCAGCGCCTGGAACAGCTGGGTGTTGATGCACCTGCTGTCAACTCCACAAGACTGAAGGAAAAACTACTGTCAGAAATACCTGAGTTGGAAGTGCACAAGCAGGGAAGGGATGTTCTTCTGGCTTTCCAGAAAGATGTGGGCTTTGTCTTGTCAGAAGCCTCTGACTATTATAGTGAGCTATTATAAGGGCAAAGCAGCTAACATCTTGCGAAGACATATGCTGGACCACAAGTCCACATTTGATGGAACCTTCCATGAGGGGTGCATCGAGCAGGCCATTCCACTCACTCTTCTTCAGTTTGTGGCCATGCTTGAACACGGAGCGGACATCAAATCTCAACTGAGGTTTGGCGCATCAAAGACAGATCTAGCAATTGATCAGCTGCTTCAGTACAACTGCTACGCAAGGTACAAAGAAGGAGCAGCAACTCACAGACACTCCAAAGACAGAGAGACCCCATTCGCCGCTGAGCTGATTGGCACACACCTTGAGAAAGGCAAGGTCCGTTTCCAGGAGTTTATGGAGGGACTGGAAGGGGAAGAAGAATCCACCTTCTATGAACCAATCAAGAAGAACAGGGTTGACTTTTTCCGACAGGTACCAGCCTCTGTTGACTCTTCAAAGCAAAAAGTGCTGAAGGAAGACTGTCAACTGTTCTCGAAGCTGTTCATATCATGCCAGAGCAGAGAGTGTGACTTGAAGGAGTTCTTCCGTCATGAGAAACAGTCACATCCTGCTGCCCTCAGTGATGGTGGAAAGCTCCACACCTGTCAGAAATCCCACCTCACTACCATTCTTCAGAGCCAAGTTACAACCCGAGGCAGAGACAGACGCCGACACCATCATCATTGATGGTGCAGCGTTGGTGAACAGTCTGCCCCCACGGAGTTCAAAGACGTTCGAAGAGTACACAATGCTCGATGTCCTTCCTAGAATACAAGCATACTCTACCAAGTACATGAGAACAGACATTGTGTTTGATGTCTACCGGCCATCTAGTCTGAAAGCTGAAACTAGATCAAAGCGAGGATGCGGGGTGAGACGCAGGGTGACAAGAAAGGGCAAAATTCCCTCAAACTGGCGAAACTTCCTGAGTGAAAATTACAACAAAGCCGAGCTGTTCAACTTTCTGGCTGATAAGATTGTACGTGTGGCCACACCAAATGTGGTCATTGTGACCAAGGAAGAAGATGCGGTCAGCAACCGCACTATCAATCTGGCTGGGGTGGCACCGTGCAGTCATGAAGAAGCTGACATGCGGATCTTTTGTGCATGCCAGGCATGCAACAGAAGCAGGCAGCAAAGTTATCATGGTCAAAGCCAGCGACACAGATGTTGTCGTCATCGCAGTCAGTGTTCTGCAGGCACTTCAGGAGCTAGGTCTGCAGCAGTTGTGGGTTGCCTTTGGCCAAGGACAGAACCTGAGGTGGGTTCCTGTACATGACTTGTGTTGCTCTCTTGCAGAAAAGAGCAAAGGGATGCTCTTCTTCCATGCCTTCACTGGCTGCGATGTCGTTTCAGCATTCCGTGGCAAAGGGAAGAAGTCTGCTTGGCAAACCTGGGATGTTTGTGATGAGGCTTCTGGTGTCTTCAGCAAACTCAGCCAGTACCCACCGGTAGTTGATGATGAAGATCTGGAGACCTTGGAGAAGTTCGTGGTCATGATGTACGACAGATCCAGCACAGCTGAAGGTGTCGATGATGCGAGGTTGGACATGTTTGCTCGGAAGCAGAGGCCGTACGAAGCCATTCCTCCAACCCGAGCAGCACTGAAGCAGCATGTGAAGCGTGCTGCCTACCAGGCGGGCTGCATCTGGAGTCAGTCAACAGTACGTCAACCAGAAACGCAGACTCCTGCCAACTGGGGCTGGACCAAGAAAGGAGATCTGTGGCAGATCGTTTGGACAGAGCTCCCACCCATTCCAGAGAGTTGCCAGCAGCTGACCAAGTGTGGATGCAAGTCGGAATGCTGCGGTCGATGCAAATGCTACTGCTTTGGTCTGACCTGCACGGCACTGCGCAGCTGCAGATGCGAGGTTTAGAAGCGTTGTAGTATACTCATCCAGGCAGCAAGACAATAAGTGACAAACAAGTATAGGCCTACTGCCTACATGTACATCCAATAATATATCGGACTGATGGTGCCTATGATATGGGCACTTTTTACCCTAATTATGATTCCGGGACTGATATTATAGTACAAGGAAGCTAGTGAGTAAGTCCATGGTTCCAAATTCGGATTATACATAGCGAAAAATTTATGATTTGACACGAAGATCGTTCAAATAGGACAAGTCTTTGCGATTTTATTGCGAAATGCAATGTTTCTGTATATTCAATGGTGGACATCTTGAAAAATGGCCGCCATCTTGAATTTTTAGGTGGCTAACGGGTTTTATCAAAAGAGCAATCCCCAAGGAATATGTGTGCCAATTTGGGTGCTTGTTTCCAGAAATGAACGATTATTCCAGTTATCTGCCCCACTAAAAGTAGACTTCGAAGGTTTGAGATATAGCTACTAACAATCTAGAGAAAGATAAACCAGGAGAGATACATACAGCTTGATAAGATTAACTTAGTTACAAACTGACTTTACAATAGCATTATTGGTAACTATAGATTTTATACATCCTTATTAACCAATAAAGAGGGTAATCTTAATCTTACTAAACAATTGACTCACGCAAAACCTGTAGAGCAAGACTGATATAAAAGCATGGTCATTTTATAGTTAGTAGATAATTTTTCAATGCGAGTTAGTGAGACTAAAGGCAGAACTGCCTGTGACGAGTGCCTTCCCCATAGTTAAAAGAGTAACAGGGACAAAATCAAGGAATGTTCGAGTCAAAATGCCTGGACAAACAGAGTTTGAAGTAGTTTAAGTTATAGGATGAGGGGAAAATAGATTCAGGGTACAGCGTTCCAGAGCTCAGCTGTTGAATAGGAGAAAGATTTGGAATATTGCTTCACTCTTGGGTTGGAGAGTTGCAAAGGGTAAGGGTGAGATTGTGTTGGAAAATGGGTTCTACATACTCTTCGTAGAGGAGGTGGTATACATTGAGTATATATTGATGTCTGTGGAACACTGATTATTGTAATATCGGTAGAATAGGGAGAGATGCAACTTTGCGGCAAAGAGAGAGAGAGATTGCAGAGAGTCAGGGAGTGGTTGTGAGTTAATAAGAGAAAAGGTTTTCTTTCCAACTTTGTCAAGAAGTGCTGTGTGAGAGGATCTTCCCCGCACATGTGAACAATACTCAATACATGGACGCACTGTGCCTCTGTACAGAGCAAGAAGCTGTACCGGGGTAAAGAACCCCCGGAGGCGATTGAGCACACCCAGCTTCTGGAAATCTGTTTTAGCAAGGGTGGTAATATGATCATTTCCAAGTGAGATCAGAAGAAAAGGAGATACCGAGAATCCTGAGAGAAGATGAAGGGTTGATTTGTGTATTGTTGAAGTATAAGGGAAATCCTGTGCTAGTTCTTGATGGGTAGATAAATGGAGAAATTGGTTTTGGAAACACCAAGAGCAACAATATATTTTCTGCCAGAATGGGAATTGTTGATAGGTCAGATCATAAGTGTTTTATGGCATCGTCACGTGACTTTTTGAGGGATTGTTTGTTGGGGGATTCTGAAAAAACTAGTTGAATAGTGTAAGGTAGAGTCATCAGCATATGAATGAATAGCTGATAGCTGATAGGTTGAGGAAGTGAAAGATGGGCATCCACAACTGCAGCTATGGAATGGCCAGGAAGGAAAATAGAGATAAAGTAAAACAATGAGGGACAGAAACTAAAGGAGGGTAGTTTAGATATTAGAGATTTGTGCTAGATTCTATTAAAGGGCCTTAGATATGTCTAGCGCAATAAAAAAGGTTTAATCAAAATCATGAAAGGAGGATGACCAAAAGTTAGAAAGATATGAATAAGATATGAAAGAAGATCACCAGTAGAGCGACCCCTAAGGAAGCCATACTGGCGATCTGAAAGTAGATTACTGTATATGGGCAGAGAGATGGGTAAGAAAATTTGAAGTAAGAATAGTTTTCAAAACTTTGGAGATGCAAGAAATGAGAGCAATTAGGTGATAGTTGGAGGGTTGAGAACGTTCACCCCTTCTTTGGGATAGGTTGAATGAGAGCAAACTTCCAGCAAGAAGGGAACACATTAGAGGAGAGACAGAGATGGAAGAGTTTGCCTAGGCAGGGAGTCAGCACGGAAGCACAGTTTTTTAGTACAACAGGAGGACACCATCACGCCTTCTTAGTATTAAGCCCAAAGAGGGTAGAGACTACATATTTAAAAGAGATTAGGATATTAGGTATAAGTAGGAGAGGGAGGAACAGCACCGGAATCATCCAAGGTGGAATTTTTAGCGAAAGTTTGGGTGAAGAGTTTTGTCAGAGGAAAAAGTGACGGTAGTGGTGTCAGAGTGGAAAAGGGGAGGGAAAGACAAAGAAGAACAATTGGTGGAAAGGTTTTTGGCTAGTTACTAGAAAGCTTGGGAAGAGCTTAGAGTTGGATAGTTCAGAGAGAGGTAACCTGACCAAGATTCGAATCCACTCACTCCCAGTATATTTGGAAGAGCTGGGCACCATAACCACTCGGCCATGAGCATATGGCTGAGTGCTTATGGTGCTCAGCTCTTCCAAATATACCTGGAGTGAATGGGTTCGAATCCTGGTCAAGATACATCTCTCCCAATGTGTCCGACATTATCTTTAGATATTGAATAGTTCAGTGCATTTAATATAAAATCGATGAAAGAGTGTTTGGTGAGTCGAAGAACAGATTTGGCTTGATTCTGGGCAGAATCATAAGAAAAATAAGATTCTTGGGTTTTAACACCTTACGAGCGGCCTATGCGGTTTATTTATATGTACCGCCCAGCGGGGTGTTTTTAGCCAAAATAGGGCTGTTTACGTGATCATTTTCATGCCTAAATAAGACCCAGAACGTAAAACAAGTACCTATCCCTGAAAGGGCATAAACAGAGCTTTCGAATGACACCATAACGATCCTATTATGATGGCTAGTTTTCTTGCAATAACCGTGCAACGCGAGTGCAAAAAGCATGTAATTAGCCACTTTCCCGATACAATTCCTTATATAGCGAGTGAGAGAGGGAGGAGGGAGCTGGGATTCGTGTCAGTATGTTCGCCGCGGTGGTCTGGAGCAGTCATACGCTCGCTACTCTCCTGCCACCACTTGTCTCTCTCTCTCAGCAACATTACGTGCTGAAATTGCCACTCGAGTTATGTCGAGCGCCGCCACATAGTCCAGCTTTATTTAACTCGACTTATGTGGTGAGCCGCTAATTAAGGGTTAAGGTGTCGGTACCGTTTCAATGCTTCATCCTTATTGCGGACAGAAGTAGAACACGCGTAAGTAAACCAAGTTTATTTTACATTAGTCTGAGGGAAAGAAAATGGAATGTATGCCTCCATGCCCGAGAGGGTTACCTTGGTAATGTGTTCAACACTGTCCGAGGGTCCCCGGCAACGGAAGCTGTGATGTTAACCACTCCGTTAGAACCGCATGGCTTGTCCTACAGTGACTAAATAGGATCGCCGGACAGTGGATGTGGCTACAGTTTGTGTATTGTTGTGTGCTTTATTTCATATGAAAGCTCGTGTCATGGGCAGTCCAGAAAGGCTCTTTGTTTTCACCCATGTCAAGGCTTTATATATTTAATTGTAAAGCATATGTTTTATCCTTAACTAGTAATGATAGGATCAGAGAGAGTGAGAGAGTAGAACAGAGTGAGAGGGGGCGCGTAGTGTTTTGCTATACTCGATGACGTCATAGCTGGCTGGCATCGTGGGGATTGGTTAAGGGAGTTCTTTACCATGCTTGGTGACGTAATGTTTTGCTAGCTACTTTGGTAGTGGTTAGAGGACTTGTTACCGCTTTTTTCCCACGCGGCTCGAGCTAGTGCGAGTATATATACAGCTCCCTCGCCACTTTCTCCCTCAGATCTGGTTTCTAGAACGCATTCCTCTTATCCCTTTGATACCTGTCCCCCCCTCCGCACCTGAGAACCTTTTCCTCTGCCTATCTCTCTCATTTTCCATATCTTTCACCACCTTTTATTAACATTATATCCCCTCTGGTTAACTCTGCATAATCAGCTTCATGCTGGCCAGTTGTATTGTGCGTTAAGGTCTGATATAACCCATGTATGTTAGTTATTGTTGTTGTTTTTCCCCAAGCTGCCTGGCCGAACAGCCCCAAGGCCCCGAGCAAGGCCAAGGCCACAACCGAGCGCCCCCACAGAACCCTCCCCGCCGACCACAATAAAGCCTGGGTGACCGAAGCCACTCCACGGCGGGGAGCTGAGGAGGGTGCGGAAACACCCGGGAAACCAAAGCCCCACCCAGGGCCCCGCGCCCCTCAGCAACCATGAAGAGAAAGTTGAGGGGCAAAGGAAAGATGTGACGCTCTGGCTTCCAATCTTGGTAGATTAGGAGGTCAATCCACGCAAGAGACGCTGTCACTTGAGATCTAGAAAATATATAAGTAAAAGGAACAGTCAGAGTAAGCTATGGGTATGGCAGAGATCGCTCAGTTCTCACTCTGATAGACCAGCCCATCACCACATGACTAGAACCCAATCCTCTCAGCATCAGCTAGGAAAGGCCCTAGAAAGCCGCCTTTGGCGGGGGGATAGCTCCCCTATTTCAACCCTTTTCGGGGTTGGGCACCCGCCATCGGGGTTGGGCACCCGCCAATGTATGTTAGTTGTTAAGATAAGTTGATCACGAAGCATTGGTTGGCATTCATATTGTTTAGTACCGCTTTCTATAATTATTAGTGTTCTACTGGATTAGATAATGCTAGACTAGGAGTCTGATATTATAAGGTATTGTTTCCTATGAGTGCTGGCTTTAGTTAAAAGCTGCACGACATACCTGAGAACTGGAGTTGATTGAGTAAATTCTAGTCTGTGTGCCATTGAGAGTAGAGCATGCACGAATGAGGGCTTTTGCCTATACCATTCTGCACTGTTCTAAGCTCGTTGTTTGTCTTTGAGGTACGCCAGGAGAACGCTTAATACTTCGGTATTAAGGTTTCTCAAGAGAGCTACCCTTCATTATAACGTAATATTTGACGCACAGACTTGAGATGTGCACTAGGCTATGCGGCATGCCATACGCACCAGTATCTCGTATCATTGACTCTAGCTAGACTTTATCAGTTATAGTAAACATTAAGTATATTAACCCAATTACTCTTTTTATGCATACCCGTTTATGATTACACAAGCATTTCGCAGCCTAGTTTGATGTATGGAGACACAAACGACTTAGGCTCTTTTTGTTGATAGGAATACTGCATTGTCGTGGCGATTATTGTTGTTGTAGCGTTTAGGATATTCTTGGCCCCGACTGCATTATATATCCTGCCTTTTGTGTGCATAGCCTGCACGAGCATTGTTCCGCTGCCGGCCTTTTTGGGTTCCATTTCCAATTTGAGCATCTTGATAGCATCTAACATTTAAAGAAGATTCCTTGTTGGTGTTGAAGGACTTTAGTGCACTTTCTTTCATGCAGGAGTGCCTGACATTTATTGATTAAAGTAACATAAGCTGTAACTTCTCTTACCACCTTACTTTGCATACCATAACCAAGCACCTTCGGTTATAGGTAGTAATAGTCTGTTTTCACATAACATTAACCCTTAAAAAGCGGCCCACCACTTAAGTCGAGTTAAATAAAGCTGGACTATGTGGCGGCGCTCGACATAACTCGAGTGGCAATTTCAGCACGTAATGTGGCTGAGAGAGAGAGACAAGTGGTGGCAGGAGACTAGCGAGCGTATGACTGCTCCAGACCACTGCGGCGAACCTACTGACACAAATCTCAGCTCCCTCCTCCCTCTCTCACTCGCTACATACTCAATTATGTACCGAAAGTACCGAATTACCTGCTTTTTGCACTCGCGTTGCACGGTTATTGCAAGAAAACTATCCATCATACAAGGATCGTTATGGTGTCATTCGAAAGCTCTGTTTATGCCCTTTCAGGGATAGATACTTGTTTTACGTTCTGGGTCTTATTTAGGCATGAAAATGATCACGTAAACAGCCCTATTTTGGCTAAAAACACCCCGCTGGGCGGTACACATAAATAAACCGCATAGGCCGCTCGTAAGGTGTTAAGCCTAGAGTAGACGCACATTTATTGAGAGTTTAATAACCTATTATTGCATATAGAACTCTGTAGAGTATTTGTGTTCTTTGTTCACTGTTGAATATACATCAGAGGTTGGATCTAGCGCTTTCCGTTGTAGCATTTATGCCATTACTAGTCCAATGAATAAGAGCCCTGATATATTTAAACCTCAGTCGTAACAAAGCAAAAATCATTCCATGGGAAATTAAAGAAGTACTGCGGAAGAGCTTCCCAGTCGGCATCGCCAAAGTGCTACAATTGACTAATTATGTCTAAAAAAAATGTGGTAACATTTATTTTACAAAATCAAGGAACTGCACCGCAAATACAAATAGTGTAGTGTATATATAATCACGGTCGACCCAGTTTGCTATAACAGTAAAACTGCAGACTAAAACATGCAATAAATATAGCAAAGATAAATAGGTAGATAAACCTTCTTCATTTACGATAATACAGTATATATATATATATATATATATATATATATATATATATATATATATACTGTATATATATACATATTATTTCAAAGTAAATTAGATATACAACCGACACACAGTTTGTGCTTATGTTCGAATAGCGAGAGAGAGAGAGAGAGATAGCGAGAACAAGTTGCCAGCCTATATCGCGTTTATCTTGCTACACACACCTCTACCTAATCTTATAAAGGTTTATGGTATTATGAGGCTCTGCGAAGATGTTTTTTCATAGTTGAATATTTAATGTATAAGAATTCGTTATATTACCATCAAAATCGAAGGTAGGTAAGTGAGATGTTAGACAACTTATTTATTATGCCATTACCAAAGTTTAAATTAATTGTTCTTCATAAAATAATTCACGCTCCAGTCACAGGTTTCTTTGTAATCCACCACCACCTACCCCTATCCTGCACTACTGCTAGGTTGCCCTCTATAGTTTGTCACCCCCACTTTGTATCTTGATCTCTTTATGCATGTTCTGTCTCGTGCTCGTCTTCTACCTTTCATGTAACGTTTTTTTCCCATAGCTTCGTATCTCTCTTGAATTTGCATATATTACCTCTGCCGTTTTAATCATGAGTTTTAGTATCACATAGTTTTCATGGGCTTGGTGATAGTCCTTATAGTAATAAAAATAATACAAATAATAATAATAATAATACCCTCTCCCCTCCCCCATCTAAGATTCTCGAGGTAAAAAGACACAGTTTCATATTGGAGGATGTATCTGTTTCAATTTGCTACAACTTTAGCATTATTATGTTTCATTAATACCAGCAATCCTATATTTTGCAATCATAATACCACAGAATATTCAAAACACAAAATTATGTTTTCACATTAAAGTAATTAGCCACCCACTTCCCTCCACCCCCACCTGGTCCCACCGCGCCGCTGGTTACCTCTCCTACTCCTGTACCCTCCTCCCTCCACCCCATACCTTCACCTACTACCCCCACACCATCACTGTTACCAGATAATTTATGGGCACTAATTGTGCTGCCCTCTATTGAGGTCTTGGACAGACCAAGGGTGTCTCTGTTTCATCTGTGGACAACTGTACATAATTAAATTAAATTTACTATGGGTTTCAGAGGCTGTGTTACATCGTTTTTCGGGAATAACTTATTAACAAACAGTTAGATCAGTATGATATTTTGACATAGCTTTGTTCACACCGTGCTCTAATATTCGTCAATATAGTGCATTACCAAATTGTAGAAATAAGGCACTTGTCCCTGTGTCATGGGGTTAAAGTCACACATTAATGACTAAGAAATGGACAAGTCTACTGTGGCTTACCTGTGAGAACAACCAAACCATTATTGCTCCTCCATCAAATACGGTAGTTATCAGCCACCACCCAACCCTACTATGCATTTAAATTCAAGTTATATGTCAATATCAAGTACATACAGTATAATAATATACAAAAAGTATGTATTTTATATATGTTCATTTTGATATTGACAGATAACTTGAATTTAAATGCGATAGTAGGGTTGGGTGGTGGCTGATAACTACCGTGTTTGATGGAGGAGCAATAATGGTTTGGTGGTTCTCACAGGTAAGCCACGGTAGACTTGTCCATTTCTTAGTCATTAATGTGTGACTTTAACCTCATGATACAGGGACAAGTGCCTTATTTCTACACTTTTGGTAATGCACTATATTGACGAAAAATAGGGCACGGTGTGAACAAAGCTGTGTCAAGATATCTTACTGATCCAACTGTTTGTTAATAAGTTATTCCCGAAAAACTATGTAACACGGCCTCTGAAACCCATAGTAGTGTTGAATAATAAAGCACATTATTGTAACACGGTAACTGCATGCGCGGTTTGATTCAGATACATTTGTCAATTTTCACAATGCTTCGATAATAAGCTTGGTATACTCAGCACGATGAACGAATTGTATAATAATTGAGCGATGAAAAACGAAACAGGTGTAGTTGAGAGGAGTAGGATTAGAGAAAACGAAAAATACGTAAAAACTGACCGATAGCTAAAGATAATCGTTATTTAAGAACATTAGAACCTAAGAAAACGGGAGTCTGCACAAATACGTTGGCTCACACACGGCAAATCCCTTTCACACCCAACCCATCTTATTACTACGACTTTAACCCCTTCTCTACCGCCGACGTCTTTGTGATGTTATTTTAGCTATATTTAGACGATTGTGTGCAGTTTAGGAAGGATCTGTGGTACTAAAAGGGGTTAAGTGAGATAGTTAGAAGCCTGTTAATTGCTGGAGGTCCTTCATAAACTGAAGGCACTCGTCTAATAGTAGCTAGTATAAACTTTAAAGGACGGCACCAGTCATGAAGAGGTTAAAAAAACGGTAAAATGCACCTTTAGGTAAATATATACAGACGTAAAATGATATAGGATTGGTGGCACTTTGCACAGCTGCTGATCTCCGTGTCTTGCCCTTTGGAGCCTCTTAACCCTTTGAAGATCATGGCGCATTTTGACAGTTTATTCTGACTACCATTAAACGATTGTATACAGCTTAGGATGGATCTGTGGGAGTTGTAAGGGTAAAGACTATCTCAATTAACCCCCTTATTTCCATATACCCTTCCTAATCTGAATAAAACCGTCTAATAACAGCCAGAAAACAGAAATTAAATGCGTCATCGTATCTTGAAAGGGTTAATAATTAGTTAAGCACAGTGGCAACTTTAAGCCGCTGTCACACGAGCGCTATTTCCGTCAATTTTCCATGTGCAAATTTATTATCGTATTATTTCAGGACATTTTCGCACTGGTATCGGTAATTAAACTGAAGATAGATTCTGTATGGCGGCTGAATTCTGATTACGTGTAGCCTAATATTTTAAGCTTCCAGACTATAATTGTCCGTAAAAATTGCTCGAAAAAGGCTCGTGTGACTCCGGCTTTTATTATATCTAAGTCAGATACTTTACCAACAGTTCCTCTACACCATGATCAGGAAAGACGGTACGAAAAAGGAAGAGAAGGAGGATTATAAGAGATGAAAGTGATAGAGGGCGATAAGAAAGACGAGAATAAGGAGAAAGATTAGAAGGACGATGAGAGAGAGAGAGAGAGAGAGAGAGAGAGTGAGAGAGATAAATTTACATAGATCCACTGGCCACACAGACCTTACGATATAAACGAGGTTGTCAGGACTTAATTTTAGTACATATGGCATACCCGATAGAAAAGGAAAGTTGAAGGAGAGAGAGAGAGAGAGAGAGACTGGCATTATTATCAAGACAGAGAGACTGGCAGGTGGACTGACAGTTCTTGGGGACAAAGGAGAATATCGACACACACACACACACACACAGATAGATGGATAGATAGATAGATACTTTATTGACTACAGAATACATCGTAAAATGTATACATAGTGCAATTATAGTTTCCCAACAAGCAATGCATAGCTCACTGTCTAATCTTACAACATAAGTGAAAACTGTAGTCCAAAAACAAAACCCTTACCAAATAATTATATAATTATTATAATAATTTGCAGACTCATTTAATCTCACTCAACTAGTCAACCAACCCCCACGTGTACCAGAATTTACACTTTCTCCTCCACAATGCAGAACTTCTGCTTATCAGAATTAATTTATCCCCAGAGCTACTACTCTTTGGAATTCACTTCCCTCGAATTGCTTTCCACAAACTTACAATTTACAAATGTTTAAATCCAGTTGTTACAAACATTTTATGAATGGAGGATGCCTTTAGGCACATGGACCTTTTTGTTTTATCTGTGTTTTTCCTTCCTCCGTTCATTGTCTCTTAAAAAAAATATATAATAATAATAATAATAATAATCATAATTCCCACCTACTGGACTTATTTTTAACAACCAATTCAGAAAATTATGGTGTTACAGTGAGGTTCCCGCTTGGATCTTCTGATCACTGTCTGATACAGGCCACCTGTCTATCACCTACCACACCTTCCCACTCTGAACCTGTTTTGGTGACTAAATGGCATTACGATAGGGCAGACTGGGAGGGTCTTCAAGGTTTCTTTATTGATATTCCCTGGGCCTCTTTCTGTTCTAATGATGCACACTCCACCTTGAGCCACATACAAGATTTTGTAAAAATTGGAATGGAAACTTTTATTCCTCATCAAAAGTACAGTAAAAGATCTAATTCACCTAAATGGTTTGACTATAATTGTGCTAGAGTAACTGAACAAAAAGCAATAGCCTACAATGCATACACAAGATCAAAAACACATGAAGCCTTTAATTACTTTAGAAACATCAGAAATCATGCCAAACCTGTATTAAACCTAACTAAATCAAACTTTCTCCACAAGCAGGCAAATAAACTTCTAAATAATCCAAATGATAACAAAATATTTTGGTCTACTCTTAACTCATTCAAATCCAACTTCACTACTGCTTCATCCATTCCACCATTAAAATCTCCGACTGGCAATCTTGTAAGTGACCCAAGAGGTAAAGCTAACCTTCTTGCGGATATTTTCTCCACCAACTCAACCATAGATGAAATAAATCAAGATGTCCCTGTACTTAATTTTAATTCGCCTGAAATTCCCTCACTTAAGATCCACACCAGACATGTCAAAACTATTTTGCAGAATCTCTCAGTAGATAAGGCTCCTGGTCCAGATGAAATTCCTCCATTAGTACTTAAGAATTGCTCCTTGGTGCTCGCTCCTGTATTGGCAAAAAATGTCCGTCTGTGAAATTGATTTAATTATCTAAGACGCTCTTCGTATGGTTTGTTCTTTAGGCTAGGTATAATTTTGGTAACTCTACGTTGAACTTGTTCTAGCTTGTTTTATGTCTTTTTGGTAATAAGGGCACCAGCATTGAACTCAGTATTCCAGAAGAGGGCGGACTAAGGAGTTGTAAAGGGTTAGGATAACGTCTTTGGATTTATGCTCAAATGACCTGCCTATAAAGCCAATTATTTTGTTTGCCTTCTTAACAACTTCTGAACATTGTTGACTCGGTTTTAGGTTACTCGATATTGTTACTCCAAGATCGGTTTCTCTGTTTACATTCTTAAGCTGAGTGCCATTCATCGAATAGTTTGCTTTCCCATTTAGGTATCCGATATGTAGTACTTTACATTTATCCGCATTGAAACTCATTTGCCAAATTTGGGCCCATTATGACAATTTATCTAGATTGTGTTGCATATCGTCAACTTGTTCTTTTGAGAGTACGCTATTTGCAATTTTTGTATCGTCAGCAAATTTTGAGATTGTACAGGTGAGACCCTCATCTATGTCGTTGATGTAATATTATTTTTATTAATCTCACCACCACACCCCCAATGAAATTAATTAAAGTATATATGATCCACCGGGATTCGAACCCGGGTTATCACACACATATTTTTGCCAAGTTAACCATTACACCACCAGGACGGTTAAAGGTTTATGCACACGCCTACGACTTATTATCCATTCTCGAATACTGGATATTAATCTAATCATGTTCATATTCCCAACCGCACTATGGTAGCCTACTGTTTAAGTGAGAGGAAAGAATATTCATGGGGCACAGATCATACAGACCGGCCTCTCGAAGAAATATCCCTAAACCTACTAATAATATTATTTTTATTAATCTCACCACCACACCCCCAATGAAATTAATTAAAGTATATATGATCCACGGGGATTCGAACCCGGGTTATCACACACATATTTTTGCCACCTTAACCATTACACCACCAGGACGGTTAAAGGTTTATGCACACGCCTACGATAAATTAGAAAGAGAATTGGTCCTAGTACCGATCCCTGGGGTACCCCGCTACTTACATTGGTCCATTTAGATGCCTTACCGTTTATGACTACTCTTTGCTTTCTGTCGCTGAGCCAATTTTCTATCCATTTCAATACACCGTCTTGTATTCCATGCGCTTTTAGTTTTAGCAGTAAACATTTGTGGGGAACTTTGTCAAAGGCCTTTTGAAAATCAAGGTATATAATATCTACAGCATTACTCTCATCGTAGAGGTTGAGGATATCGTGGAAGAAGTCTAAGAGGTTTGTTAAACAGGAACGTTTTTTACGAAAACCGTGTTGAGTATCTTTAAGTATGTTATTTTCCTCTAAGTGATTTACGAGTCTGTCTCTTATGACCGTTTCTAGCATTTTACATACAACTGAGGTTAAGCTAATTGGACGATAGTTACTGGGTAGGGATTTGCTGCCTTTTTTGAATATCGGTGTTACGTTGGCTATCTTCCACTGATCAGGCATAGTTCCAGACTGCAAGGATTTATTGAATAGTAATGTCAATGGTTTGGAGAGTTCATCCTTAGCTTCCTTTAGAACTCTAGGCGAGATTGTATCAGGTCCAGGCGTTTTATTTACCTTAAGTTTATCTAAACAATTCAATACATCTCTCACTGTAACGATGATATTGCTTAGAACATCTGAATTATCAATCTGAATCGGCTATGGTGTAGGGATATCATTGAGGTCTTCTGTTGTAAAAATTGATGCAAAGAAGGTATTGAGGGCATTACTCATTTGTACTTCGTCTTTGGTGTATTCTCCATTTTCATCGACTAATAGTCCAACAGTTGAAGTAACTACTTGTTTCTTTCTGATATAACTATAGAATTCTTTCGGGTTTGTTTTACTTTGATTCGCAATATGTAACTCTAGGGTCTTTTTACTTTGCTTAATTCACTTTTTGGCTTTGCGTCGTAGCTCTACAAATTTCACCCGTTCTTCATCATTTTGTGAGGATTTTAATCTATCATTAGCAAATTTTTTAGCAAGCAGGCAGTTTGAAATATCTTTATTCCACCATTTGGGCTTATTATTATGGCCTGGACGCCGTATTTTCGATGGTATGCAGTCTTGCACTGCTTTTAGATAAGTGGTTTCGAATAACTTCCAAGATGTATTTATGTCGTTATTGTTAATTAAAAAGCTCCAGTCAGTTTCTTTAAACATAGCTCTAAGTTTATGAAAGTTTGCTTTCTTGAAATTAGGGACTTTTTCGATGCTACTATTTGGTTCGTTACTAGTAAAGTTTAAAGTGAAAGTTATCGTACGATGGTCGCTGTTAATGAATTCATCACCAACATTCAAATTCTCTATTAATTCTTCTTTTGTTGCAAGTACAATGTTAAGAACGTTATTACCACGGGTCGGTGTTCGAACAAATTGATAAAGCGAACTCTCTTGCAAGTTCGTATATAAGTCATGTCCGGAGTGTGAAGTAAGAGTATCGCCCCACTTGGTCACAGGTAAATTAAAGTCGCCAAAAATTACGGTATCTTGTGAGTTACTTACATCTGCAATTTGTTCGTAAATTTCTCGGACAGTTTGCACTGATTGAGCTGGAGGTCTGTATATTAATGCAAGTATTATTTTTGTACCTTTATTATTCTTTATTAGCACAAAAGATGTGTCGACGTTCACAATTTGAGGTTTTGACAAGAGGGTAGGGTTAAGACTGTCTTTGATATAAAGTAAAACGCCACCTCCATTTTGATTTATTCGGCTTTTCTCAAACATTACATAACCGGGAAGTGAATACTCTGCTAAAAAGTCTCTATCTTCTGTATTCAGCCAAGACTGTTATGCCAATCACATCATAATTTTCTGTAAACACTAGCTCCTCTAAATCTGAAAATGTATTGCGTATGCTACGAGCATTTGCATAGAAAACCTTTAAATTTGTTATTTTAGAACTCACGGAACGCTCTTTAATAATATTGTTGGTTCTTGTCGGATCTACATGTATGTTCATGGCTGTCCTCGGTCCTTGCTGTCTTTGGTCCTTATCGCTGGTGGTCCTCGGTTGCCTCTGTTTTTTGTTTGGCGTTGGATGATTTATGTCACTACTGCTTCTTCTCGGATGGCGTTTTTTTATCCATGGCTGCGGACTGCTTCGTGTAGGAGATGACCCATGCGTGCTGAACCCACAGGGTTTAGATGAGTGCCATCCTTGCGGAACAGATTAGGCTGGTTATAGAAATTATCCCAGAGGTTGATGAATTCAACTTCTTCCTTCAGACACAAATATTTAGTCGGCTATTTGTGCTGAAGGCCTTGTCGTAGAATTTGTCAGGTGCGTCGATCTTGGGGAGAATGCCTGAGATGATGATATTCCTTGACTTGTTTTTGTAGTGCTGGATCATCTTGCGATATTTCTCCATCAACTCTTCGGATCTGGTGCGCATGATGTCATTTGAACCAGCATGGATGACAAAAAGGGTATTTTCGTTTGCATCCTTTGTGGTATCTTCGAAGGCTTCCACAATGTCGTCCAGTCCAGCTCCTGGGATGCAAAATCTTTTTCGTCGATTTGGGACTCTGTCGCAGAACTCTTCGACCTGTCCTCGTAGGATGGAATCCCCAACGAGCCTGGTCTCTTCTGGTTCGTCTTCCATCTCTACCAAGATCTCAAATCTGTTTGACATTGTGACTGGTAGATGAGACCTTTTCTGCGTTGGTCGTGCACCGTTCCTCACTGGTTTAAATCCGGAAATCTGTGGTGGCAAGACTCTGCGTACAGGTCGGGGAGAGGAGTGGTTAGAACGGGGGCAAGGGGTTGGTACTGTTTGTGCTAGCAGGCTTCTTGCATGAGGAGTGGGGGAGAGACTAAGGTGAACAGGGCGGCTGTCCTGGTTTGATGTCAGCTCAGGTTAATCAGAAGCATCTGCTGCAGTGGCTACTGTAGGTGTTGGATTGTTGGCAGATGACGTTGGGGCGGTGGTGGATGCTGGAGTTGTAACAATTGGAGTTAGTGATACTCCAACGTTGAGTGTTACAAATTCTTGGAGTGATTCCAGCTTCCTGGTGAGGGCGTTGATCTTGTTGTGGGCTTCATCCAATTTTGCTGTCAAATCCTCTCGTTTTGGCAGAGTCGGCAGACTTGTGGATCGGCAGGAGCAAACATGGAAGCACCAAACCTACCGGCGCAGTTGGTACAGGCACGAGGCATGGTGACGATCACTTTCTTCAGATCACTTCACTCACTTAAAAACACTAAACTCACTTTAACCCTTAAAAAGCGGCTCACCACATAAGTCGTATTTAATAAAGCTGGACTATGTGGCGGCGCTCGACATAGGTCGAGTGGCAATTTCAGCACGTAATGTTGCTGAGAGAGAGAGACAAGTGGTGGCAGGAGACTAGCGAGCGTATGACTGCTCCAGACCACCGCGGCGAACCTACTGACACGAATCTCAGCTCCCTCCTCCCTCGCTATATACGGAATTGTATCGGGAAAGTGGCTAATTACCTGCTTTTTGCACTCGCGTTGCACGGTTATTGCAAGAAAACTAGCCATCATAAAAGGATCGTTATGGTGTCATTCGAAAGCTCTGTTTATGCCCTTTCAGGGATAGATACTTGTTTTACGTTCGGGGTCTTATTTAGGCATGAAAATGATCACGTGAACAGCCCTATTTTGGCTAAAAACACCCCGCTGGGCGGTACATATAAATAAACCGCATAGGCCGCTCGTAAGGTGTTAAAAACACTAAACTCACTTTAAAAACACTTATCTCACTTTAAAAACACTTATCTCACTTTAAAAACACTTATCTCACTTTAAAAACACTTAACTCACTTCAGGTCACTTCACTTACATAAATAGGCCTAACCGAAAACAAAAAATTTGAAATACGCACAAATAGGTTATCAGTGGTGATAGCCTAACCGAAAATTAAAACAAAATAACATTAAATTTAAATACGCAGTTATAACCGAACCGAAATCAATTTGATTTTTATTTAAAATAGGCCACCAGGGGTGATAGCCAATCCTCACCGAAAACAAAAATAACCAAAAACAAAAATTATGAAATACCGGTACGCAGAAATAGGCCACCAGCGGTGATAGCCTAACTGAAAATTTAAAAATTTAAGTACGCAGAAATAGGCCACCAGGGATGATAGCCTAGACTAACCGAAAACAAAAATAACCGAAAACAAAAATTATGAAATACCGGTACGCAGAAATAGGCCACCAGCGGTGATAGCCTAACTGAAAATTTAAAAATTGAAGTACACAAAAATAGGCCACCAGGGATGATAGCCTAGACTAACCAAAAACAAAAATAACCTAACCTTAAACAAATATATATATATAACAGAATATGTAACTAAATATACAATTCACCAAATAGAGATTATATAAAAATAAAGTGTGACTGCACACAAGGGGTTAATATACTGTGTCAACAGATGGACCTGGTGTCGCTGTAGCTTAGTAAAGCAGTAGCCTACTCTTTTTAGATACAAAAGTGTATCTGCTGTCAAAGGTTACTACAAGATCGTGCAAGCAACAACTAATATTACAGATATATGTACAGTAGCTACAGTAGGATACTAAATACAATATCTACAAGAGTTAATAATAAAAAACAGATTGGCTGGCTATAGGCTAGGCTAGGTTTGGGTTAGGTTAAAAGCTTGGCAGGTTGGGTTAGGCTAGATTAGTTTGTACAAATACCACCCTTAGCTTAAAGTAAAATCAGTCTGAGGAGAAAAAGTCAAGAATATATCTAGGGGGAAAAGATAAATGAATGCACTTAGATTTGGTACAAAATTGGCTGGAATTTAATATGTATAATCCCCCAAAAAAGTTTGTTTACAAAATGGCGTCGGCGTTAGTACCTGTAAGCAGGTTAATTAGTAAACAATATTGTTTAATAGCAAATTAATATGCAAAGCTTTACTTACATACAAGGCAGTAGGTAATGGGTAAAATTAGGGGCTACGATTTGATATAAAATAGTAAGAGAGCGTTTGTTTACAAAACAAAACAAAACAATAGATGGCGCTAGTGGCGCCCTGTCCGAGCAGGAGTCTTGTGATAAACACAAAGTATATCAGTCAATACACAGCGAAATATCGTGCAGTGTTACTTACTAAGCTACAGGATGGTTAAACGTGCTCTTAACCACCTTTCATGAACAAGAATGAAGAGAATGAAGAGAAGTGGGAGGTGGAGGGAGGGAGGCGGTAGCGGGAGGTGAAGGGATAGTGGGAGAGAGGCTTGTACGGTTTGGCTGGTCAATATGGGCAGCTTATATTACCCAGAGAGTAAAAACAAAATATGTTGTCTATACATCTTGATTTAAAGAAGGTTCCTCTTGTGTAACAAGATGTGCATTACGCAGCATGCTACAACAGGATGAAAAGACTAGGGATACATTTTGTGATGGGTAATGAACTGGGTAGGTTGCCGTGTATAGTGGAAAGATATTCTCGATTTCAAATAAGCGGAAAGTTAAACAATTGATTTTATACATAATTTTGTCTCTGTAAGTCAATAATCTTAACATGGTAGAAAATACAGCCTACTATCATTCAGATTTATTAATTGGTAAAGGAAGGATGCTTGACCTGCTAAGCAAAGACATAACTAGAACACCTAACACAGTCGATGCGAGAAGAGAGGAGTTCTCCAGGGCACTGGATTTAATGTGAAACCTTTCATAAAATAGTTACTATGAAAAGTTATTCAATATTATCAAATACTGACGAAGCCCAATGATTATCAAACATCTACACAATTATAGGTATGCCGTATAATATTTACCATTGCCACAAATACGTTTTTTTTTTATTCTATGCATACACCTAGCTTAATTACCTTATTACAGTTGGGGAAGGTGTTTAAACTTTTCGGTAATCCCTAATTCGATTTCGTGCCTTATTCTAGTTATTATCTGGTATTATACAGTACACCATTAGAATGTATCCATGGAAGAAAATATGGTTTAGTAAGACCTAGTTTGACATAATGTATAATTCGATGTTTACGTTATCTCCCTACGCCCTAAAGTACTAAAAGAGCTATAGTTATTTTCTCCTTGCTTTCGGAGTGTATTTTAAACTGTCACTCGCTTCCATATATACAGTATATGAGATATTGACAGTATGGGAATAACATACGAATTTTATAAATTACACAACGATCAAAGTCTGTTGAAGGAGGTATGAAATAGTGAAACATATTAACGTTTGTATTGGTATTTTTATAATAATAAAAACAGTCGTCGGGATGATCGAAGGGTGATGTGATACAGGCCAGGGTGGGGCGGAGGGATCTCCAACACAATGTACTGTATGGAATGATGGAATTAAATATATTGCAATATTGCTTTAGTACAGTACTGTATACTATATACTGAATATTAATATTCGTAACAGTAATTTTTTCATTGTTTCCTTCTATTGTTCCTCGACATTACATTAAAATCATATATTTTGTTATAATTAATTGTGTGTTACACCATGTTGTGTCATTCCTATGAACCATACCATATTCAGTTACATTATTTGTGTTGCATTGTTAGTATCCTAATCTCAATTGTATATACATATTATTGGCGCTAGCAATACCGTCATTTAACGACCTATACTATAAACACCATTATTGGTTATATTATTCACATTTAATAAACTACTGTATATAGGGATATACAGGGTGTTTCATAAATACTTTTCATAAATTTCAGAATGAATAGACCTAGCAATAATAAATATACTTTACTATGTGACGGTTTTGGAAATTTCTCATATTTACCGGGATATTACACATTTTAGTTTAAATAGGAAAGTCTAGGGGATGAAAACGATCAGTAGATTACCACCACCTCAATTACTTTATTTAGTCATAAATGTTTGCACATCAATGTATTTTACAGTATTTACAATAGTTGCTTGAAGTTTCTCCCACCCTCGTTGATACAGGCTTGGGCTCGGCGCATAAGAGACTGTCGCACTCTTTCAAATATCCCTGGTGTGTTTCTTACTTCTCTGCATGCCTCTTGAACTCGTTGCCACAGTTGCTGACGGGTGTGTTACGACCGGAACTACGAAATAAACAAGGGCACTTAATAATGGACTAGATGATAGGCTATATCTGCAACAACGGTATGCTAATTCCAAACCCTCGAACTATTACGCCGGTGAACAAAACACTTAACCCTTTATTAGCGGCTCACCACTTAAGTCGTATTTAATAAAGCTGGACTATGTGGCGGCGCTCGACACAACTCGAGTGGCAATTTCAGCACGTAATGTGGCTGAGAGAGAGAGACAAGTGGTGGCAGGAGACTAGCGAGCGTATGACTGCTCCAGACCACCGCGGCGAACCTACTGACACACATCTCAGCTCCCTCCTCCCTCTCTCACTCGCTACATACTCAATTATGTACCGAAAGTACCGAATTACCTTCTTTTTGCACTCGCGTTGCACGGTTATTGCAAGAAAACTATCCATCATACAAGGATCGTTATGGTGTCATTCGAAAGCTCTGTTTATGCCCTTTCAGGGATAGATACTTGTTTTACGTTCTGGGTCTTATTTAGGCATGAAAATGATCACGTAAACAGCCCTATTTTGGCTAAAAACACCCCGCTGGGCGGTACACATAAATAAACCGCATAGGCCGCTCGTAAGGTGTTAAACCCTCCAGAGTTAATCTACTGGATAACGGGGTATCAATTACTGGGTTTTAGTGCACTTCTACAAAGACTTTCCGGTGACGGCAAAGCCTACTCACAACAGGAGTACTTTACGTTAATAAAATGCTCTCAAGTAATAACAATGCTTAAATAAACTATAACAAGATTTAATGAAGGAGTATATGCTTAGGTTAACTTTAGTGTGAGTCTGTACTCAACACTAAACTCTTCAATGCTCTATGAAAACACTGGAAGTCTAGTCCTACAGCAACAGATATGGAATCTTCTGAAAACGTCTGATACTCTAAGATGCTCGTCGAATATAGAACAGAAATAATGCAGGGGCAGGACACCAAAGCGTGTATCTTAAATACACCAATAAGTAGGATACATATACAGTATATAAAACAAGGGAGTGCAACAACTCTGTGACAGCACTAATAATAGCCACTCAAAACAGTACTTCCTTAGCCAACGTAACAGCCAAACTGGGTTGTGCACTATGCATCAACCTAGGCTAAAATAATACGTGAATAATTCCTAAAGCATATGCAGTTAAAGTTAATAAACAAAATGCTGTCTTTATTACTAATAAAGTCTAGCAGCGGCATAAAAGGTACCAGAAGGCTAGGCAGAGCGCAAGCATGCTCGTAGCCTACTGTCTCCCCTTAAACAGATTTCCCTTATGTTACGTTAAGTGACTAGGAGGCTCTCTTGGTAAGTCCAGATCTCAAGTATCTGGTCTTACCCTGGCGCTCCACAAAGGTCAACAAATGAGGTAGCAAGCATACAAGTAAGAGTAGGCAAAAGCCCTTCGCTTGTATACTGCTACACTCGCAAAGGAAAAATATGCACAAGGGTTACAGGCTACCTAGCTTCGTCGAAGTCGTACAGGCTCTGACTTGCCATGTACATAACTCAGACAACGACCAAAGATACCCTCCACTGTCTAGCATTAAATAGTAATAAAGAACAACTCAATAATTAGAAGCACCCAATGATAATATGACTCCATGTGACTATGACTAATAATAATCCCTAAAGCTAGTGCAAAACATATATGTGTGAACTGGTGCTGGTAATACGACTGGCCGACTATGGAAGTCGTATGCAGAACCAGAAGGGATAAGTAATTGAATAAAGATAAGAAGTATTGGAAAAGTAGAAATTCAGAGAGAGAAACAGTAGTACAGGGGGTTAGATTGGGGACAGATTGCAAGGGACGTCTAGGACCAAGCACACCATGCCAAGCTCTGAAGAGATACGCGAGAAGGATGCCCGCACCACCTTACTAAGACAGCGGACTCCAATCACAGACGACTACATCATGAAGAGCAGGCGTCATTTGACACGTCAGGCTTGCCGGCCAATCACGAGCGGGTGGCACCCCCTAAGCAAGGAATGCGCACGTACATACACACGCACATACTACCACCTCGCTGCTCCTTCTCGTTCTCTCTCCTTGCAATTCACTCTACATCTTTTATACTCTATCAATGATATAAAATACTTCCAAGTGTCACAGACAAGAATAAAGACCACCACTGATCTGTCTGTGACAACATGAACACTAAGAAAGAAAGAACATCGTTCTACGATTATTATAGCCCATTTCACTGCCCTGGCGAGCGCTAGTGAGTACGAGTACATTCTGGCAAGCTGGATAGCGTAACAGGTGTTGATTTGTGTAGCATACACCCTGCTCTTCAAGTGTCCCCAAAGATAAAAGTCAAGTGAAGTTAGGTCCGGTGATCTAGGTGGCCAGGCGATGAGATCACCACGGCCTATCCACTTATCAGGGTACATAACATTAAGGAAATCCCTCGTACCTCGTGCAAAGTGAGCTGGAGCCCCATCCTGCATGAACCACATTTGTCTATGTGTTCTGAGAGGCACATCTTCAAGTAGTATGGGTAAGTCATCCTGAAGAAATCTGGTGTACACATTGCCTGTAAGTTGTTGTGGTAACATAAAAGGTCAGATTAGATGGTCACCAAGAATACCGGCCCAAACATTAATCGAAAAGCATTCCTGATGTCCCCTCGTTGTTGTTGCATGTGGATTTTCTGCTCCCCATGTATGTGTATTATGTAGGTTCAACATGCCATTTCTTGTGAAATTTGCCTCATCACTAAACAAAACCTCTGCAATAAAACCGTTGTTCTCCCTCTCTTGAGTAAGGAGCCACAGATAGAAATCCACTCGTTGGCGATAATCACGTTCAGTCAGAGCATGGATGGGCTGGTGATGATATGGGTACAGGCCATGTCTGTTGACAATTCTCCTTACTGATGCATGAGCCACACCAAATCGTGCACCAAGTCGACGTGTGCTTGTAGATGGATCATCTGCGATGGCATCAAGGATATCCTCTTCTGCATCGAGTAGTTGCTCATCATGAGGCCTTCCTCTGTCTACTGCACGTGGATTCAGTGAGCCATATTCCCGTAGTCGTCTTTCTACGCTGAGGAAAGTAGGCCAAGATGGTTGCCTCAGGTTGGGATATTGTTCACCGTACATCCTTACTGCTTCAGCTTCATTTCCTCCAGCTGCACCTAAATTAACCCTCTCACGACCATATGATGCAGAGGTTGCCAGATTAGCCATAATAAATAGAGTTCTCTCTTTCTTATTATTACCTCTCCAAAATTAGTGTTCTGCCCACAGCTAACTCAAAGACAACTGCAGAGGTTAAAGTAACTAAACTAAAGGTTTCTAAATACCCCTGATGGTAACAAAGGCTTTAAAGTATCCCTAATAGGCTCAAAATTGTGTCAAGAATGTGAGAGGGTTAAGTAACATGTCTGTGTACTCAGCAGAGGTGTATGGCTCCATGTCTGGTACTTACTTAAGACTGCCAGTACATCCTTCTTTCTCTCACCTTCTCACATTACCTTCAATTTGTGAAGCTTCATTCATACAGTATTCGAACCCATGAAGCAAATTGATCGAGCACCTATTGTAAATACTGTAAAATACATTGATGTTCAAACATTTATGACAAAATAAAGTAATTGAGGTGATGGTAATCTACTGATTGTGTTCATCCCCTAGACTTTCCTATTTAAACTAAAATGTGTAATATCCCGGTAAATATGAGAAATTTCCAAAACCGTCACATAGTAAAGTATATTTATTATTGCTTGGTCTATTCATTCTGAAATTTATGAAAGGTATTTATGAAACACCCTGTATATACCTATATATTACCTATTAACGAAAATGACACACATATCTTCTAACTCTGGAATGTATGCCTATTACATCTGTCATGGATACCCAGCGCATTTTCGCTACCTTTTAGCATTTATGTGTGTGTGTGTGTGTTATCTACTTGGCATGGTCGTAATCCTCCAAGAAACAGGAAGTTTCACGCTTACTTTTGGCGCTACCTGGACGTGTCTAAAATAGCCATCTAAGGAGAGCTAAAAAACATCATATCTCGGATTGCTTCGAATACCGCCGTCAGAGGGCACTAATGGATGGCTGAAGATCCATACCACGACTTTAGTCCCAGACTGTACATGGCACATCTTTGCATTAGCATGGGCTCTAACAGCCGATGAAGCACAACCATCACTCGTAAATGGTGAACCCAAATAAACATAGGTATCACATGGGTTCACAACTACTTCGTTTACAACCAATGGCTCAGAGTCTGCTTTATTACCGCTAATCACGAACAACTTTTGTCTTTGATTGATTGATCTTCATCTCATACGCAGTACATTATTTATGTAATATAGATAGTTTCTTTATCATATTTGGCCTATTTGTTGCCAGCAGTACAGTATCGTCCATAAGTATTAGTACGTGTAACCACATCAAAAACCCATCTCCCTGGTATCCTTCCTTAATCATCCTAATTAAACCATCAACAAAAAATATAAACAATAGACAAGATGTTGGACACACACACACACACACACACACACACACACACACACTGTGGTCTCGCGCTGACCGCTGACCGCGAGGGTTCGAATCCATCAGAATCCCAAACTTTTTTTTCGGCCATAGCAACGGAGAGAATTGTATTGTGGTTCCTCCCTAACCAAGCTGCTATCAGCCTGTGTAAACCTACACATATTCTCACCAATACAAAGTGCATCTGCGTATGTACTTGGTGGGAAGCCAGGCACCTCACGGTCACCAAAGGTCGCCTGTGACCTCGTAGTTAAGGTAGAATAAGTATTGTACTGTACCTAGGTTAAAGATAAACTCTGTAGATGTTCTGCCTTAGAGCTGCAATAAACAATAAACCGACACTTATTATTTTTGTTTTTATTAATTTCACCACCACACCAAACACCTCCAATGAAATTAATGAAGTCATATATGTGATCCACCAGGATTCGAACCCAGGTTATCACACACAGATTTTTAGAAACCTTAACCATTACACCACCAAGACGGTTAAAGGTTTATGCACATGTCTACGACTTATTATCCATTCTCGAATACTGGATATTAATCTAATCATGTTCATATTCCCACCGCACTATGGTAGCCTAATGATTAAGTGAGAGGAAAGAATATTCATGGGGCACAGATCATTTAGAACGGCCTCGCTACGAAATATCCCTGAACCTACTGATAATATATTGTTTATTAGTTTCACCACCACACCAAACACCCCCAATTAAATTAATGCAAGCATATATGTGATCCACCATGATTCGAACCCAGGTTATCACACACAGATTTGTAGACACCTTACCCATTACACCACCAAGACGGTTACAGGTTTATGCACACGCCTACGACTTATTATCCATTCTCGAATACTGGATATTAATCTAATTATGTTCATATTACCCACCGCACTATTAATACACGCACACACTCACACACAAGTAAACACTAATATTACTCCCAACTCAATCACAGAGATATTATTAAATTGTGAGCCGTCCAACACAATACAAAAAAACTCCAGTGTTTTAAAAAAGAGAGCGTATGCCAAATTTCCTGTCGGTGCTTTAAAGTAATACGAATATGATAGTGTGTGTATGTGTGTGTGTGTGTGTGTGTGTGTGTGGTGAGTTACACAGTTACACAGATAATCAGACCACACTGACCTTGCGGTTCCCACTAGGTGGTCCGGCCTTAATACTACTAGACAGGGACAGTTTATAGTGGAAGACTAGTACAGTAAATGAGAGAGAGAGAGAGAGAGAGAGAGCGAGAGCAAGAGCGAGAGCGAGAGCAAGAGCGAGAGAGAGAAGAAAAACAAAATATAATATTGCACGCATAAAATAATTCCAGTATAATAAATTGCTTGAAAATAATAAAGCTGTTTTAAGGGGAGATGGGCCGTTTTCCTGGGCCCCCTTCTCCCTCGTGTTTAGCCCCATTAGTTAGCCCCATTAGACATTTTTCTACCAAAAAAATTACAAATTAATCAAGAAGGGGGAGCTGATGGATGCTTTCTAAGTTTGATGGAGGTCTAGGGAGGAAACGACTAAAATAAATAAAGATACGTAAATTAGCAAATAAATACGACCATCCCCCTGAAAGAGTTACTTTTTATATACCGGTATATATATATATATATATATATATATATATATATATATATATATATATATATATATATAATAACAATCGTGATATCAAATTTATTATACAAACAATTATGTTTACATTAAACACAAATATGATTTATAACCCCTTGTGTACCAGCTAAGTCTTTTTAATTGTATTCTAGCCACTACTAAACGATACTATTCAGTTTAACAGGACCTCCAGCAATTGACCACTTGCAAGTTTCAGGCTATAAGGAAGTTGGAGCCGTGAACATCGATATTAAACAGAAACGCAATAATTATGTAGGTTTCTGATGGATAAATGGTATGTTGATGTTATGCGACGCTATAATTTAGCACGCTTTAAACCAGTTCGTTATTTCCACCAACTATAACACTCAACGGGAACACAACTGACTTTAATATATATAGCCTATATCAATCAATCTCCACCAATGGCACAGAATACACAGTTTTGGTACACAAGTTTTATTTCTTAATCAGCTAGGGTACAAAGCACAACAATGCATAGGAGTCTTATCTATAGTAGAATAAGTTCAATCGAATATATAACATTAATTCAATAATTACAAATATTACTGGTTCATACAAGAGCAGGAATTAAATAATATGTAATTGCACAATAGTATCAATGAAACATAAAATGATAACTATATAAAGATAGTATAAATAGACACAGAGAGGTTAGTCTCAAATAGAGGTGGACCGGATATCCGTATCCGCATCCGCATCCGCGGATATCCGCATCAGTTTGTACATACGCATCCGCATCCAATAATGCGGATATTGTGCGGATATTTTCGTAACTAATAAGCCATAAAAACTTATTATATTTACACTTTTACAGAATAACTAATTAACTATTAACCCCTTGAAGCTCTGACACGTTTTAGCAGTTTATTTTTGCCATCATTAGACGATTTTATGCTGCTTAGGACATAATGTACACTATGTGTACATTAGTGATGATGGTAGTGATGATGGTGACAGTAGTAGTGATGATGGTGAGTAGTAGTGATGATGGTGAAAGTTGTAGTAATGATTACAGTAATAGTGATGATGGTAAGAGTAGTAGTGATGACTATAATAGAAGTATTGTTGATGATAGTAATGGTGATAGTGACTAGTAGTGATGACGTTGACCCATCGCAGAGTTGGGTATGCCGTTTTAATTTTGGCCAAAACGGCATGTCTACTTTATCAACTCTGCGTAAGCAGAGGTTGGTATCACCCCCCCCCGTATAGTGGGTACCACCCGGAAAAAAAATCTGTCGTCGTCGTCGTCCGTCTGTCTCCAAACTATTCCTAGACCGTTGGAAGGATTTTCACCAAATTTCACACGAACATTTGTAGGGTGAATGCGAACGTCAGTCAAAAAATATTTTTTGAATTTGTGCAATAGTTATGATTTTATGTCCAAAATATGGTTTTACCCCCCTCCCCTGGGAGGGGGGGGGGGTAAAACCAGACCCCCCCGCCCTGCAATGAAGGCGTTCTGCGTGTGTGTGCCCCATAGGGGCACACACACAGAACGCCTTCGTTCTGGGGGTGAAAACATCTCGACCCGCATTTGTTAGGTTAAGTTAGTTTAGTTGACATTAGAAGTGATGGTAGTAATAGTGGGGATGATGGTAATTGTAGTGATAATGGTGATAATATTGGTGATGATGGTAATTGTAGTGATAATGGTGATAATACTAGTGATGATGGTTGTAGTTGTAGTGATGATGACAGCAGTGATGATGATGACAGTAGTAGATATGATGGTGACAGTACTAGTAGTAGTGTTGATGGTCATAATAGTAGTGATGATGGTGACAAGTAATGATGATGGTGACAAGTAATGATGATAGTTGTAGTGATAATGATGACATTATTGATGATGGTAGTGACAATGGTGACAGTAGTAGTGATGATGGTGAGTAGTAGTGATGATGGTGAAAGTTGTAGTGATGATTACAGTAGTAGTGATGATGGTAGGAGTAGTAGTGATGACTATAATAGTAGCATTGTTGATGATAGTAATGGTGATTGTGACTAGTAGTGATGATGTTGACCCATCGCAGAGTTGGGTATGCCGTTTTGATTTTGGGCAAAACGGCACGTCTACTCTATCAACTCTGCTTACGCAGAGTTTGGTATCGCCCCCCTGTATAGTGGGTACCACCGGAAAAAATTGTCTGTCGTCGTCGTTGTCGTCGTCCGTCTTGTCCTGAAACTCCTCCTAGACCGTTGGACGGATTTTCACAAAATTTCACACGAACAATTGGTGGGTGAATGCGAACGTCAGACAAAAAAGATGTTTTGAATTTGTGCAATACTTATGATTTTAGATCCAAAATATGGTTTTACCCCCCCCCCCCCCCTTGGGCCCCCCACAGAACAACCTCCCCCACCTTGGGGGCCCCCCTGCAATGCCGACTAAAATATTTGTGTCTGAGGGAAGAAGTTGAATTCATCAACCTTTGGGACAACTTCTACAACCAGCCTACTCTGTTCCGCAAGGATGGCACTCATCTAAACCCTGTGGGTTCAGCACGCATGGGTCGTCTCCTACACGAAGCAGTCCGCAGCCATGGATCAAAAAACGCCATCCGAGAAGAAGCAGCAGTGACATAAATCATCCAACGCCAAGCAAAAAACAGAGGCAACCGAGGACCACCAGCGATAAGGACCGAAGACAGCGAGGACCGAGGACAGCCATGAACATAAATGTAGATCCGACAAAAACCAAAATTATTATTAAAGAGCGTTCCGCGACTTCTAAAATAACAAATTTAAAGGTTTTCTATGCAAACGCTTGTAGCATACGCAATCAATTTTCAGATTTAGAGGAGCTAGTGTTTACAGAAAATTATGATGTGATTGGCATAACAGAATATTGGCTCAATACAGAAGATAGATACTTTTTAGCAGAGTATTCACTTCCCGGTTATGTAATGTTTGAGAAAAGCCGAATAAATCGAAATGGAGGTGGCGTTTTACTTTATATCAAAGAAAGTCTTAACCCTACCCTCTTGTCAAAACCTCAAATTGTGAACGTCGACACATCTTTTGTGCTAATAAAGAATAATAAAGGTACAAAAATAATACTTGCGTTAATATACAGACCTCCAGCTCAATCAGTGCAAACTGACCGAGAAATTTACGAACAAATTGCAGATGTAAGTAACTCACAAGATACCGTAATTTTTGGCGACTTTAATTTACCTGTGACCAAGTGGGGCGATACTCTTACTTCACACTCCGGACATGACTTGTATACGAACTTGCAAGAGAGTTCGCTCTATCAATTTGTTCGAACACCGACCCGTGGTAATAACGTTCTTGACATTGTACTTGCAACAAAAGAAGAATTAATAGAGAATTTGAATGTTGGTGATGAATTCAGTAACAGCGACCATCGTACGATAACTTTCACTTTAAAGTTTACTAGTAACGAACCAAATAGTAGCATCGAAAAAGTCCCTAATTTCAAGAAAGCAAACTTCCATAAACTTAGAGCTATGTTTAAAGAAACTGACTGGAGCTTTTTAATTAACAATAACGACATAAATAAATTTTGGAAGTTATTCGAAACCACTTACCTAAAACCAGTGCAAGACTGCATACCATCGAAAATACGGCGTCCAGGCCATAATAATAAGCCCAAATGGTGGAATAAAGATATTTCAAACTGCCTGCTTGCTAAAAAATGTGCTAATGATAGATTAAAATCCTCACAAAATGACGAAGAACGGGTGAAATTTGTAGAACTACGACGCAAAGCCAAAAAGTTAATTAAGCAAAGTAAAAAGACCTTAGAGTTACATATTGCGAATCAAAGTAAAACAAACCCGAAAGAATTCTATAGTTATATCAGAAAGAAAAAAGTAGTTACTTCAACTGTTGAACCGTTAGTCGATGAAAATGGAGAATACACCAAAGACGAAGTACAAATGAGCAATGCCCTCAATACCTTCTTTGCATCAGTTTTTACAACAGAAGACCTCAGTGATATCCCTACACCATCGCCGATTCAGATTGATAATTCAGATGTTCTAAGCAATATCACCGTTACAGAGAGAGAAGTATTGAATTGTTTAGATAAACTCAAGGTAAATAAAACGCCTGGACCTGATACAATCTCGCCTAGAGTTCTAAAGGAAGCTAAGGATGAGCTCTCCAAACCACTGACATTACTATTCAATAAATCCTTCACCAAATTCATCAACATGGTTTTAAGAGGGGAAGTACCCGACTGTGCCACACCCCTATTTTTTGGGGCATCACTCTGTGCACTGGCAAAAAAAGATGGCGGCGTGCGCCCAATAGCAGTAGGGAACACCTTCCGCCGCTTTGCCACAAAGGTGGGTTTGAAACCACTCTCGAATGGCCTAGGTCAACACTTAAGACCAGTTCAACTAGGTTTCGGAACTCCAGGGGGGTGTGAAGCTGCTGTACACGCAACCCGCACCTACCTCAGCCAAGCCCAAGAAAAACGAGTGCTTCTAAAGATTGACATGCGGAACGCATTCAACAGCATTCGCAGTGATGTCTTCCTCCGTGCAGCTCAAGAACACATCCCCACTCTGTACCCCCTACTTTGGCAGGCTTATTCCAAACCTTCAATCCTGATTTTTGGCGAGACGGTAATCCCATCAGAGACCGGGTTACAGCAGGGAGATCCAGGTGGTCCTGCTCTTTTCTCAATAGGGGTGGATGCAGCAGCTAACAAAGTAAGGTCAGAGCTGAATGTATGGTACCTGGACGATGCAACCTTGGGTGGGTCAGTAGAGAACGTTCTAACCGACCTAAATAACATCATAACTGACCTCGGCCTGGCCGGGCTAGTGATAAATGACACCAAATGTGAACTTGTTCTCCTCAACCACACACGTGAACAAGGAGAAGAGACTCAGGCCCTGTTCCGAAACATATTGCCAGATGTAAAGATCCTTCAAGAGCACCAGCAAACCCTATTAGGTTCCCCACTAACTCTGGCAGCAATCCCACCAGCACTTCAAGTTAAAAAGGAGGAGCTTCAACGTCTCGTGAGTCGCCTGATACACATCGATGCCCACTCAGCTCTGGCCCTGCTCAAGAACTGTTTCTCCATCCCAAAACTCCAATACCTCCTGCGCACATCGATGACTTACACGAACAATGGCGGCCTCCAAGAATTAGACAGCATAATCCGAGAAGCAGTGACCAGCATCACCAACGTGGAATTTAAAGAACGGGCCTGGACACAAGCCACCCTTCCTGTCCGCCTCGGGGGCTTGGGCATACGGAGAGCCTCGGATATTGCCTGCCCAGCCTTTATCTCTTCCCTCATCGCGACCAACGACCTCGTATTGTCCATCCTTTATTCTAAACCCGGAATGACACTTAATGGGGACGTAACAGCAGCGATTAACACCTGGAAGGGAAGTACAGGAGTAGAGGAGGAGCCTCAGGGTACCTCCAGGAGCAAGCAGAAAGCGTGGGATACCATCTCGGCGAAGAAAACTCAAGAAAATCTCCTAACCAATGCAGACCAGGTTGCAAAAGCACGCCTCCAGGCAGCCGCCCGTTCGGAGAGTGGCTTGTGGTTACACGCCATCCCCATCCCACCTCTTGGAACTCACTTGGATGCTGAAGCGCTCCGGGTCGCCATCGCGCTCAGAGTGGGTGCGGCAGTTTGTCACCCACACACTTGCAAGTGTGATGGGAGGATGGATGCTCAAGGTCACCATGCCTTGTCATGTAATTACAACGCAGGCCGCCTGCCAAGACACTCTGCACTAAATGATGTCATAAAACGGGCCCTGCAGAGTGCTAACTGTGCATCAATCCTCGAACCACATGGACTTCACAGAGAAGACGGCAAACGGCCAGATGGGATGACCACTTTCTCTTACAAGAATGGCCGGTGCCTCGTGTGGGATGCCACATGTGTTGACACTTTCTCCACAACCAACGCCGCCAGAAACGCCGACGAAGCAGGTGAAGCCGCCCGGATAGCAGAAAATAAAAAGCGAGAAAAATATCAAGCCATCGCCAGAATTCATCAGTTCGAGCCCCTGGCATTCGAAACTTCAGGAGTCTTCGGCCCCACCACCCTAAAGATGGTGAATGAAATAGGCCGTAAAATCAGAGAAGTTTCAGGAGAACCCCGGGAAACCCTCTGGCTCAAGCAAAGACTAGGGATGGCTATCCTCCGGGGCAATGCCACCAGCGTCATGAGCTCAGTTCGACAGGACTGAGTCATGCCACTGCGTGAGGCCCCGGCAGGAGTGGTGTATCCGTAGTCTTTCCACAGTAGGGTAAAACAAAACATAAACCTTATTTGTATGTAACATGTGTGATGCACATTAATAAAAGGGGATGTGTCGGATGGTTGAAAGCCACAGTTGCTCGCGCGTTTGGGGCTAGCAACACGTATTATGAAAAACATGCATCCTCCTTCATTCACTGTCCCCCCCCCCTTCACTCACTCAACCCCACAATTTGCCGGAGGATAACAGGTTTTTCACAATACGTAGACGGAGGTCTTTTAAAAAAAAAAAAAAAATCCTTGCAGTCTGGAACTATGCCTGATCAGTGGAAGCTAGCCAACGTAACACCGATATTCAAAAAAGGCAGCAAATCCCTACCCAGTAACTATCGTCCAATTAGCTTAACCTCAGTTGTATGTAAAATGCTAGAAACGGTCATACGAGACAGACTCGTAAATCACTTAGAGATTTTTTTTTTTTTTTTTTTTTATTTATTTTTTTTTTTTTTTTAAGAGACAATGAACGGAGGAAGGAAAAACAAAGATAAAACAAAAAGGTCCATGTGCCTAAAGGCACCCTCCATTCATAAATTGTTTGTAACAACTGGATTTAAACATTTGTAGATTGTAAGTTTGTGGAAAGCAATTCGAGGGAAGTGAATTCCAAAGAGTAATAGCTCTGGGGATAAATGAATTCTGATAAGCAGAAGTTCTGCATTGTGGAGGAGAAAGTGTAAATTCATGGGCGCTCTCAGCTGCCCTAGTTCTACGGGGAAAGATGTGGAGAGGCGGCACAATTGAAGCAAGTTCCTCGGAACTTAAAGATACTCAACACAGCTTTCGTAAAAAACGTTCCTGTTTAACAAACCTCTTAGACTTCTTCCACGATATCCTCAACCTCTACGGTGAGAGTAAAGCTGTAGATATTATATACCTTGATTTTCAAAAGGCCTTTGACAAAGTTCCCCACAAACGTTTACTGCTAAAACTAAAAGTGCATGGAATACAAGACGGTGTGTTGAAATGGATAGAAAATTGGCTCAGCGACAGAAAGCAAAGAGTAGTCATAAACGGTAAGGCATCTAAATGGAGCAATGTAAGTAGCGGGGTACCCCAGGGATCGGTACTAGGACCAATTATCTTTCTAATTTACATCAACGACATAGATGAGGGTCTCACCTGTACAATCTCAAAATTTGCTGACGATACAAAAATTGCAAATAGAGTACTCTCAAAAGAACAAGTTGATGATATGCAACACAATCTAGATAAATTGTCATGTTGGGCCCAAATTTGGCAAATGAGTTTCAATGCGGATAAATGTAAAGTACTACATATCGGATACCTAAATGAGAAAGCAAACTATTCGATGAATGGCACTCAGCTTAAGAATGTAAACAGAGAAACCGATCTGGGAGTAACAATATCGAGTAACCTAAAACCGAGTCAACAATGTTCAGAAGTTGTTAAGAAGGCAAACAAAATAATTGGCTTTATAGGCAGGTCATTTGAGCATAAATCCAAAGAAGTTATCCTAACCCTTTACAATTCCTTAGTCCGCCCTCTTCTGGAATACTGCGTTCAATCCTGGTGCCCTTATTACCAAAAAGATATAAACAAGCTAGAACGAGTTCAACGTAGAGTTCCCAAAAGGATACCTAGCCTAAAGAACAAACCATACGAAGAGCATCTTAGAGAATTAAATCTATTTCCTTTAACCCAGCGCAGATTAAGAGGTGACTTAATTCAAGTGTTAAAAATCATCAAAGGCATCGACAATATGGACTGTAGTAAGTACTTCACTATCGACCAATCTAATTACACGCGGGGAAACGGTTGCAAAATTATTGGTAAATCTTTTAACTCACACGAATCTAAGAATTTCTTCTTCAATCGAGTTGTCAACTTGTGGAATGGGCTTCCCCGAAACGTTATAGACTGCATCACCGTTGATTCATTTAAACTCCGCTTAGACAAATATCTCGCATCAAACCCGCGACTGACTGCGTTTGTAAATGAATAACTTTATTTTATCCCCCCCTCAGTTACTAACCCATCTGTCCCTACTTACTTCCTAATCCTGCCACGGACATTAGTTCCAGGGCAGTAATTCCCTTTCCAATGTTCCCTTACCCACTCTAAACCACTGTTTGGATACTTGATCCCCAGTGTTTTGGAGGACAAGCAACCTAGAAGGGTTACTAGACCTGTTGTTGCTTGATTTCCTTTGTACTCCTTTGTACTCCTTTGATGGCGTTCTCTGTGTGTGTGTGGGCCCCGTAGGGGCTCACACACAGAACGCCTTCGTTCTGGGGGCGAAAACATCTTGCCCTGCATTTGTTAGGTTAAGTTAGTTTAGTTGACTGTAGAAGTGATGGTAGTAATAGTGGGGATGATGGTAATTGTAGTGATAATGGTGACAATAGTAGTGATGATGGTGATAATAGTAGTGATGGTTGTAGTTGTAGTGATGATGACAGCAGTGATGATAATGGTAGTGATGATGATGACAGTAGTAGATTTGATGGTGACAGGACTAGTAGTAGTGATGATGGTCATAATAATAGTGATGATGGTGACAAGCAATGATGATAGTTGTATTGATAATGATGACAGTAGTGATGATGGTGACAGTATTATTGATGATGGTGAGTAGTAGTGATGATGGTGAAAGTTGTAGTGATGATGACAGTAGTAGTGATGATGACAGTAGTAGTGATGATGGTAAGAGTAGTAGTGATGACTATAATAGTAGTAGTGTTGATGATAGTAATGGTGATGGTGACTAGTAGTGATGATGGTTGCATTTGTATTGATAATGATTAGGGGAGGTGTGGTGGAGTGGTCTTGCCACTGGCCTGGTAATCCAAAGGTCCCGGGTTCAAATCCCGATGTATCAATGGGAAGATATTATTGGGATGGAATTTGTGCTGTACCTAGTATCAGTGCATTACCACAAGCCCACCGAAACGTCAATAAAATACCCTCATTGTTCCCTGATTAAATAGCACTGTATGAATATTCCCATATTCAAAATATGCTATAGGGGTGCAATGCCTGGTGAGTTATCTGCTCAACAGGTGGCATTGTGTGTGTGTAAGTGTGAGAGTCCGAGTGTAGGGAGTGAGACAGTGAAGCACGGGAACGAGGTGGCTTCACAGATGGGGTCGTTTCGGGCCATGAGTGAGCACCGTGCCTCATGTGAATGCAAGATGGCAGGTGCTCGTTGTACTCTACATGCTTCACATGTCTCACTCCCTAGACTGGAACAAGATCTCACGGGCTTCACTGTTCATTGTAAAGCGGTGAATGTTAAGGCTCTCAGCCTATGCCCGAGAGGAAGTAAGTTGGAATATATAAAAAAAAAAAAAAAAGTAGTGATGATGATGACAGTAGTAGATATGATGATGACAATACTAGTTGTAGTGATAATGTTGACAGTAGTGATGATGGTGAGTAGTAGTGATGATGGTGAAAGTTGTAGTGATGATGACAGTAGTAGTGATGAGAGTAGTAGTGATGATGGTAAGAGTAGTAGTGATGACTATAATAGTAGTAGTGTTGATGATAGTAATGGTGATAGTGACTAGTAGTGATGATGGTTGTATTTGTATTGATAATGATGACTAGTGATGATGATGACAGTAGTAGATATGATGGTGACAATACTAGTTGTAGTGATAATGATGACAGTAGTGATGATGGTGACAGTAGTAGTGATGATGGTGAGTAGTAGTGATGATGGTGAAAGTTGTAGTGATGATGACAGTAGTAGTGATGATGGTAAGAGTAGTAGTGTTGATGATAGTAATGGTGATAGTGACTAGTAGGGATGATGGTGACCCATCGCAGAGTTGAGTATGCCGTTTTGATTTTGGGCAAAACGGAACGTCTACTCACCATCATCAGTAGTAGTGATGATGGTGATAGTAGGATACATTATGGTAATACTTGTGACAGTAGTAATGATGATGGTTATAGTAGTAGTGATGATGTTAACTGTAGTAATGATTGTAAGATGGTGGTGATGATAGTAGTAATGATGGTTAATAGGTGTAGTATCAATGATGATAGTGATTAAGATGGTAGTGACAATGGTGACAGTAGTAGTGATGATGGTGAGAGTAGTAGTGAGGATTGTATTTGTAGTAGCGATGATGATCATAGTAACGGTGATGATGACTAGTTGTGATGATTGTGGCAGTTGTAGTGATGATGGGAGTAGTAGTCATGATGGTGATTGTGATTGATGATGGTATTAGTAGTGATGATGGTAACCCATCGCAGAGTTGGGTATGCCGTTTTGATTTGGCAAAACGGCACGTACTCCCTTTTCCTCCCGCGGCGGTTGATTCAAAAGGCTGACGCGGGTGTTGAATGGAGACTATTATATTAATAGGCAATATCGTCAATGATGGAGAGGCCACTATTAAATAGGAGGTTTTCCTTATTTGGAGGGAGGTCGTCAAACCTCCCAATTTAGTAGCAGTCTCTACGTTATCCAACGTAGGGCTTGAATCCCAAGTCTGAGGCGGACATCCAAGCAGCAAAAACCAAACCTAAATATAATCAGCTGATCAAGAAGACACAATAAACCTTGTTGTTTATTAGAAAAAAGTGTGCAACTACATGGTGCATATTACGATAATGTAGTTATATGTGTATCAATTAAAAAAGCATCAATATATACAGGTAGGTATTGAGTAGTCATATTATGACCAAGGATGTACATGTCGGTATGGTGATGTACAGCCATACACGGTAAGGGAAGAAAACATTAAAAAGTATCAATGCTAGTAGTGATTAAGATGGTTGTGACAATGGTGACAGTAGTAGTGATGATGGTGAGAGTAGTAGTGATGATTGTAATTGTAGTAGTGATGATGATCATAGTAATGGTGATGATGACAGTAGTCGTGATGATTGTGGCAGTTGTAGTTATAAAGGAACTAGTTTTGATGATGGTATTATTAGTGATGATGGTAACCCATCGCAGAGTTGGGTATGCCGTTTTGAGTTTGGGAAAAACGGCACTTCTACTTTATTCTTAGATGTACAGAAGTTCTGGCAAAGCAGATGGAAGACAATCCACATACTTTATTTATTTATTAACTCTGTGTAAGCAGAGTTTGGTAGCGCGCGCCCCCCCAGCCCTCTCGTACAGTGGGTACCACCTGAAAAAAATGTCTGTCGTCGTCGTCGTCCATCTGTCTCCAAACTCCTCCTAGTCCGTTGGACGAATTTTCACCAAATTTCACACAAACATTTATTGGGTGAATGTGAATGTCAGTCAACAAATATTTTTTGAATATATGCAATAGTTATGATTTAAAGTCCAAAATATGGTTTTAACCCCCCCCCCCCTGAGAACCCCCCCCCCCCCACCCGGGGGGCCCCACCAGAACCCCCCCCCCCCCCCCCCCCTGCAATGAAGGCGTTCTGTGTGTGTGTGCCCCATGGGGGCACACACATAGAACGCCTTCGTTCTGGGGGTGAAAACATCTCGCCCCGCATTTGTTAGGTTGTTAGTTTAGTTGACATTAGAAGTGATGTTAGTAATAGTGGGGATGATGGTAATTGTAGTGATAATGGTGATACTATTGGTAATGATGGTAATTGTAGTGATAATGGTGATAATACTAGTGATGATGGTTGTAGTTGTTGTGATGATGACAGCAGTGATGATGATGACAGTAGTAGATATGATGGTGACAGTACTAGTAGTAGTAATGATGGTCATAATATTAGTGATGATGGTGACAAGTAATGATAATATTTGTAGTGATAATGATGACATTAGTGATGATGGTAGTGACGACGGTGACAGTAGTAGTGATGATGGTGAGTAGTAGTGATGATGGTGAAAGTTGTAGTGATGATTACAGTAGTAGTGATGATGAGAGTAGTAGTGATGATGGTAAGAGTATTATTGTTGATGATAGTAATGGTGATAGTGACTAGTAGTGATGATGTTGACCCATCGCAGAGTTGGGTATGCCGTTTTGATTTTGGGCAAAACAGCACGGTTCTTAAAATTACAATACATATAGGGTTACATAGTTAATTACATTCTTTATTTATTGATATTAGAGGTATGGATGAGAAAGCTGTGATGTATGGATGATAATTAGTTTACAGTTTTGGATGTTCCTAAGCATTTAGTATGTTATATGTAATGCCTTTATTGTGAGGGCGAATAATGATAATGTATAGTCGTTGTTGGTTCCCTTAGTAGTTGTAGTTGTAGTTATTTCCTTCTGGGTGGGTATGTGGAAATTGAGGCGGTTGATGTCTTAATTGCATAAACATGGCCTCGTCATAGTCCAGGTCTGGTTCGGGTAGGGAATTCTCACCTCTGGTGGGGAGAAGCCATTTTTGAAGTTGCGGTTGGAGGGGATTAGCGCGAGGGAGCGGCAAGTTTTGGCCTACACAGGTAGTGGGGCCTTGTTTACCTTTTTGCTGGTGTAGGGGAAACTTCTTTATACCTTTCTTCTGATGTTGGGGGAACTTATCCATTTCTTTTCTCCTGAATTTTATGGAGGCAATTCTGCATGGTGATATGTTGGTGGTTCATTGACATACGGGAGCAGGTTCTGGGGACGTCTTGGCTCATCTTCTTCTAACCCCGTCATCTCACCATCGTCATCTATAAAAAAAATCTTGTTCATGAGCTTGGAGTAAGTAGGTCCAGTACGTTTTAGTGCGGACGTATGGTGTAAGGCCCTTCAGGAAACAGCACCACACTATTGCTGAGATGTTGTTGGGGGCATCATGCTCGTAGACTGTATGAATATTCCCATATTCAAAATATGCTATAGGGGTGCAATGCCTGGTGAGTTATCTGCTCAACAGGTGGCGTTGTGTGTGTGTAAGTGTGAGAGTCCGAGTGTAGGGGCTGAGTGTGAAGCACGGGAACGAGGTGGCTTCAGAGATGGGGTCGTTTCAGGCCATGAGTGAGCACCGTGCCTCATGTGAAGGCAAGATGGCAGGTGCTCGTTGTACTCTACGTGCTTCACATGTCTCACTCCCTAGACTGGAACAAGACCTCACGGGCTTCACTGTTCATTGTAAAGCGGTGAATGTTAAGGCTCTCAGCCTATGCCCGAGAGGAAGTAAGTTGGAAAAAAAAAAAAAAAAAAAAAAAAAAAAAAAAAAAAAAAAAAAGACAACTGTAAGATGGAGAGGAATGGTGGATTTGTTGTTGAGGTGTACCAACTGAGACAGGGTATGAATTTCGGTGTCCTGGTGATCTTTTGATATGGAGAGTCTATTTATCTTCATGGTTGTTATTGGTTGGGTAGGTTCAAGACTAGTGGTTGTTGGTGGGTTGGGTTCAGGACTAAGACTGACTGTGGAGGGTGTCTTGGAGCTGTTGGTGCCCTCTGGTACAGAGGGGAGGAGCTTGGAGGATGTAGGGTCACTAGGCTGACTAGGTGGAGGTATGACAGGATGGGTGTTTGCTGATTGAAGGTGTGAAGGCATGGTCGGCCGTGGTGGTGGTGGTGGTCGCGGCGACAGGCGAGGCTGGGGTAATAGGTGAGGCTGGAGTGACAGGTGCCTGGACGGTGAGACTTTGTCCGGCAGGTGAGGTTTGGGTGGTGGTAGAGGTCTTCCTTCGGGTTTTTGGTTTGAAGGTTTCTGGAGCCCACCATTTGGTTTGTACCACACGTTGGACAGATCGTCTGCATGGAGGCTGTAAAATAGGTGAAGTTAAGGAGGGTGAAGGGTTCAACTTTGTTTGTTGAGAATGTGAAGTTGGGGATTTGGGATGGGCGCCTGATTTGGATGGTGAGAGAAGTTTCGATGTAATGTTTAAAGGGGGAGAGGGTGAATTTATAGTAGAGGTGGATGTTTGGAGAGAGATTTTAGGTTGATTTATGGGCGTCGGCAAACGATTGGTAGAAGTGGATGGTTGGTGAGATTGTATGATTGGTTTTGGTAGTCGTGAGGGCATTTGTTTTTTTAGGTAGACTCGGGGTTGAATCCGTAGAGGGGATAAGAGATAGTGCAAGGGAAGTTGGCTGAGTAGTTGGTGAAAGAGAAGACATGGGAATATCAACTTCGGATGAGTTGGTGGAGAGGGGGGTAGTGGGGGCGCAAAGAAGATTAGGGTGCGTCTGAGTGGCAAGTTTGGGTAGGGCTGAGATGGTGTGAAAGGAGCGTATTAGAGTATTAGGGTGATTGAGATGGTGCGATGTAGAGGGAGGAGGAGGAGGGGGAGAAATGGTGGGTAAGTTATCAATAGTTGGAATGGGTGTCTTTGGTAGAATGGGAAAAGGGGTGATGTGGGGAATTTGGGGAGGGGGCAATGACTCTGTGGAACCTAAATTTTGATTATTAGTTGCAAGGCATGTGGTATTATTGTCTGGGTCAGCTAGCATGGTTATATTTTCATCAATTGGTTGGAAACGGTGTATATATCGATTACGGTATGTGCGTGACTCTCCGTGGTAATTGACGGTGACCTGGTAACAATTTGGCACAGTAAGGATTTCAAAAGGGCCTTTATATCTTGGACTGAGTATAGAGGGTACAGGAAGGTGAGCTACCATAACTAGGGGCGGGTGCCCAACCCCGAAACGGGTTGAAATAGGGGAGCTATCCCCCCGCCAAAGGCGGCTTTCTAGGGCTTTTCCTAGCTGATGCTGAGAGGATTGGGTTCTAGTCATGTGGTGATGGGGTGATCTATCAGAGTGAGAACTGAGCGATCTCTGCCATACCCATACCTTACTCTGACTGTTCCTTTTACTTATATATTTTCTAGATCTCAAGTGACGGCGTCTCTTCCGTGGATTGACCTCCCAATCTACCAAGATTGGAAGCCAAAGCGTCACATTTTTCCTATGCCCCTCAACTTTCTCTTCATAATTGCTGAGGGGCACAGGGCGCTGGGTGGGGCTTTGGTTTCCCGGGCGTTTCCGCGCCCTCCTCAGCTCCCTGCCATGGAGTGGCTTCGGTCACCCAGGCTTTATTGTGGTCGGCAGGGAGGGTACTGTGGGGGCGCTCGGTTATGGCCTTGGCCTTGCTCGGGGCCTTGGGGCTGTTCGGCCAGGCAGCTTGGGGAACAACAACAACAACCATAACTAGATCGCCGATGTGGTGGGGACTGACTTTTGGTGTTTCGTCAGGCTGAAGATCTTGCAGGTATTGTAGTTGTCGTAGTCGGTTCTGCATGTGAACTAGGGATTGATCGAAGTTGGACGAAGGCTCGTATGGGGCAGACAGCTGACATAGGGGAAGGAGAAGGGGGGGTACCCCAAAGACTCGTTCATTTGGGGAAATTCCGTCATGTCGAGGACAAGTAATGATTCCCCATTGTACTATCTTGACTTGACTGGGCCAGTCGGTGGTGTTCATCTGTTGCAATTGAGTCCTAATCTGATTACCAATGGTACGGTGGCTTCTTTCGCAGATAGAGTTGCCTTGGGGCCAATAAGGAGAGGAATGACTGATCTTGAACCCACACATTTGGGAGATTTGAGTCCAGATGTATCCTGTGAACTCAGATGTGTTATCTGAGTGAATGGCTTCAGTAAGACCAAAATATGGAAATACATGCTGTATCATGGCTACTGCTTCTGAAAAGGCAGTGTGGTCTTTTGCTGGGCAGGCTATTACATATTTAGAATAGGTATCTACAAAAGTGATGGTGTATTTAAAACCTTTGATACCTTCCATGGGTCCCATGACGCCAACAGCCAGTAATTGCCATGGTTTTGAGGCTACTAGTTTGCCTGAAGGTCCTGGGGTGCATGTTCGATCTTTACCCAGGTCACACGCTCGACATGCTTCAGTGACTTTCTTGGCAGTGATGTAGGTTGAAGGTGTCCAGTAAACTTGCTGAAAAGTCGAGGCTAATATTCTTTGAGCTAGATGAATGCCATTATGTGAATGCAGGGATTGCATGGTTGGTAGGGCGGCGCTGGGGCTGATGACAAATGTACCATCCGGGGTGTATAATATTATAATTATTATCTCCCCATCTTTGGAGTTGTGAGAAAAGGTATGTGGGTATCAGATCAGGTTTCTGCTGTCGTTGAAATTGTTGCAGGAGGTGTTGTTGATCTTGATCCGTAGAATCTTGATGGTGAATGGCTAGAATGGGGCTGGGTTCATTTTCTGTGTTGGGGCTAGTGACTGTAGAATTTAGAGGGAGCCTGGAGAGAGCATCAGCATTTGTGTGTTGTTTTCCAGGTCTGTAGGCTATCTCATAGTTGAACGCTTATAGGGACTCGCGCCATCTGACTGTTAAGGCGTTCTTTGTGTCTGATTTTCAGAGCCATTGGAGGGTGTGGTGATCTGTGATTATAGTGACTTTGACTCAAGATATGCTTCAAAATATTGAAGGGCACAAATTATTCCTAAACATTCTCTCTTGGTGACTGGATAGTTAGTTTCTGCGGGATTGAGTGTTCGGCTGGCGCATGCAATAATATGCTTACGTCTGGTCCGGTTTGGCGAGAACTTCTCCAATACCGAATTGTGATACATCGGTATAAAAACGAAAGGGTTTGTTGTAGTCAGGAAAAGAAACGACTGGGGAAGCTATTAAGAGATCTTTAACCTAAGAAGTGCGTAGGTATGGTATTTGAAACGCCGCGGTGGGCGAAGGTAATTTGGTTCATTCCTGACTATAATCGTAATTTTACCATTAATATCGTTATTACATATTCATATGCGCCTATTTTACGTTTAATATGAAGATAATAACATGTAACAACCATAAAACAAGTGAGAATAGTGTTTGGATGGTCAAAATCGCCGACCGGTCATTCATGAAGTGTGTAACTGAGGCGAGTCACACCCTCTCCTCGCGAGGCCTGAAGCCAGACTGACACACTCCCTCACACTCTCTAGCTCTAGCACACCACGCTGTTGCCAGGTCTGTCACCTCGCATTGGAACCGGATTGGAGATGTTATCACAATAAATACACCAATAAAGATGGTAATAATAGGAAAAATAGGTGATAATTGAAGGGGGGGAAGGAGGAGATTTTGACACATGTGGAGGAGTGATAGTAGGTATGGAGGGGAATTATCTCACTTAATCACCATTTCACTTGTTTTAACTGGGGCCTTTTAAAAAAAAAATTAGGCCTTGGCTCATATGAGGACGCTCGCCGTCCATGGGTTAACCCGGGAACTACGGGGAGACTCTTAAGAGTTCCCCCGGCGGACTGCGGGGAGACTCTTAAGAGTCAGAGAAAAAAAAAATCAACTTTTGACATCGAAAAAAAAAAAAAATATTTATTTATTTATTTTTGTTTTGGCCCCTGGGCCATGCAAAATCTCAGTCCTCTACCTCCCCTCCTTCCCCACTTTCCTCCTCTCCTTCAGTTATCACCTATTTTCCCTGTTATTCCCTTATTCTGAGGTATATTTTCGTGCTAACATTAGAAATCCGGTTGCAGGGTGTGGTCATCACTGATAGCAAGCGAATGCAAGAGAGAGAGAGAGAGAGTATCGATCGACTGTGTCTCAGTGGCCTTGGAGGAAATTGGCGGGAAAGCAGCTTGCCTCACCCATACATTATACAACTCGCGGGCTATATCTCCGATTTTGACCATCCAAACGCTGTTTTCACTCGTTTTATTGTTGTTTCAGGTTAATACCTTTATAATCAACCCATAATAGGCGCATATGGATAAGTATTAATGCTATTAATGGTACAATGAATATTTTAGTGACGGAAACACCTCAAATACATGCGCACAGGGAGAGGTGTCTAATTAGCCCCATGCGCACTTCAGAGGTTAAGGGAGTTGAAGGCTTGAATACGTTAAGTTGTCCACAGGAATGGTTTATCTTTTCTAGTTAAATCTTGAAGGGGTTTGGCAATAGTGGCAATTTTTTTTTTTACGAAGCGACGATGGTAAGAGGCTAATCCTAAAAATGCCCTGACTCCTTTGACATTGGGGGAGGGTACTTATTGCTTTGAGTTTTTCTAGATCTGGGGAGATTCCTTCTTCAGAGACTATATGCCCGAGGAATTGTACTTCTTTCTGTGCTAAAGTGCACTTGGAGGTTTTGAGTTTTAACTTTGCTTCTTGGATCTGTTGGATTACTTGGCGAAGGCGTTGGATGTGCTTAGCCCAAGTTTTACCAAAAAGAATTATGTCATGCAGGTATGCTAAGCAGGTTTTCCAAGTTAATCCTTCCAATACAGATTCCATCAGTCTAGAGAAGGTGGCAGGACCGTTACAGAGGCCAAAAGGCAGTACGGTAAACTCATAGAGTCTCCCTTGATTTGTGGCGAAAGCCGTTTTCTGTTGGTGTTCCGGAAGTACGGGCACTTGCCAATATCCGGCTTGAAGATCTAGGGAGGTGAACCATTTTGCGCCAAGTAAAGAGTCTAATGAATCAATGCGAGGTAGTGGGGTCGCGTCTTTGATGGTTACATATTTTAACTGTCTGTAATCTATATAGAATCTAGTAGAGCCTTCTTTTTTTCTGACTAATACTACGGGTGAGGAGCAAGGGCTGGTGGATGCTTTAATTACTCCCGTTTCTAGCATTTCTTTTACTTGAGATTCTTCCTCCTGTTTCTGGATAGGATTTATTCTGAGAATAGACTGCCTAATGGGCTGTCCTACAGTATGAATTTGTTGGCGAAGCACGTTGGTTTTTCCTACGTCTCGGCTGGATGTTGCGAAAACAAAATTTGAAAGGAAGTCATCAAGTCTCGTAGGTCAAGTTGTTGTTGAGGAGTTAAATGTGATGGAATGTCAGGAAATTTAGGAAGGGGGAGGTTTCTTGATCATTAGGTAAGGATAGTTCCTCTTCATGATTTTCTAGCTCTCCAATAGCTAATCCTTTTGGTAACATAAGAGGTTAATCAGAGAAATTCGCAATTTTGATGCAATTAAGTTTATGAGAGATAATGGCTGGAGCGGTGAGGCAATTTCTATCGAAAGGGCTTTGGAGGTTCGGGGTGATGATGACATCACCAGGTAACGTAGGTAGGATAGGTATCCACTGTTCATGGTGAGGGGGTAGCGTAACAGATTTTGAAGTGACAGCTGAGTAGTTTTTATGGTGCAGGTAGCCTGTTTGGGTTTACTCTCATGATTGATATCTGAAGTTACGTCTTGTGCTATGTTAGTCTTGGGGTTGATGGCTGATTTGACGTTAGACTTGTGGGTTTTTTTTGTTTAGGTTTGGTTGGAGGGACAAATTTTATAACTCTTTGTTTACAGTCAATGGTGGCATGAAGGGAAGTAAGTAAATCAAAACCTAAGTATTCATCGTACTTGATTTCTTGGGAGGGAAATATAAAAGAATTATGTCCTCCGTGATCATGAATGGGGGTGCTAACATAAAGCGAAGCAGTTTCACTACAGTTTGGAATGATGCCATCATTTGTTTCTATTAAAATTATGGTGGAGGATTGGAGGGGGCCAAAAGAGGTTTTGTTTTGTTTGAAGAAAGAAGAAAAGAGACAGGAACGGGAAGCTCCTGTGTCAATGAGAAGTTTAGCTTTTACCCCATTTATGGTGAGGTGATTTTAAATGGGAGGTTTGTCTGTGCTTGTCCCATCACGAGCCCCCACCAGCTTGACGATCTGTGGACGGGGCGGATTTAAAAATCTGGGTTATCTTGAAGTTCTGTCGTTTCTTCTACTACCTCAGTTTCTTCTGGGAATTCCTCTTCTTCATTTTCTTCTATCCCTGCAGTCCCGTCTTCATTGATTGTGGCCACGCGTCGGGGCTTAACCCCCAGAATCTGACCCCAGAATTGAGGAAGCTTGGGTCGACTCTTGACTAATTCTCCAAATGATTTTATTAGAGAAACTAGAGGACATCTGGAATTGCATGGTTTCCAGTTTGAGGGTCGGACTCGAGCCCATTCCTCCATTTTGTCAACTGGACGGATGGATGCAGTATTTGTAGAAGATGTTGCAGAAGGTTGAGGTTGAGTAGTAGCTCGGCTTATTACGGCGATCTTATCACTTTCCTGAGTCTTCCTCAAGGCCAAGATACGCCGAATTACTGGCATGTCCTCGTCATAGCCCTTGGGTTCTGAAATTGCGAAGTGATCTCGCACTGATGTGGGTAATATTCTCAGAAGCGCACTAAACACACTTTCTTTCCTGCTTAGCAGAAGTATCAGTGGGGAATGCTGTCACTACCAGTTGATTCAACTGGCTAATAGTGCGATCTAAACTGAATACTATGAAGCTGTTTATTTGCTATTATTTTCCCGAGAGAAGGGTTAATGGCTGCCTTGGCATAGCTTTCAAATTGAGCCCAGGTCAATTGTGGAGTATCACGCACATAACCCGACACGAGAGACATATGCCTGCCTAACTTCATTACTATAGTGTGAATTTTAGAATTATCATCGTCCTTAAATACAATGTCAAGGACAGGTTTCACAACTTCAGGAGATGTAGCGATATGCTTAAAAGAAATAATGTCAAGAGATTTACCAGCCATGATGATTTGTGTATCGGGGTAGATTGACTAAATTTACAAATCAAATCATGATCACTATGCCATGTTGAGACACCGCTGCCTCCAGTGTTATGCAATGCTATATTTTAGCACGCTTTATACCAGTTTGTTTTTTCTACCATAGGAAAGCTCAGAACTATAACATTCCATGGGAACACAGCTGACTTTGATATATAAATCCTATATCAATCAATCTCAACCAATGTCACACAATACACAGTTTCGGTACACAAGCGTTATTTCTTAATCAGCTAGGGTACAGAGCACAACAATGCATATGAGTCTTATCTATAGTAGAATAAGCTCAATCAAATAAATAACATTAATTCAATAAGTACAAATATTCCTGGTTCATATAATAGCAGGAATTAAATAATATGCAATTGCACAATAGTATCAATGAAACATAAGATGATAACTATATAAAGATAGTATAAATAGACACAGAGAGGTTAGTCTAAAATCACAATAACTGATATCCTGAGAAAATAGCAAACGCGAGGTAGCGAGTGAAACGAGGTAAGTGGATAATACTGCGGAGACACACACACAGTGACAAGGTTATATGTAAACTAGATATCAGTTGAGCAGTGAATAACTTGACATTAATTCAACATATCTGACATACGGAGCCCTGTATGTTAATTTAAGAGTTAGAATTAGAGTTCAAGGAGCCAAACTACCCAAGTGGTGAAGCAGACTAGCGAGCGAACGAGCGAGTGGGCAAACCATCTCGCCCCATACCAGCTCGCCCCATACCTCGATGACCGATGCTATGACGTATGATCGACGCCAGGAGCTGTGAGTGGACGACACCTGTTATGTGATTCGAGGAGCTATGATTGGAGCGTGCACCATCACTCGCCTCCTGATTCGTTCCTACACCATCATTGTTTGGTATATAAGACCCGAGTTGTGGGCATTGAAATCAGTCTCATTTGGAGTTGGGGAAGGTGAACTTGCAGCTGGAGGAAGACGGGGTGAAGTATTATAATGGGATTGTGACTGTCAGTCAGATTATATAAATGTGTGTTAAGTGTGTTCGGTGTAAACACTTATGTTATGTTGGTTAGTGAGATATGTGATTGGGAATTAACGTGAACACTACTATTATGTGTTAAACTATTTGATTGGGAATTAACGTGAACACTACTATTATGTGTTTAACTATTTAATTGGGAATTAACGTGAACGCTACTATATGTGTTTAACTATTTGATTGCGAATTAACGTTAACAACTACTATGTATGTCTTTAACTATTTGATTGCGAATTAACGTTAACGCTATTATTATGTACTTAACTATTTTAGTTGACTAACTTGTGGACTAAAGCAACTCTTTAAGTAATTGGGTTATGATGAAAGTAATACTCTTGTTTTATATTAATACTTACGAGTTCTTTCATTTTCTTTGAATTAAGCTTACATTGCTAATGGTGCTTAGTACGGTGATGCTATTGTCTCGTAGTAGTAATATCGCCTTAGACTAACATGGCTGTGTTAATATTACTTCTAGTGATTTCCTAAGCTGAAGAAAAATTCTTTTGCTTCAAAATATTATATTTTGCTTTTCATATTATTTGAGTGAGACCTGAATCGAATCTATGAAACGATCCTGTAACTTTATTTACTCATAATCAAACCTCAATGTTACGTGGTTAAGAAATACGTTTAACTAATTATTAAATATATCTAACTTTTTATGTGACTTGATATTACTCCTGATGATAACCAATAATAATACTATTAACCCGGAAGAGATAGGCCTCACGGAATCCTATAAAAAAAGCCTTCCATAAAAAAAAGGGCCTATCAAAACAAAGGATTTGTCTCTAGGTGAGATAATTCCCCTACTCTCCATGTAAATCTCACCACCCCCTCCCCTCCTTCCCACCTTATTCCCCCTTTTCCTCAATTAATCATTTTTCCTCTTATTATCATCATTTATCGGTTATTTTTCTCTCCCGATAATACAAGTGGGTTGCAGAAAAGATCGTTATGCAACACCCAGACCCACCGGCCCACACAGTTACCTCACAGACAGCGAGAGAGGAGGGTTGCCTGTGGCTCTCTCTCGCCTGAGATTATGACCGGGTGGCCAATATCTTCGTTTTTCACCAAAATGCTTTTCCCCACTATTTTAGCACTCTTGAAGGTTCATCATATACATCATATTTAAAATAAAGCATACCGAAAACAAATAATGCTCTATATTGTAAATATAACAAATTCTGTCAGAATCCAAGGCTAGAAATGCACAAATAACTACCCTAGCCCCTAGGTCTATTTCGCGCTTGTCAGGTTAACGTAAGACAAGAACCAAGAATAATTACATTAAATATAAATAAAAGGACATATAAGAAAACTATCTATTCATTTCAAAAAGGGTAAGAAACAGAAATATTCTTACTTTAATATTTATCTTTCAAGACTTTTTATAAAATTACTAGTCCTTCTTTAGCTATAACTTATTCGGTTCATAACCATAGCCTACTAAGCTTCGGTTAAATAATAATTCTTTATAAATACTACATGACTTTAATTAGTTTCAGTATTTTTCATAATTAAAGAGTATCAGTCAATAAAGGATACTAAGTCCTAAGATCCAAAAGGAAAGGAAGCAACAACAGGAAATTATTTTATTAGATTTTACTTTTGTTTTGCCTTCAGCTGACTGATACCTTAATTTATATCTCTGTGCTATCTAGATTCATCAAGTTAACCACTTGAGGATCAAGATACGTAACAGAAGAGTGGCGACCTTGCCAGGATTCGTTTCATACAGTTTCACTCCGTTTCATTACCGTTTCACTACTTAACAATCAAATATTAATCATGCCTCAACTAATTAATAACGAAGATGCTCGAGTTTTCATAGAATCAGAACCCACATCCCCTGATATTGACTGTCTGTCAAAATCTGAACTGAAAGTGCTTGCCTCACATCTCCAATTAACTGTCTCAAACATGTCTAAAGTAGAGGTGGCTCAGACCATAAAAACCCACCTGTTCCCTGTAGAAGGCGGGGAGGGAGACGGAGCAGTTGGTGGGATCCCTAGTAAACCTAGCCAACTTGATGAACAATTGCCACCTGGTTTGACCGGTGACCAGGTACTGGAACTAGCCAAACTAAAAATAGAACTAGCCAGAATAAATGCCGAACAAGCCAGAGCAAATATCGAAGAAGCCAGAATAAAGACCGAACATTATCAATATCAATATCAAACGGCTCAACTAAATGTCAATACAAATGCTCCCGTAATTGCTCCCCCTTTGGGATTGACTATGACTAGTGTCATTCCACCTTTCACTGAGGATAATGTGCAGGATTTCTTTGTTTTGTTTGAGGAAGTTGCTGGAGGTATGAAGTGGACAAGAGATCAATGGCCTTTTATGTTGCAAACTGTTTTGACAGGGCAGGCTCGAGCCACGTATTTGTCAGAAGTAGCAGAGTTAGGCAGGATTATGACAATCTCAAAGAAGCTATCTTAAAAACCTATCAATTGCAGCCTGAGGCTTACAGGCAATCTTTCCGAAAAAACCAGAAGAAAGTAGAAGAAACCCATAAGGTATTTGCCAGGACCATGACTAAAACTTTCAATCATTGGGTCAAGAGTAAGAAAGTCACAAGCTACAACGATCTGAAGGAGTTGGTCCTGTTAGAAAATTTCCTATGGAAAATTGATTCTTCTGTATCCTATCATTTAAAGGGGAAAAAAGGTAGATTGTCTTGCCGACGCCGCTGACATGGCTGACACATACGTGCTCAACAACAAATTTCGTGGAAAGAAGCCCTACGATAATTCTAGTTCTAATTTTAAGTATCCCAATCACAAATCTGACCGACCCAGTCACAAGCCTATAACGTCTTCCCCAGCTAGCCAAAATAGAATTGTTCCCCCAACTAAAAATGCGACTCAGGGCAATGGTAACAGAGGTGGGCCCCAAACTAATAGTAATGCTCAAAGAGGGAACTTTCCCGTATCCCCTAAAGTATGTACTTTTTGTGGCATGAGGGGCCACCTAGCTTATCAGTGCTGGGCCAAGGAAAAAACCGAGAGATCGGGGCAGACAGTTGCCGCCGTATCTCAAATTCCATGTGTGCCTTTAATGCAGGGCTCCCGACAGAAGGAGTACCTAGCACCAAATGTTCCTTTAATGCAGGACTCCCGACAGAAGGAGTACCTAGCACCAAAGTTCCTTTAATGCAGGACTCTCGACAGAAGGAGTACCTAGCAGCTAACGTAAATCATCTAGACAGGGGTGTAGTAGCATGTGTGGTGCAACCCACAAGGGTTAAACCAATAATAATTTCACCATCAGTGCAGGACAGTTACCGTCCCTTTATTTCATCTGGCAACGTGAGATTAAATGGTTGCATGCATGAGGTAAAAATTCTGAGAGACACAGGTTCTACTAGCACCCTCATGGTGAATCCTTACACTGAGTGCCCACCTGGCGAACCAGTTGTAATGAGAGGTGCTGGAGGCCAGTTTTATGCATACTTGGTAAAAGGCGAAATTGAATGTGTGAGTTACTACAGGGTGAGGCCACCATAGCTTTGTGTAGGTCCCAAGATATCCCTGTGCCTGGGGTAACACTCCTTTTGGGGAATGATGTAGCAGGTGAGAAGGTCCGACCAGACCCCATTTTGTCACTTTCCCCTGTTAACGAGCCACTAACCGGTGAGCTCGACAAGGAGTTGCCAACTGTTTTCCCTGTGTGTGCTGACAAACTTTCAATGTCTCAAGTAGCAGTTCCCTCAGACAGAAATATACCGAATGTAAGAGTTGATGAAAGGGTTGATGGGAGTGTGAATGACGCTCCAACTGTGCCTGATGATGTGACTGAGGTGGATTTATCTGACACCTTTATGGCTCATCTTGACCCTAACGATGACCATGAAACCCCTCCAGATTGTCCTAGCGGCCTGGTAGAGCTACAGAGAGATGATAGTGAATGCAAGGAGTTAGCTGCCAGGTCCGTGAGTGAAGAGGAATGTGAGAAGGAGGGTGGTGAATGTTTCTACCTCAAAGGAGGAGTATTGTGGCGAAGATGGAGACCGCCACACAGACCAATCGATGACGGGGCTTGGGACATCCATCAAGTAGTAGTCCCCAAACCTTGTCGTAGAGATATAATGGAAATGGCACATTGTATACCATTGGCAGGACACCTAGGTGTGAGAAAAACTCTAGACAGAATCAGAGCCCACTTTTACTGGCCAGGAATGCGTGCAGATGTAGTGGAGTGTTGTAGAGTGTGTCACACTTGCCAGATGACAGGAAAACCCAATCAGAAGGTGCCTGTACATCCTCTGGTGCCCTTGCCCGTTTTCGAGAATCCTTTTACTCGGGTGGTAGTGGACATTGTAGGCCCATTGCCTAAGACTTCCCAAGGTAACATTTATTTATTAACTATCATGGACATGGCAACTCGCTACCCAGAGGCTATTACCCTTAAGGACTACCTCTGCTCCAACTGTTATCAAGGAACTGCTCAAATTTTTCACCAGAATGGGTTTCCCCCATGAGGTGCAAAGTGATCAAGGAACTAATTTTACCTCTAACATTTTCCAGCAGTCCCTGAAGGAGTTGGGTATCGAGCATGTAAAGTCTAGCACCTACCACCCAGAGAGTCAAGGGGTTCTCGAACGATATCATCAGACATTAAAGGGAATGTTACGTAAGTATTGTACAGAGACCGGAGTTGAGTGGGATAAAGGGGTACCTTTTCTTTTATTTGCTACTCGTGAGGTTCCAACTGAATCCCTGGGTTTTTCCCCTAATGAGCTAGTTTTCGGTCACCAGGTAAGAGGTCCTTTGCAACTATTGCAGGATAGCCTAGTTTGGCCAGGAGGGGAACCAAAACCTCCTCAAGTATGTTTCAGATTTCAAAACCCGGCTGAGATCCTCATGTGAGTTTGCCGCTCAAAACTTGACCGTGGCTAAAAGCTCCATGAAAAAATGGTATGACAGAAAAGCCCGTGAGAGGGAGTTTAAGCCCGGTGATGAGGTTTTGGTCCTGCTCCCCCTTTTTGGCCAACCTTTATCTGCCAAGTTCAGGGGCCCATATAAGATCATTCGGAGGGTGAGCATTACCGATTATCTAGTAACTACCCCAGACAGGAGAAAGCCCACGCAAGTATTCCATATAAATATGTTGAAGCCCTACCATAGGTCCCCTGATTCCTCTCCTCCAGATTCTCCCACTGTGGCAATGAATGTCAGGACCTGTGAGCAGCCTGGTGCGGACAAAGTCTTCAGTTCTCTTACTGACCCGCAACAGACTGTTCCAGAGCCTGAAGGTATCCATGCAGACTTTGACTTGTCATGTAGCCTATCCAACTTTCAGTATAATTCAGTGGCTTTGAGGGAATTACCATCTAAACTATGTCATCTTCCCTCTGATCAAGCGAACCAACTAATCTCTGTTTTATCTCAGTCTCCCAATGTGTTCCGTGATACTCCAGGGCTCACTTCTTTGGCCGTGCACGACAGTGACGTAGGGGATGCAACTCCCATTAAACTATCCCCCTACCGTGCCTCGCCACAACGCAGGAGTATACTGCAGGTCGAGCTTGACTTTATGTTATCTAATGAACTGATCACTAGGGCCTTCAGCCAGTGGAGTAGTCCGGTCATACTTGTGCCAAAGCCAGACGGGAGCCATAGGTTTTGTAGGGGCTATAGGCAAGTTAATGCTGTCACAAAGAACGATACCTACCCACTGCCACGGATCAAAGATTACATTTACCAGGTTGGCCTCCTACAGCAGTAAGTTTAACGTAATGAGAGGATTTTGGCAATTAGCTCTCCCTTGTAGCGAGGTAAATATCATGCTTTTGTAGTGCGCTTTCAAGCCTTCAGCTGTGGGATAATGCCTTGCAGTTCGAATAAACGCTCCAGCTACGTTCCGGCTATGTTCTGATGTGGTACCTGGAGACGTTGCCTACTTTGGGTGATATCCTTCTTATATCCTCATTTATAATCTTGCTGTTGCCAATCTGGTGGTGAATCTATTTATGTATTATGTTTAATATTATGTACTATACTCCTTAAACTCTTTTCTAGGGGGGAGGTCTGACATACGGAGCCCTGTATGTTAATTTAAGAGTTAGAATTAGAGTTCAAGGAGCCAAACTACCCAAGTGGTGGTGAAGCAGACTAGCGAGCGAACGAGCGAGTGGGCAAACCATCTCGCCCCATACCAGCTCGCCCCATACCTCGATGACCGATGCTATGACGTATGATCGACGCCAGGAGCTGTGAGTGGACGACACACCTGTTATGTGATTCGAGGAGCTATGATTGGAGCGCGCACCATCACTCGCCTCCTGATTCGTTCCTACACCATCATTGTTTGGTATATAAGACCCGAGTTGTGGGCATTGAAATCAGTCTCATTTGGAGTTGGGGAAGGTGAACTTGCAGCTGGAGGAAGACGGGGTGAAGTATTATAATGGGATTGTGACTGTCAGTCAGATTATATAAATGTGTGTTAAGTGTGTTCGGTGTAAACACTTATGTTATGTTGGTTAGTGAGATATGTGATTGGGAATTAACGTGAACACTACTATTATGTGTTTAACTATTTGATTGGGAATTAACATGAACACTACTATTATGTGTTTAACTATTTAATTGGGAATTAACGTGAACGCTACTATTATGTGTTTAACTATTTGATTGCGAATTAACGTTAACACTACTATTATGTGCTTTAACTATTTGATTGCGAATTAACGTTAACGCTATTATTATGTACTTAACTATTTTAGTTGACTAACTTGTGGACTAAAGCAACTCTTTAAGTAATTGGGTTATGATGAAAGTAATAATATTGTTTTATATTAATACTTACGAGTTCTTTCATTTTCTTTGAATTAAGCTTACATTGCTTAATGGTGCTTAGTACGGTGATGCTATTGTCTCGTATTAGTAATATCGCCTTAGACTAACATGGCTGTGATAATATTACTTCTAGTGATTTCCTAAGCTGAAGAAAATTCTTTTGCTTCAAAATATTATATTTTGCTTTTCATATTATTTGAGTGAGACCTGAATCGAATCTATGAAACGATCCTGTAACTTTATTTACTCATAATCAAACCTCAATGTTACGTGGTTAAGAAATACGTTTAACTAATTATTAAATATATATCTAACTTTTTATGTGACTTTGATATTACTCCTGATGATAACAATAATATAATACTATTAACGTAAGACAAGAACCAAGAATAATTACATTAAATATAAATAAAAGGACATATAAGAAAACTATCTATTCATTTCAAAAAGGGTAAGAAACAGAAATATTCTTACTTTAATATTTATCTTTCAAGACTTTTTATAAAATTACTAGTCCTTCTTTAGCTATAACTTATTCGGTTCATAACCATAGCCTACTAAGCTTCGGTTAAATAATAATTCTTTATAAATACTACATGACTTTAATTAGTTTCAGTATTTTTCATAATTAAAGAGTATCAGTCAATAAAGGATACTAAGTCCTAAGATCCAAAAGGAAAGGAAGCAATAACAGGAAATTATTTTATTAGATTTTACTTTTGTTTTGCCTTCAGCTGACTGATACCTTAATATATATCTCTGTGCTATCTAGATTCATCAAGTTAACCACTTGAGGATCAAGATACGTAACACATAAAATAAGATATTAATCTAAATAAACTAATAGAGTTACAAAAATTAATATAAATTCAGTGAGCAAGTAATAAATTATATTAGCCTGTGTGTAGGGCGCCGTGGAGAAGTTAACGCAACGTGATATTAACAGGAGTTTATATTCAAGTCAAAAGAAGGCTTGAACTGAGTTTTAAGTCAGGAAGAACAAACATTACAATAGTCTAACTAAGAAACTGATAAATAAACTCTCTCTGTGAACACTTATACATGCAATCGCTTACCCAGCTAATAACAACATATAGAATGAGATCTGATAGAGTGTTCACTGGTATTTACGTATGGTTTGCATGTATATTTCCCGAACGAATATATATTTAATTCTTATACGGAATAAAGGAAACTATATCCCAAGAAGTATAGATATATCAATCCCACTTATAGAATTTGTTATGTTCTCTCAACACGAGTGACGATCGCTAGATGGAGAGAATTAATACTCTCTTAAGATGACGTTAATTTGAACACTTAGCGTATCTTATATAACCTTCGCAATAATCATCAAAATATAGTATCGAACAAGAGGCACTTAATTTGGTTGAAGTATAGAAGTAGGAGCCCATGAGAGATCTGGTCACACGTGGCGACTGAGTATGTTGTCCACTTCCTGTTGACACCAGCGGGACATCTTCCTCACACGCACTAACTAGAATGGCCACTTCTAGCTCGCCTACACCACTTCTTCTTGGTCACTTCACACACACAGCAGCTTGTAGATACTTTTTAAGGGGATTTAGGCTAACCCCTACGGAAGTATATTCCGAGTTGATTATCCAGCTATTAACCCTTGTCGAGCGGGGGGGTTTTGGGCTTATTTGGGCATATTCAGGCCATCCTGAATGATAAATCAAGTATCTGCATGAAAAGAAATGTATTCAGCAAAAAACTAGGCGCTAAAAGCTTCAAAATGAGACCAGAACGAGCTACGTAGCACTTGTGGTTCTCATACAGTGGTACCAGTAACATGGGAGTTTAGCGTATAGCGGTATATTTTTTCCAGCTACGCTTACTACTGGCTACACTGCCGGCCTCTCGAGAACACAGGGAGGGTGAGTTAGTGGGCGGCGGTAGGCCCAGGCAGTCGGACGTGTGGCCCGCTGCACTCCAGGCCATTTGCACTCGATTTTAACCCTTTAAAAGCCTTAATAATGCTCCTAACTTGCTGCAAATTGGCGCCCGGCTATAGCCGGGTGCCGCCAGTTAAGGGTTAAGCACGTTCGCCCTGAGAGGAGAGGTACCGGAAAGTGGAATCAACTTTGCCAACCAAATTCTTGGTTCGGGCAGGTAATATTCCGTTTTTAATTTGGTGTCCGGGTAGTTCGTTTTGGAATATGAGAGGCATTTGAAATATAGTTTTGGATTATTGTTGCGGTTATTAAGGTTCTTAAAATTACAATACATATAGGGTTACATAGTTAATTACATTCTTTATTTATTAATATTAAAGGTATGGATGAGAAAGCTGTGATGTATGGAAGATAATTTGTTTACAGTTTTGGATGTTCCTAAGCATTTAGTATGTTATATCATAATTATATCATTGTTATGTTATATCATTGTAGTTATTTCCTTCTGGGTGGATATGTGGAAATTGAGGAGGTTGATGTCTTAATTGCATAAACATGGCCTCGTCGTAGTCCAGGTTTGGCTCAGGTAGGGAATTCTCACCTCTGGTGGGGAGCAGCCATTTTTGATGTTGCGGTTGGAGGGGATTAGCGCGAGGGAACGGCAGGCTTTGGCCTACACAGGTAGTGGGGCCTTGTTTACCTTTTTGCTGGTGTAGGGGAAACTTCTTTATACCTTTCTTCTGATGTTGGGGGAACTTATCCATTTCTTTTCTCCTGCATTTTATGGAGGCAATTCTGCATGGTGATGTTTGTGGCTCATTGACATACGGGACCAGGTTCTGGTGACGTCTTGGCTTATCTTCTTCTAACCCCGTCATCTCAGTTGAATTGGGTTTTATGTATTTATAAATGTACTACGACCGTATTTTACCCGTCGATTCTGTTAAATTTCGTTGTCTACAGCTCCAACTTCCTTATTGAACGGAACTGGCGAGTCGGCAATTAACAGGCTTCCAACTATCTCACTTAACCCTTTTTATTACCAAACACCCGTCTTAAGGGGAGGCAGCTGGTTTTTCGAGTCCTCCTCCTCCCTCATGTTTAGCCCTATTAGTTATGAGATTTCAAAACATTCGCCCCATTAGTTTGACGATATTCAGACCCTTTGCCCCATTGCTTTGCCAATATTAAGACCTTTTGTGCCATTTAGGTGTCGATTTTTTTCTTGGCGAGCAATAGCGAGCCTGTAATTATAGAATTAACCGGCCTTCGGCCGGGAAATTTTTCTACCGAAAATTTTTCAAATTTATATCGAAGGGGGGTCTTGTAGGTGTTCTTTTACGTTTGATGGAGGTAGAGAGCAAACTAAACCACCTCCTTGAACCATTGAGCCGAACCAGTAAATTATGCTAGACAATACCGTCTGAGTCCCTTAAACTACATAAAATCTTCTAAATATAGCTAGAATTATATTTAAAAGACGTCGTCGGTACAGAAGGGGTTAATCCAGTGTGAACATCGGTGTAGAAAATGTTTTCAGAAATAGAATACCGCAATATAATATGTAACTTAAGGGGGAATGGGCCATTTTTCTGGTCCCCCTTCTCCTTCATGTTTAGCCCCATTAGTTTTGAGTTTTTAAGACACTCAGCCAATTAGTTTGGTGATTTTAACACTTTTCGCCCCATTTCGTTGTCAATATTAACACCTTTCGTGCCATTTAGTTGTCGATTTGTTCCTGGCGAGCGAAAGTGAGCCTGTAATTTTAAGAGAAACCGGCCTTCGGCCAGGAAATGTTTCTACTGAAAAATGTACATATATAACTTGAAGGGGGTCTAGGGGGTGGGTTTAATTTAAGCTTGATGGAGCTCTAGCGAGGAAACTAAAACAAATAAAAAACTGAACAAATAAACCAAACCAAAATTAAAAAGAAAAAAAACAAAAAATCAGCCACAAGCCCCTTAATGAGTAATAGAACACTAGTAATTATATTTGTATTTCCTACACTATATAATATTATAACCTAACCAACTGCTAGAGGTCCTTCCTAACCTTAATTAACTCGATTATGGAGGGATGGGCGTATTTATTTGCTCATGTATGTATTTTGTTTTAATATCTGTTAACACCTGCCCAAGACCCTTCTTCAAGATAAATTTGTACATTATTCGATAGCAAAATGTCCCGTCCAAATGTATCTCGAATTGGAGTTTAGCGGGTGTTTTTTTTACGCTTGATGGCGGTCTAGGGAGGAAACTAAAAAATATATCAATCCATTGAGAAAAAAAAAGTATATATATATATATTGGCTTATATACTTATATTTTTATTATTCTTTTAGCTTCCTCCTTAGACCTCCATCAAGCTAAATAAATAGCCCCCAGATCCCCCATCAAGATAATTTTTTTACATTTTTCGATAGATAAATGTCCTGACCGAAGGCCGGTTACTACTATATTACAGGCTCGTTATCGCTCGCCAGGAAACTAATCGACACCTAAATTGTAAGAACGTTCTTGATATTGACAAAGACATGGGGTGAAAGGTCTTAAAATACCCAAACTAATAAAGCAAATGTCTTAAAATCCCAAAACCAATGGGACTAAACACGAGGGAGAAGGGGACTAGAAAATCCTGCCCACCTCCCCTTAACCCTTTCACCTATTTATGACGCAGAGGTTGCCAGATTAGCAATAAGAAATAGAGTTCTCTCACTCTTATAATTACCTCTCCAAAATTAGTTTTCTACCCACAGCTAACTCAAAGACAACTGCAGAGGTTGAAGTAACTAAACTCAAGGTTTCTAAATACCCCTGATGGTAACAAAGGCTTTAAAGTATCCCCAAGAGGCTCAAAATCGTGTCGTATGTCGGAGAGGGTTAAGAAATGATTCACATATTTTTATCCCAACTTTGAACTTGGGTTTGGTACTAGGCCAAGAAAGAAGGAAACAAGAAGAAAGGAGAGGAATGGTCGGAAGGAGAGAGAAGGAGTGGAGGAATGGAAGAGTGGAAGGAAGGGAGGGAAGGAGTGGAAGGAAGGGAGGGAAGGAGTGCAAGGAAGGGAGGGAAGAAGTGGAAGGAAGGGAGGGACGGAGTGGAAGGTAGTAAGGAAAGGAGTGGAAGGGAGGGAGGGAAGAGTGGAAGGAGTTGAAGGGAGGGAGGGAAGGAGTGGAAGGAAGGGAGGGAGGGAGTGGAAGGGAGGGACGGAAGGAGTGGAAGGGAGGGAGGGAAGGAGTGGAAGGGAGGGAGGGAAGGAGTGGAAGGAAGGGAGGGAGGGGGTGGAAGGAAGGGAGGGAGGGAGGGAAGGACTGGAAGGAAGGGAGGGAAAGAGTGGAAGGAAGGGAGGGAGGATTGGAACGAGTAGAGCCTTGAAGGAGTGTAATTGGAGCAGCAGCGTGTCAGGAGTTGAAGGGATGGCGGGAAGTAGTTTACGTACAAGAGGGAGGGAGGGAAGGGGTGGAAGGGAAGGAGTGGATGGGGGTAGGAATGAAGGAAGGGATCGGATTGCAAGGAAAGGGAGGAAAGGAGGGAGGATGGCTTTGCAAGGAATGGAGGGAAGTAAGAGAGGAAAGGGTATTGAAGTCTTTAACGAAGAAGGAAGGGAAGTAGTGGAACGAATGGAGTCAGGAGTGACGGAAGGGCTGGCAGGGTGCCAGGAGGAGGGAAGAGTGGAAAGGTAGGAAGGGAAAGGAGTGGAAGGGAGGGAGGAAGATTGGAACGAAGGAGGAGGAGTGGAAGAGGGAGGAAGGCAAGTGGAAGGGGGCGGGAAGGAGGGAAGGGAGGGAGGGAAAGTGAAGGAGGTTGCAATTGAGGGATGGAAGGAGTGCCAGGAGGAGGGAGGCGTGTACGTGCGGGCCGTCATGCGTGGAAGGGAGGGACGACGGATTGGACGGCGGTGACGGAGAGTTGCAGGGAGGCGGGAAGGCGTGGAAGGTCCGGAGGAAGGAAAGGGAGGTAAGGCGTGAAGGAATGGCTGGAGGGGGTGAAGACGGGAGGGAGGGTGTGGAAGGAAGGCTGAGGGAGGTAATGACTGGAAGGAAGGGTATTTGACCAGGGAGTGCGGGAACTGAGTGTAAGCAGATAGGGCATGAGTGAGGCAGGGAGTGCCGGCGTGGGAACGGGTAGGAGGGGGAAGGATTGAATGTAAGGGAGGGAAGAGTGGAAAGGAGGGAGGGATGGAGTGCAAGGAAGGGAGGGAAGGAGAGGAAGGAAGGGAGGGAAGGAGTAGACGGCAGGCGGGAAGGATGTAAGGAGGGAGTGATAGTGGAGGGGGGGAGGGAAGGAAGGAGGGAAGGAGTGCTGAAGGAGTACGGAGTGAAGGAAGAGGTAAGCGTGGACGGGCGGGAGGAGGAGTGGAAAAGACGAGGGAAGGATGGAAGGAAGGGAGGGACGGAGGTGGACAGGAATGGAGGGAATGAGTGGCAGGAAGGGAGGGAGGATTGGCAGGAAGGAGGGAAGGAGTGGAGGGATGAGTGGAAAGGAGGGAGGGATGCGTGGCAGAGGGAGGGCAGGAGTGGCAGGAAGCGAGGGAAGGCGTGGAAGGCGGAGGCAGGAGTGGAAGGAGGAGGGGAGTAGTAGACGGAAGGGAGGGAAGGAGTGTAAGGGAGGGAGGAAGGAGTGGAAGAAGAGGGTGATGGAAGGGGGGAGGGAAGAAGGAGGAAGGAGTGAAAAGGGAGGATAAGGAGTGGAAGAGGGAGGTAAAGGAGGGAGGGAGGGACGAAGGATGAAAGAGGGAGGGAAGGAGTGAACAAGAGCAGGAGTGGAAGGAAGGGAGGGAAGGAGTGGCAGGAAGGGAGGGAAGGAGTGGCAGGAAGGGAGGGAAGGAGTGGAAGGGATGGAGTGGAAGGAAGGGAGCGAAGGTGTGGCAGGAAGGAGGGAAGAGTGGCGAAGGAAAGGGAAGATGCAGTAAGGGAGGAAGGAGTGGAAGTGATGATGGACGAGTGGGGGGGGGAAGGGAGGAAGGGAGGGAAGGAGTGGAAGGGAGGGAGGGATGGAGTGGAAGGGAGGGAGGGAAGGAGTGGAAGGAAGGGAGGGAAGGAGTGGAAGGGAGGGAAGGAATGGAAAGAAGGGAGGGATGGAGGGGGAGGAGGGGGTCTGGATGGAAGAAGGGAGTGAAGGAGTGGAAGGAAGGGAGGGAAGGAGTGGCAGGAAGGGAGGGAAGGAGTGGAAGGAAGGTAGGGAAGGAGTGGAAGGAAGGGAGGGAAGGAGTGGAAGGGAGGGAGGGAAGGAGTGGAAGGAAGGGAGGGAAGGAGTGGAAGGAAGGGAGGGAAGGAGTGGAAGGGAGGGAGGGAAGGAGTGGAAGGAAGGGAGGGAAGGATGGCAGGAGGGAGGATGAGGAAGGAAGGAGGGAGTAGTGAAGGGAGGGAGGACGAGGGGAAGGATGGAGGAGAGGGGAGGGAGGAGAGAAGGCGGGGAAGGACGTAGTGGAAGGGAGGGAGGCAGAGGGGAAGGAGGGATGGGAGGGAAGGAGTGGCAGGGAGAGTGGCAGGACTGAGGCGAAGGCGTGGACGGATGGAGGAAGGATGGAGCAGAAGAGTGGAAGGGAGGGAGAGGAGGAGTGGGAGGGAAGGAGGGGAAGGGAGGAGAATGCTGGAAGGAGGAGGGAAGGCTGAAGAAGAGGGAAGGAGTGGATCCAGTACAAAACAGGAGGAAGGAGGGGGAGGGAAGGTGGAGGGAAGATGGAAGGGAAGGGAGGGAAGGAAGTGGAGGGAGGAGGAAAGGAGTGGAAGGAAGGGAGGGAAGGAGTGGAAGGGAGGGAGGGAATCAGAATCAGAATACTTTATTCCATTAAACTAGGGTTTTTCATAATTATTTCAATGATACCTTTATAGTCCATGAGCCAAGACCCGAATTTTGGGATATCGGTACCACCCGGGGTGACTAATTTCTTAGGTGTTTTTAGCTTGCTACATGTCTCTAGTTTATGTTTTGATATGATAGCCCTTGCACATTGGTAGCTTAATGGTCGTTATCACTTCTTGAATAGACATACCCTACCGAAAATTCCGAAATTTTTTAAAATGTCAAATTTGGGGACAGGAATGCCTAAATGTCAACAAAATGCATATAGTAATTGTCACATTTAATACAAGTCCTGTAAATACACACTAAGCATGCCATGGGCTTGTACATACTATTATGGCAAATTACTACACCTAAATATCATCTACGTCAGACTCGGAATCTGACTGTTGTGCCACCGGCTCTTCTTCAATAGCCTTGTTCTGACATGTCTGTAACCTGCACATGTCCGTGCATTTTAGACCATTGCTGAGGCAAGTACACTTAGGGAGTTCGCATGACCGCACACACTTGCAAGACAGTAGCTGCATAACAGCATCTGGTGCTGGTGAGCCTCGCATCCAGTTGACGGCAAGCTTACCGTCCTCATCTGTCATCCAACCGCATGCTGTTGGGTTCGCAACAAATGGCTGGCTCTGAAGACTTCTCCTCCAGATCGCAGCCTGGTAGTTTGCACGCAGTGCATGCATGAAGAGGCAGTCCTCACAAGGAGGGAGTTGACTTGACTCTACCTCTCCACGTCTTGCCCAGAACAGCTCATACCGAAGCTTGTTTACCTTAGTTGTGTGGGTAGATGGTAGGTACATGTGGCAGGTGATTTCCTGTAGCTTCTCAAAGAGTTCAGGAGGCACTTCCCATGAGCGTCCAAGTTCGTGGAAAGCATGCTGGTATGTCTTGTCCATCTTCACCTGCTTGGGTATCGCCATCTTCCCTCGGCCAGCGAATGCACTGACGGTATCACAGCCTGTAAAGGCATGCATACCAATCAATGAATCACACACGCTGCCTCCCAGTGTGCGGCTCAGTGTGGTGATATCCAGGAATCTTGTCCGGTTCTTCGTCCCGCACTTCTGGAACAGATGGGATGGGATCTTGTGGCACATGCCAAGACACAACACCATGACGTCTGTATCTTCTGCAGTGATGATGACAGACTTGTTCCCAGATTCTGCTGCATGAAGTGCATGGAGAAGAAGGCGTGTGTCTGCTTCTTCTTGAGTTGACTTAAGCTCAGGAGCCTCTTCCCACTGCTCTTTGGTGATCTTGAAGCAGCGCTGCTCACATGTGACATACAGCTCCTTGTCCATGAGCATCCTCCTGTGCTGTGGTGCCTTCCATTCTTCTACCAAGAACTTGATAAGACTTGCCTTGTTGGAGGAACTACCGAGTAACTTTCTCCACTGCTGGATGTTGTGCCCAGGTTGAATGTTCTTGAAATGAATTCCTGTGCCTGCACTTCTTTTGGCTCGTTCTGCATCCTTGATGGATGTCTCCTTGTAGATATCAAACACAACATCAATGCGCCTGCTCTTAGCACCTTCATGAACAGCGTGACTCAGTGCTGTACCTGCAAGCTGTGAAAAAGTTTTGTCGTTTCCCTTCAGTTTGTGGACCAGGCTCATCCCATCAATTATGGTAGCAGAGGGCTCGGGTATCACTTCTGCAGGAGAAACATTCCTCTCTAACTCCTTTGCGAGGGCAGCCTTGTTGGTCTTGCGGAGAGACCCATCACCGCTGGCAAGTGCCCAAGGCAAAGGCCCCAGGGGATGAGCCAAGACATCACTCATTTTGAGCTTTCTGTTCTCGGCAACAAGGATCATCTGGCCAAATAGGTTCCTGTCAGCCTTTAAGATAACCTCCTTGGCATGGTCTTGTGAGCGTGGCTTCATTCTGATGTTAGTGAACGTTCTCAGTTTCGTCTTCGTCATCGTGTCATGAAACTGTATAGTTGGCGTATCGATCTCCAGGCGCTCTTCCTTGAAGGCTTGATATGCATCCTCTCCTATTCTGTAGGCCCCTAGAAGGTCTTTGACAACTTCTGGTGGTGCCATAGTCGCAGTTGACAAACTGACAAGATCTTCTTGCTCTGCGTTGAAGGGGTTCAACCAGCTGGTCTCCATCAGTTGAACTAAAGATTGGACATCGGCCTCATCTCTTCTAATCCTGGGCATCTGTAGGTCTGGGTGGCTGAAGTCAGTATACTTTTGGCCTACTACCATAGTCCTGAGCTGCCTTAAGTACCTGCTGCGATACTCCGATGTCAGGTAGTACCTGGCGACAGCTCCGCCTTTCAGGCTGAAGCCTTTTGTGCCCCCTGGTGTCTGGGTGTCTTTGTTGATCGTCTCTTCGATTGTCTGGTCCACAGGGATCCGTCCAAAGGGATTCTTGCTACCGATCTGGACCAAAAAGCCACCTTGCATGAAGTGTTCATGGACCTCTGGGTGTTCAATGGGCAGTCGAGACATCAAGGCATAGTAGTAGGTTAGGAACCGGGCATAGTTCACTTTGTCATAGGCAAAACACCACGGTATCATCTGTCGGATTGCTCCTAGGTGGAGCATCCAGTTGCCTTCTCTGGAGGCTCGAATTAAGTCCAGCATGATCTCAACCATGTCCAGGTATGACATCCAGAATGCTGAGAGGTTGTGTTCATCTCTGAGGGTCTCAAGATAAACTTGGAAAAGCTTCATGATATGTGTGCATGATTCACTCTCCATCAGCTCTTGAAAGAGTCCCTGAGACACATTGCTGTGAAAGCTGTTGATGTCCTTCAGTGTTTCATCTAGATGGTGTATGTCCCTTGAATGGTTTTCTTCTAGCCATGAAAGGAAGCCTTTCCATGCAAGCCTCATCAGTGCTTCATACACGAGCTTGTGTAGTCTCACTGCTCTGTTGTACCTCTTGCCGTTCATCACTCCTGACACTGATCCTTCTGCGATGATACCTGATTCCACACACAGATCTCTAAGACCTGCATCTTGAAACCTCTTTCCTATGGTGGAGATGAGATTACAGATTGTGTGGAAGACGCCCATCCTGATGATAATGTTCTTGAACTTCTCTTGTTTCCAGATAACTTCGGCAGCTTTGGCATAGAGTGCTTGATCAAACACGCACACAATCTTGTTAAGCTGTAAGGACTGCATGATAGCATGCGTTTGTTCCAAGATTTCATTAACGGTGGACATTCTGTTGCGGGAGCATTGATAGTGGGCAGGTAGCTTACAGTGTCCTGAACCACTGCAATGTCTCTGCACATTTTGATGTTGAACCCAGTCCAACTGCTGATGGACTGGTCCTCATGGTCTGACATTCGAGTAAGAAGCCAGATATGGTTCTTTGTCTTTGAATCCTGGACTTCTTGGTAGTGTCGACATACGCAGTCTCAATCCGGCCCTGCCCGCCGCCCAACATTGTATATTGGCAGCATTGATGATGTCTGAGTGATGCTTCTTATCTTGGACTTGGTAATCTCTGGCAGGACTTTCTCTGGCACAGAGCCTGCAACCTTGGACTGGACAGCAATGCCATTGACTCTATGAGAAGTACCTGCTCCACTTAGGGTCTCTTCAAGTCGGTCAATGTTATCCCAGGCCAGGGTTGTGAACACACCAGGGTAGATGTTTGCTGGCAGTGGAATGTCATCCTTTGAGCATTCCAGCTTCTGGATACAAAGGGCTGTATCGATCTCCTCAAACATTGAGTAAGACACACAGTGACCAAGACGATTCAGAGTTCGGATCAGTTCTGTGTTTCCTGTCAAAGACTTTACAGCATTGGTCAGCAGTACGTGCTTGGGTGGTTTTGTCTTGCCACTGGTAACAGCAAAGACCAAGTCACTGCCAAAGGAAGTGGCAAGACGTTTGAGCTCTTTCAGAGGGAGTTTCACACTCACACTCTCCTGTCAGCAGGGTGTGCAGGAATTGAGTGACTGCTGCAGGAATGACATTCTGATCTGTATCGGGAGGCCATGGCTGACTCACATCTTGTTTATTGATCTCATTCCTCAGCTGCATTCCTGCTTTGGTTAAGACATCTTCAGAGTTAGCTGCTCTTGCTTCTTGCAGGTCTTTTGCCATTTTGTGTGCTTGCCGGGCAAGGTCGTCCATTGAGAGGCTGCGTGGATAGATTAGAAGCTTTCCTTTCTCATCTGGGACAAAGCGTAGTGATTCTCCAAACTCGGTTTCAATCTTTCGGCGAACATGTTTCTTTGTCGCTGGTTTCAGTTGGATAATAACACGGGACATCATGGATCTCTCAAGCCTAGATGTGAGGTTTGTCATAGGCAGTACCTCTGGGTTGGGGAATAATTTGGTCCTTATATACAAGCAGACTTCCTCGAGGGCTTCTGTCTCAACCTCTTCGTAGCGTGCTTCCTCGCTTTCTTCCTGATTTTCACCTGCACCGACCTGGCGGCCGCTGGAAATCATCTTTTGTGAAGAGTTTGTAGCACGACTTGTGGTAGTGACCCTCTGCAGCAACAAGGTCTCTGCTAACTAAACCAAGGATTCTCTGGTTGAGTTTCCTTATTGCTGCTCTGCGAATCTTCTCATCTGCTCGTAGCTCAACACACTGTATGAGTGGCTCCCTTGTCTTTGTTGTTTTTATGTACTTGCTTGACTTCTCGCAGAAGATACATACTTTGGCATACACCCTGCTAGTACTAGGGGCATCCCTTGATGCCCTCCTCCTGGGGTCGACGCTTGCTGATTCTATCGTGACACCCTTGGCAAGGATAGAATCCAGTGACTTCTTCATTGTAAAGAGACTACGACATTTACGGTGATAATGTATGTGTGGTATTCCTCCTTCTTCAAGGCCCTTGGCTGCTTCCAGGACTGGATCATGCTGCCTGATTTCTGCAGCCCTGAACAATGTGTTCCAGGAGTCCAAATCCTGTGGTGACACCAGAGCATCGCTGTCATCATCAGAGCAGTGGATGATACAGTCGATCCGTGCTCTCTTCCTCGCAGATGGTTCCATCCTGCCGTTCAAACAGTCGACACACACCTGCAAAAAATATCACCATTAAACCATGAACAAACAAACACATTACATGGAAACCACTCTACATATGTTTGCTCCTTCCAATAATAAATTATCCCCAAAATATAACAAAAAATCCCCAAATATGAAATAAACCCCTAAATATGGAGAAACTTGAAATACACATCGGAATAATTCTTGTAGAGAATCAAATAAGCTACAAGAGCTGTTAGAATATATTTTTCAATGTTCCCCATATTTAAGGATTTATTCTAGATTTAGAGGAAAATACCCAAAATATAGAGTATATTCCGAAATATGAGGAAATTTGAAAAATACCTAGGAACAACTCTGGTAGAGACTATAATTCTACATAGGTGTTCAAAGTTTCGCGATGATTGTGTGATGGATTTTAAAGAAAATTAGGAAAACGCCGAGCGTCACGCTAAAAATCTTTATTTTTGGGTAGCGCCCCTATTGCATCAAAAAAATTAGACAAAGCTACCAGTGCGAGAAGGCTATCATATCTTAATGTACTTACAGTCACTCTATAAACATTTTAGTACCATTCGTGTTTAGTCACCCCAGGTGGTACCGATATCTGGCCTGGCTCATGGACTATTACTGCGACATATTAAAATTTAAAACCAATGAGACGACGTTACAGTGTAACACACTATACATACATACAATACATATAATAAATACAAACAAAATAAGTCCATTTTAAAAGTTAATTTTCCAGCAGCAATTAGCTTGGTCATACTGATTTACTCAAACTTAGTTCATGACATGGTTTAAATAAACCAGAAGAGCAAGTTTAAAGCTGTTTAGACACACATGTTCTTTGATAGTGCCAGGTAGCTCATTCCACGTTTTAGGTCCGATTATTGTTACTGAACGCGCTCCATAATCAGTTTTAATCCTGGGGACAAAAAAGTCATGCTTGTGTCTAGTTATGCTACCTGATATACTTTGTACAACAGTTAAACTTATGAACCAGTCAGGGTATTCGTTACATATAGTTTTAAATATCATTACAGAAAGATCAAATTTCAGTTTATCTTTGATCTTCAGCCACTTTAATTCATGGAGAATGGTAGTAGCATATGGTCATATTTTTTTACACCCGCCAACAGCTACGTTTGCGGCAAAATTATGGAGTTTCTGGACTTGTTTCTATTAATATGATGTTAGTGTTTCCCCAGATTGTTAAGCCATAATTAATTAAACTAAGTACCAATGTTTGAACTATGATAATCCGTGTCTATTTATAAACATCAACACACCAGTTACTTTCTTGCTTAGTACATGTATATGAGTATCAAACAACATGTATCTATCAAAATACACTCCGAGATTCTTTACATGTTTACTAACTGGAATATCATTACCGTCAATGTTAATAACAGTGTCATCAGGTATATTTGCGATCAGTTGTCTTGATCCAATAAAGATAAACTGAGTCTTCTTTGAGTTCAGCATAAGGCCACTTATGTGAAAATAGTTTTTGGCGTTCGATAGCGTTACCTTTGCTCTATTAATTAGATGTTCTATGTTATTTGTGTTATCACTGTGTACAAATTGCGTATCGTCAGCGTATTGAACTAGTAAGCAGTCATTTATAGTTTCAGAAATGTCATTCACAAATATGGAGAACAGAATAGGACCAAGGATAGAACCTTGAGGGACTCCATAGCTCACTGAAGTTTTGGTCGAAACTATGTTGTTAGGGCGAACAGATTGAGTTCTGTCTGATAAGTAATCTTGCATCCAGAAATGGTCAATTTGTAACTTTAGGCATTTCTCCAATCAAATTGCATGACTAACTCTATGAAGGCCTTTGACAGATCACAAAGGGTTAACAGTGAGAGAGAGAGAGAGAGAGAGACAGTATGTGTGTGTGTGAGAGAGAGAGGGATACTGCTGCAACACATTATGCAAATAAGGAAGCATATGAATAGAAATGAACCTTAAGAAATATAACTTACTGTATCGATCGATCTATCGAGAGAGAGAGAGAGAGAGAGAGAGAGAGAGAGAGAGAGCAACACAAAATACAGGCCAGAAAAGAATTGGGCGTTGGGAGAAGTCGGGAAGAGGAGGAATACAAAGGAATACAAAGGAGAACAAACTGCAACAGACCTATTGGTCCTTACGGGGCAGTTTGGATATCTAAAACTACTAATCTACTGACTACGAGGTAGAGAAAAGGATAGCAAAGAAGAAGGCTCCTCCCCACCCACCACTTCCTCCAGCTAATGCTGACATGGAAACAGATAAGAAAAATACCATGTAGTATTGAAAAACTGACACGGAAATTCGGACAGGACAGGGAGAAAAAAGAAGTTGATTTGTAATCTAAGCTAACTCTATATACTACAATTCTGAAAGGGAACAGATGTATGAATATCAATATACATTGCGGTATGCATTGACACTTCGTTGCGCGTTATTCTGAAAGAAACTGTGTTAATCGGGGGTTATTTGCCATGTGTTTATCCAGATGGTTTTTAAATGTTTCGACAGTATTACATTTTACAATGTTCGAGGGTAGTCTGTTCCAATTCTTCACAACGCGGTTGAAGAAGAAATGCTTCGCCTCGTGAGAATGAAAACGCTTGCCTATAATCTTATAACCATTGTTTCTCGTGTTTGCTTGATTGATCGTAAATAATTCGCTTACATTAAAGTTGCTGAATCCCTTGAAGATTTTGAACACCTCTATTAGGTCACCTCTCATTCTGCGCTTTGTTAAGCTAAACAAATTTAGTTCTTTTAAGCGCTCTTCGTACGGTTTATTACGCAATCTAGGTATCATTTTAGTGACTCTGCGTTGTACCTTTTCAAGTTTATTTATGTCCTTTCGGTAGTACGGTGACGAGAATTGCACGCAGTATTCGAGATGGGGACGCACCAATGAGTTGAATAGAGTAGGTATGATTTTTTCTGATTTGAATTTGAATGTTCTGCCGATGAAACCCACCAATTTATTAGCAGTTTGTATTACCTCTGTACACTGTTTACTCGGCTTCAGGTCACTTGATATTATAACTCCCAGATCCTTTTCATTATTTGTATTTGATAGTTGAATGTTGTTCATTGAGTAATCTTTTTTAGCGTTGTTACTACCGATGTGTAATACTTTGCATTTTTCTATTTGAATTTCATTTGCCATTGTTCTGCCCAGTTTACTAAAGTGTCTATGTCACCTTGTAGTTTTTGCCAATGTACTGTTGAGGTTACTTTATTAGTCATTTTTGTATCGTCAGCAAATTTCGAAATTTTGCATTCTATTCCTTCGTCTAAGTCGTTTATGTAAATTATAAAAAGAATAGGACCTAATACCGAACCCTGGGGAACGCCACTATTTACTTTGCACCAATTAGATTCTTCACCATTTATTACAACTCGTTGTTTACGGTCTGAGAGCCAATTTTCGAGCAATTTCAGAGTTTTTCCTGTTATGCCATGAGCTTTTATTTTGTCAATTAGTCTCTTGTGGGGTACGGTATCGAAAGCTTTCTGAAAATCGAGATATATTATATCAACTGCTCTATCCTTATCATATGATTTGTAAACATCATTGAAGAAATCGAGTAAGTTTGTTAAGCATGAACGTTTATTTCTAAAACCGTGCTGAGAACCTTTTATTAAATTATTTTCTTCCAAATGTTTTACTATTTTGTCCCTTATAATGGTTTCCATTAATTTGCCCGTTACCGATGTTAAGCTAATTGGTCGATAATTGCCGGGAGAGGACTTATTTCCTTTTTGTATATGGGCGTCACGTTAGCTAGTTTACATTCGTTTGGAACTATCCCAACATTCAATGATTTGTTGAACAAATTTGCGAGTGGGTTTAATAATTCGTGTTTTGCTTCTTTTAGGATCATTGGGGATATTTTATCAGGGCCTGGGGTGTTATTAACTTTCAAATTGTTGATTGCGAACAGGATATCGTCTTCATAAATCGTAAAGTTTTCGAGCTCAGTGCCATTTGATTGATTCGTAGGGGTAGGTCGGCTACCGGTAGTATCTTCCGACGTGAAGACTGATGCAAAATAGTTATTTAGGATATTCGCCATTTGTACTTTGTTATCTGTATGATCTCCATTTTCCGCAACAAGTGGGCCTATTGTTGAAGTTACCGTTTTTCTGTTTCTTATATAGCTGTAAAATTCTTTCGGATTGGACTTGCTGGAGCTGGCAATATGAAGTTCCAGATTCTTCTTACTTCGTTTGATGAGATTTTTGGTTGTTCGACGCAGTCTATCCTGTTCTAATTTACCGCTATTATTCTGAGTTGCCTTATATTTTTGGTATGCCTGCTTTTTTACTAAGAAGATGTTTTTGATTTCATTATTCCACCATTTTGGCTTATATTTGCCTGCTGGGCGCCGGTTTCGTAGAGGGATGCTTGTATTTATTGCTTTGTTTAGGTTTTTTTTTTTTTTTTTTTTTTCTATATTCCAACTTACTTCCTCTCGGGCATAGGCTGAGAGCCTTAACATTCACCGCTTTACAATGAACAGTGAAGCCCGTTTCTTGTTCCAGTCTAGGGAGTGAGAAATGTGAAGCACGTAGAGCACAACGAGCACCTGCCATCTTGCCTTCACATGAGGCACGGTGCTCACTCATGGCCCGAAACGACCCCATCCCTGAAGCCATCTCGTTCCCGTGCTTCACTGTCTCACCCACTAGGACTCTCACACGGTATTTTATTGACGTTTCGGTGGGCTTTGTGGTAATGCACTGCTACCAGGCCAGTGGCAAGACCACTCCACCACACCTCCCCTGAATTAGGTTATTAGATAATATGTTCCATAATCGATTTACATCATGAGTTTCGGTCATTTCACTCCAGTCAGTATTGGCAAGATGCCTTCTAAGTTTGTTAAAGTCGGCCCTTCGATAATCTGGTACTTTTTCCGTGCTCTCGTTTTCTTTGTCTTTATTTACTTTAATGTTAAAGGACACTATCCTATGGTCACTAGAGCTAAATTCCGGTCCGATTTTAACGATATTTACCAGTCTTTCATTTGTCGTTAGAATAATATCCAGAATGTTATTTCCCCTCGTTGGATGTTCTACGTGTTGATAAAGGGCACTTTCCTGAAGATTAGCATATAGATCATGTCCCGCGTGAGCATTTAGTGGTTCGCCCCAGTGGAGGAGGAGAAGGAAGAAGAGGAAGAGGAGGAGGAGGAGGAGGAGGAGGAGGAGGGGGAGGAAGAGGGGGTGGAAGAAGACAACGAGGAAACTCTAATTGGAAACAACTGACAGGGAGAAAGAAAACGGACAAATATGTAAACCCGAATATGAACTGTGTCAGCCAGATATAAACTACACAAGGACGAATTATAATGTTATATTTTGACTATTATCAACCCATTTTCATCATGATCTGGCAACTGTTAGACAATTTGTTTAGCCTGGGAAGAACCTCTAGCAATAATATGGCTTCAAAATATCTCAACCAACCCTTTTAACTACCACAGATCCTTCCCAAGCTGCATAATATCGTCTAAATATAGCAAGAATTAAATATAACACACATCGCTGGTACTCAAAGGGTTAAACCACTTCATTAAGCTTAGATAAGCTTACGTAACCTTTGATAATAGTTTAATATACCGGTATATTTATATTAAAAAAACAGCACAATAAGCTTCCAACACATCGGATAAGCTTAAACTAAGTAGCACCTTAACCCCTCCTGTACCGGTGACGTCTTTTAACTATTTTTTGGCTACTATTAGACGATTGTATTCAGTTTCTTAAGGGCCTAAAACCATTAGCCTAGCAGGCTTTGCACTCTCTCACTTATCCCTTTTTACTACCAACGATCTTTCTAAAACAGCACAAAATCCTCTAAACATAGCACAAATAAAATTAAAAAGACGTCCCCGGCATAGAAGGAGTTAAGAAAATAAAACATATATAGGCCCGGTGTGGATTGTAAACATATATAGGCCCGGTGTGGATTGTAAACATATATAGGCCCGGTGTGGATTGTAAACATATATGGGCCCGGTGTGGATTGCAAACATATATAGGCCCGGTGTGGATTGTAAACATATATAGGCCCGGTGTGGATTGTAAACATATATAGGCCCGGTGTGGATTGTAAACATATATAGGTCCGGTGTGGATTGTAAACATATATAGGCCCGGTGTGGATTGTAAACATATATAGGCCCGGTGTGGATTGTAAACATATATAGGCCCGGTGTGGATTGTAAACATATATAGGCCGGTGTGGATTGTAAACATATATAGGCCCGGTGGATTGTAAACATATATAGGCCCGGTGTGGATTGTAAACATATATAGGCCCGGTGTGGATTGTAAACATATATAGGCCCGGTGTGGATTGTTTTTTACCTAAAACCTGGTTACCAATGTTTAAATTGAATATGACTATCAGTGACCCTGAACCTGCCGACATATAATTAATAGAAACTCTATACAAATAATAAAAATAATGCCGAATAAATAGGTTAATATTTAAATAAATAGTAAAACATGTATTTAGTAAAAACTATAATAATAATAATAATAACAATAACACCAACAAATTATTGACCCGGTAGTTTCGTAATTAAATAAATAGCTAGTATAAAAGTGTAAACAAAAGAGAGTCTAGGTTGGAAGTTGGCGGGTCGACGGAAATTGTGGGCTAATGGAAAGAGGTGGGTGAGAGAGAGAGAGAGAGATTATAATAGAATAATAGAACAACAATGGTCTGGGAAATGAGCTAACTGTAATATTTTACAGTTAGCTCAGACAACTAATTTAATTCGTAGCCACAGAAATAGTAGTTATTCAATCATATGTTTATATAGTCTTGTAGGAAACAGTATCGCTTATATATTTCTTAATTCACTTTTTTTCGTTATATATAGTTTCAAATGTATTTTATACATTAAGATTGAAGCTTCTAATATGCCTAAATAGGATTCCGAGAATCTGTGAAATAAAGAAGTTGATTGTAAAATATATACAGGTATATACTGTATATTTTTATCAAAACACGTCATTAGGCCTATATAAAGTTTAACATGTGATAATCAATATTCTCACTAAAGCCGGTATATTTTATGGTCAACAGTCCATGATCAAAAAATGTCTGGCCAGATCTGTAGAATATTTTGCACTGGTATCGGAAACTAGACTGAATGATAGATGAATTTAGGTGACCGAAATATTTGAAATGTTGACCTCATAAGCTGCCCGACCAGTGTTGAGGATAAATGTTGAGGGAAAAAGTGTTCGTGTGATACCGGCTTAACAATAGGATGAAAGGAAACCAATGGCTGCTATCCTATACTGTAGATAAACATAAAGGAAACCAATGGCTGCTATCGTATACTGTAGATAAACATAAAGGAAACCAATGGCTGCTATCGTATACTGTAGATAAACATAAAGGAAACCAATGGCTGCTATCCTATACTGTAGATAAACATAAAGGAAACCAATGGCTGCTATCGTATACTGTAGATAAACATAAAGGAAACCAATGGCTGCTATCCTATACTGTAGATAAACATAAAGGAAACCAATGGCTGCTATCGTATACTGTAGATAAACATAAAGGAAACCAATGGCTGCTATCGTATACTGTAGATAAACATAAAGGAAACCAATGGCTGCTATCGTATACTGTAGATAAACATAAAGGAAACCAATGGCTGCTATCCTATACTGTAGATAAACATAAAGGAAACCAATGGCTGCTATCGTATACTGTAGATAAACATAAAGGAAACCAATGGCTGCTATCGTATACTGTAGATAAACATAAAGGAAACCAATGGCTGCTATCGTATACTGTAGATAAACATAAAGGAAACCAATGGCTGCTATCGTATACTGTAGATAAACATAAAGGAAACCAATGGCTGCTATCGTATACTGTAGATAAACATTACTGACTGCACCCACATATGTACAGTCGGCAAAATAAGTTATGTCCCTGCATTAATTATGTGTTGATCAATAGTTGGTATCAGCAATATTTACACACGATTTCATCTTTTTGAGTGAGATATACAAAGTTTTTCCTACACTTAACCAGCCTTTTCAATAACTGACAGACATTAATACAGCATAGACCGAATCAAACGTAATGTCACTTGAGACATCACTTATTTGGCCGACTGTAGTACAAAGGAAATCAAGCAACAACAGTTACACTCAGATGCGATAATGTCAAGCCCCCTCATATAATATCGTGGCGCCCATATGCTTTTCTTTATGCAATTATATCTATCTGGATTGATGTTTGGAAATTACTTGCCTTTCAGTAAATAGTAAATATAGTTTTGTAGTTGATGCATAGAAAATTATATTCAAAAATTCGTTTCCATATATATACTTCCATAATTAGAAATAGGTGAAGTCCACGAATATTAATGTGTGAGCTAGAGACTATGGTATATGAGTGTACAGTCGGCCTAATAAGTGATATATCGGCACCAAGTATATTTTGATCAATAATTGGTATCAGCAATATCTAAACTTGATTGCTTCATATCGAGTGAAATATACACACATTCTCCTACACTTACCCACCCTATTCAACATCTGACAGAGAGAGCCAAACGTAATGAGAGCTGAGACATGACTTATTACCGCCACTGTACAGTACACACACACACACACACATATATATACACACACACACACACACACACCTTGCTCGTAAAACCCCTCATATAATCTAGTTTGAGATGAGTTTTTTGCGGGTTGCTCAATGAAGACACATACACTGTACATACTGTTCACACACGCACGCACGCACACACACACACACACACTCACACACTCACACACACACACACACACACACACGTTATTAAAAAATCTTATATCAGTCAAAATTATCCAAGGATACACCTATAAAATTGTAAGAGTAAAGAGCGAACCTGGCGAGATTGGAACAGGCAACAGGAAAAGAAGGAATAGAAAACATTTGGGAGAGGGAAGAGAAAAGAGAAGATTACACCTGATACTATATGGGAAGCAAGAGAAAATGGAGCGTTGAGAGGAAGAGAACACGAAAATTGCCAGAAGGAAAAAATCTTCTATATTCTATATTATAAATTTCACTCTTACACCAAACACCTTCCAACGAAATTAATGAAAACATGTGATCCACCGGGATTCTAACCTGGGTTACCACACACAGATTTAAACACTCTAACCATTACACCATCACGGCAGTTATAAGTACACCACATGACTACGATTAATATCCATTTATCGAAAACTGGACATTAATCTTCATGTACTACACCCAACTGCACTTATGAATAGCCTAGTGGTTAAGTGAGAGGAAAGGATATTCATGGGTTACAGATCATAATTATAGACCGACCTCGCTACGAAATATCTATGTCAGGGAAAATGAGAAAATAGAATAACAGGGGAGAAATAAACGTGTATGGGAAGTAAAAGCCAATTGGGGAATGGCAGGGAAAAGGGAAAGTGAGGAAATAGAAATGTTTTAATGAATATATTCAATATAATAAATGGGAGTATGCACAGACAAGAACAGAAAACGAAGTATGGAAGGACGGACAACAAAACTAAGATCAGGTCAGGTGAAGGTATTGAGGGATAAGCCTTTACAACGGCATCTCGTAGCTACTTTCTACTTTTCTTATTTTCTGAAGAGTTTAGAGAGGGAAGAAGAGGTGTTGGAGAGCGAGGAAGATGTTGGAGTGGTTTTGTTATGTGTGTTATTAGTCTGTAAATCTGTATACATCGTCGAGGTGCCCCCCGACTGGGTGCGAGCATGTGAAGCATGCTAGGACGTACAACCACACCCACTAAATGTCCGCCTTTGCTGAGATCGAACCCAGGTCAAGCAGAATCACACGTGAGCGTGCTCTCCACTCGACCGCTGCGGCTCTACCCATACATTTTAGTATAACCGGCTGAAATAGTAGCACCAAGGAACTCCGCTTGTTTCCAGACGCTTCCATAAGCTTCTAAGCTTTCCCCCCATTCTAAGATTAGTCTGGTACAAGCATTGGTTGTGAGAGGGTATGTGTCTAAAGCTAGTCCGTTCATTCTAGGTTGGGCAGAAATCATAACCTCTAACCTCTCATAACT
>CM064493.1:12192845-12245345 GCA_032716605.1 Paralithodes platypus | reverse complement strand
CCTAACATAGGCGGAGATGGAGGATAGAAGATAACGGCGGGGGCATTCACTATCACCGTTGAGGCATTGTCCTGTGTTAGTTGGTTTAATGTAGACGGTGGTTTTGAACCCATGGTCGTTCAGGGCTACGAGGATGTCGAGGAAGGGGAGTTGTCCATTGTTAGATTTTTCAAAGGTGAAGTTAAGTCCGGAGGAGGTCATGAAGCGACGCTGGAGTTCCTGTAGTTCGTGGAGGTCCTTGATTTGCACGAAGATGTCATCCACGTATCTACAGTAGACGGCGGGTCGTTGGGCAGCTAGGAGCTCTTCCTCGATAGTACCCATGAAAAAGTTCGCAAAAAGAACTCCTAGGGGGCTGCCCATCGCCACACCGTCTATCTGCTTGTACATGTTGCCCCGGGGGCAAAGGAAGGGGGCCTCCTTGGTACATAGCTCCAGTAGTGTTTCCAGGGCCTTCTCCGGGATGTCCAGTGTAGGTGTATCAGGGCAATGATAAATTCGACGTAGAATCATGTCAATGGTCCTATCCACTGGCACGTTGGTGAACAGGCTTTCTACGTCGAGAGAGGCGATTGTGTGGTTGTTGTTACGGGGGGCGTCTCGTAAAATTTCCAAGAAATCGTGGGCTGAGTTAAGGTTGAATTGGCTGGGCACGTAGGGGGTGAGGAGGTTGTTCAGGGCCTTGGCGATCTGGTAGGTGGCAGTGGGGATCTGGGAGATGATGGGGCGGAGGGGGTTCCCAGGTTTGTGTGTTTTGATGGTTCCGTACGCATAACCAGGGATGTATTCTCCAACGAGTTTTTTAAGGTGGATCCCTCCTTGTTTGGCGTTGATGGCGGTGATGGTGGTGTTGGCACTACGTTTGATTTCGTCGGTTGGGTTGCGGGTGATCTTTTTAAATTTAGTGTTGTCACTTAAGATGACGTCCATTTTTCTAAGATATTCCTCCTTGTCATGGATCACGAGGCAGGAAGCTTTATCCGCACGTCTCTTAATAGTTTGGCAGCTTGGAAGTGTTGTTTGTTGAGTATTTTGCTATGGTGTATGAGTATGAGTATTTTACCTGGCCCCCACCGGAAACGCCTAGAAACGGAAATCCTCCTGGACGACATCCTACGACTCAAGAAGGATGGCAAGGTCACCACTACTCCCGCCCTACAACCTACTCTCCTCGCTGAAGCCGCCAAAACCAGAGGAACTCACCATAGCAAAATACTCAACAAACAACACTTCCAAGCTGCCAAACTATTAAGCGACAACCCCAACATCATCATCCGTCGTGCGGATAAAGCTTCCTGCCTCGTGATCCATGACAAGGAGGAACATCTTAGAAAAATGGACGTCATCTTAAGTGACAACATTAAATTTAAAAAGATCACCCGCAACCCAACCGACGAAATCAAACGTATTGCCAACACCACCATCACCGCCATCAACGCCAAACAAGGAGGGATCCACCTTAAAAAACTCGTCGGAGAATACACCCCTGGTTATGCGTACGGAACCATCAAAACACACAAACCTGGGAACCCCCTCCGCCCCATCATCTCCCAGATCCCCACTGCCACCTACCAGATCGCCAAGGCCCTGAACAACCTCCTCACCCCTACGTGCCCAGCCAATTCAACCTTAACTCAGCCCACAATTTCTTGGAAATTTTACGAGACGCCCCCCGTAACAACAACCACACAATCGCCTCTCTCGACGTAGAAAGCCTGTTCACCAACGTGCCAGTGGATAGGACCATTGACATGATTCTACGTCGAATTTATCATTGCCCTGATACACCTACACTGGACATCCCGGAGAAGGCCCTGAAAACACTACTGGAGCTATGTACCAAGGAGGCCCCCTTCCTTTGCCCCCGGGGCAACATGTACAAGCAGATAGACGGTGTGGCGATGGGCAGCCCCCTAGGAGTTCTTTTTGCGAACTTTTTCATGGGTACCATCGAGGAAGAGTTCCTAGCTGCCCAACGACCCGCCGTCTACTGTAGATACGTGGATGACATCTTCGTGCAAATCAAGGACCTCCACGAACTACAGGAACTCCAGCGTCGCTTCATGACCTCCTCCGGACTTAACTTCACCTTTGAAAAATCTAACAATGGACAACTCCCCTTCCTCGACATCCTCGTAGCCCTGAACGACCATGGGTTCAAAACCACCGTCTACATTAAACCAACTAACACAGGACAATGCCTCAACGTCGATAGTGAATGCCCCCGCCGTTATCTTCTATCCTCCATCTCCGCCTATGTTAGGAGAGCCCTCACGCACTTTTCTACCCGGACCGACACCCACCAGGAACTAGAAAGACTATCCCAAGTTTTAGTAAATAACGGATACTCCAACTCCGACATCTCCAGCACCATCAACCACCATCTTGAAAAATGGTACACCCAAAGCCCTCCCAACATTGACCCCCCCAATGAAATTAAGATCTTCTACCGCAATTACATGTCCTCTGAACACAAAAATGACGAGGCCGTCTTAAAAGAAATAATCTCCAAGCATGTCCACCCAACCAACCCGGAAAACAAAATCAAATTAATAATTTATTACAAATCCCCCAAGTCCTCCAACCTCGTTCTCCGCAACAAACCAGCCTCCACCAAGATAAAGAGCCCGATGACCGACGATCACGTCATTTACCAACATACCTGTAATTATGAGGACTGTGGACCTCATTCCTATATTGGTATGACGCAGACTCGTCTTTCACGTCGGTTAACTCTTCACCTTCAGGCTGGAGCCATCAAAGACCACTATCTCACCCCTAACCACCCTCACCTCACACGCAACGAGTTAGAGAAACACACCACCATACTCGATAAAGAAAGTGACCCAAGGAGATTACCTATACTCGAAGCTTTATATATCCAAGCCTTACATCCCAACATCAACAACCAAACTCTGGACCTTCAGATCCTTCCTTCTGCCAAAAGGCACTACCCTACTGGACCTAACACCCCTCCTCGCCCCCCGGTGCCCTTGACGCAGCCCCCCGCGCTACCTCCTTCAGCTTCGTCTTCTGCAGGCGCCACACAACTTAGGCCACGCCCCTCGACACGCAGCCAATCAGCTTCGACCCCACCTATCGGCCACCATCCCGCATCCAGTGCGCATGCGTGAAGCGGTTACCCCCTTTCTCTCTCCTAGTTTACCCTTCCACCAATAGCAGACTTTTGCCCCCTGTTTTCCGCCTCCTCTGATCCTCCACCCTCTATATATACCCTTCCTGTTTACCTTTTATATCATTCCTTCCTTACTTGATAATGCTGGTTGTCCAGTGAAACGCGTCGTATATCCTGTATCTTCATGTACTTTAATGTAACCCTGTACCACCATGAATTTTGCTCATCTCCTTCATGTACTTCCTGCCACCCAGCGTAAACTCATCAGAGACCTGGAAACTTTGAATAATAAAATTTCCAACGCAGAAATTGCCATTTATTTCAACCTCGTATGTATTAAAGAAAATATATATATATATATATATATATATATATATATATATATATATATATACAGTATATATATATATATATATATATATCTATCTATATATATTATATATATATACATATATACACACTGTATATATACAGTATAATTATATACTGTATATATACTGTATATATACAGTATATAATATACACTGTATATAAAACTAAATAAACATGAATATTATTCATGTTTATTTAGTTTCCTCGCTAGACCTTCATCAAGCTTTAAAAAACACTTCCTAGACACCCCTCCCCCTTCAAAATAAATTTGTACATTTTTCAGTAGAAAAATGTCCCGGCCGAAGACAGATTTCTTCTAAATTTAGAGGCTCGCTTTCGCTCGCCTGGCAAAAACTTATACCTTAATGGCACGAAAGGTCTTAATTTTGACAAAGAAATTAGGTGAAGGGTCTCAAAATCGACAAACTAATAGAATGAACGTCTTAAAATTTAAAAACTAATGGTACTAAACGTGAGGGGCAAAGGGGACCAGCAAAACGACCCAACCCTCCTTAACGCACTAATTATTATAATACAATTAATTCTAATGAAGTGGAAAAGCTATTTATTTTTGCCTTGGCCATTATTTCTATCGGGTGCAAGCTTTTAACATTATCCTAGAAGTAGCAAAGTCAACTCTTTTAAGTATCTGGGCAGTGTGTTGAGTAAAGATGGGACTATGGATGAAGAGGTGTGGGAGAGGGTACAACAGGGGAAGAGGGTTGTAGGAACGCTAAAAGCAGTAACAAGAAATAGGGTGGTCAGTATGGAAGTGAAGAAGTCCTTGCATGACAGTGTGGTAATCCCGACACTGACTTACGGAAGCGAAGCATGGACGTTGGTTGAGAGACTCAGACCAAGAGTGAGAGCAGTGGAAATGAATTACTTAAGGAGTGCGTGCGGAGTTACATGGAGGGATAGACAGACTAATGAGGAAGTAAGAAGGAGGTGTGGTGTGGAGGTAGATGTGCTGGAAAGTGTGAAAAGGAACAACTTGAGATGGTTCGGCCATATGGAACGTATGGAAAGCGAGAGAATGACTAAGAGGGTGTACGAGAGCGAGGTGGAGGGACAGAGGGGGAGAGGTAGACCGAATATGAGGTGGAAGGATGGAGTGAGGAAGTACATGAACGAAGGCGGTGCTGGTTGGGGGGAGGGGCGTCGACTGACTGGGGACAGAGGTGCATGGGGGCGGTTCGTTCGTGGCCACCCCTTCGGGGATCACGGCGTCAGGCAATAGATAGATAGATAGCAAAGTATCGGTGACATATTTAGATGTAGTAGGTACAGTCGGTTTAATAAGTCATGTATATCCCAGCTGCCATTACGTTTGGCTTGCTCTGTGCTGTGTCAATGTCTGTCAGATGTTGAATTGAGTGGGTAAGTGTAGGAACATGTTTGTATATTTCACTCGATATGAAGAAATGAAGCTTATATATTGCTGATACCAATTATTGATCAAATCATACTTTGGTGCCGAGACATCACTTATTAGCGCTATTGTACAGTCGGCCTAATAAGTCATGTCTCGGCACCAGGTATATTTTGTTCTCTTATTGGTATCAGCAATAATCTAAACAGGATTTCTTGATTTCGAATTAGATATACAAACATGTTCCTACACTTCCTCACCCTATTCAACATCTGACAGACATAAATACAGTACAGAGCGAGCCAAACGTAATGGCAGCTGAAACATGACTAATTAGCGCTACCGTATGTATGTATGTAATATGTATGTATGTGTATGTATGTATGTATGTATGTATAATTATATGTACGGTATGTATGTATGTACGGTATGTATATACTCAGGCACATACCCCATAGCTGGGGGTGGCCGACTCGAGACAGAGCCCGAACAGAAACAACATTTAAAGTTCCAATTCTTAGGGTCCAGGACCACTTTCGCGTTCACTCGCCCCTTTCTCTGTCTCGTCGACAGGCAGAAAGACAGACACACCCACAACCACAACCACCAACCCACAAACACACACACACACACACACACTCACATACAAACACCCACCCACACACACAACCACACACACACACACACACACATGCACGATAGCTAGGTGGAATAACTTAGTGCGGAAATTGTAGAAGCAAGAAAAATCCACGGCTTTAAAAGTAAACTGAATAGTCAGTAGAAACTGAGACAGGACAACACGAGCGCACCTCAATTCCTGTAAACTACAAATAGGTGAATACACACACCTACACACACACACACACACACACACACACACACACACACACAAACATACAAACACACACACTCTTAACCCTTTGAGTACCAGCGACGAATGTTATGTTTTATTTTAGCTATACTTCGCCAATATCATGCAGCTTTGTAAGGATCTGTAGTACCGGTAGTTAAAAAGGTTAGATGAGATAGTTTGAAGCCTTATTATTGCTAGAGGTCCTTCCTAAACTGAATAAAATCATCTAATAGTTGCCAGAATATGGAAAAGGACGTCCCCGGTACTGTACGGGTTAATAAACTTTCCCCGTGTCTAGACTGTTTTATGTTGTTATCCAACAACTTCATTTGGGAGAAGATCCTGTTTGTAACACCATCCACGCACTCTTTGCTTTGCTCTCTCTCTCTCTCTCTCTCTCTCTCTCTCTCTCTCTCTCTCTCTCTCTCTCTCTCTCTCTCTCTCTCTCTCTCTCTCTCTCTCTCTCAACGATGCGGTGAAGGATTTTCGGAGAAGAAATCGACTCAGCACAGGACAACCAGGAAGGAGGACCGAAGACAGCGAGGACGGCAACCTGCGAAGGAATTAAATGCCAATCCGTCAAGAACCGCGAATTTGGATAAAGCTCCACCAACACGACGCAAATTCAAAACCGCCAGGGATAACGACCGAGGACCGAGGACCGAGGACAGCCATGAATGTAAATGTAGATCCGACCAGAACCAAAAATTTGATTAAAGAACGTTCTGTGAGTTCTAAAACCGCAACTTTAAAGGTTTTCTATGCAAACGCTCGTAGCATACGCAATAAATTTTCAGATTTAGAGGAACTAGTGTTTACAGAAAATTATGATGTGATTGGTATAACAGAATCTTGGCTCAATACAGAAGATAGAGACTTTTTAGCAGAGTATTCACTTCCCGGTTATGTAATGTTTGATGTGACGCCTGCTAGCGTTTGCAGAATCGCCTCCCGGTAGCCACTAGCGCTTGCCAGGGCAGTGAAATGGGCTACAGTCTATCTACAATGTTGTACTTTCTTTCTTGTGAATCGTCATGTCACAGGCAGTATAGAAGTGGTCTTTGTTTTTGTCTGTGACACGGCATTATATTTTATATCATCAGTTATAAGTTTAATGTATAAGACTGAATGATACAGCTAGAGAGTGTGATTGAGTAAGTGCAGGAGGCGGAGGGTAGTACGCGTAGTGTTACACGTTGTCTCGGTGACGTCATGCCACGGCCGGGCCCTCTGAGTGGCTGGTCGCCTTGCCGCCCTCCTGCCGCAGCAGGAAGGGGTACCCCCGCACTCCCTGCTGCCTTTGTTCCTTCCTTGCTCAGAGCTTGCTTGACCAGCATAACCTTCACACCTCCCTTGCCATCTGTCCCCGACTTCCACCTATAGAACACTTTCTCTCTCTCTCAACTTCTTACCTCTTATTTTTCTAATCTATTTAACATCATAACTCTCCTTTGGTTCCGCACGATTTCATATATCGGCCATCGTATTATATGCTGAAGCTCTCAGATATTTCATGTTTAGTTAGACATTTTGGAGGGGTTAACATTTTGTCTGTAGAGGTTCGACACACTCGCGGTGTCTCCCTACCTATTTCTTGGTTGTCTGCTGGGCTATTTAATGCTAGACTGGGGTGAGGCTATTGGTGTTGTGATTTCCGATGTGTACCAAGTTTTGTTGAACTTGTACAATCGCAACGGATGCATGGGAAGCCTAGGTTGTCTTTCTGACTGTGTACCTTGTGAGTTTAGCACTGTGTTGCGAGTGAGGGCTTTTGCCTCTGCCACCCAACTCTGTGCTAACTAGTTTTGCTTTGACTTGAAGAGGGTCGCCAGGAGAGAACCAGATACTAGCGATCTGGATCTCTCAAGAGAGCACCCCGTCATCTAACGTAATTTGGCCGTACAGTCTTAAGGACCTCGCTAGGCTACGAGCCGCTTGCTCAGCCATTGTTTCCCAGCCTACGACATCCCAGCTAGACTTTATTCGCCTAGCAGACACCCGATTAGGATTATAAGCTCTTATGTTATGTATGCAGCATTTTTATTCACGTTGATTGTAAGCCTTGGTTGTTGTTGAGTTTCACAACCCGAGCAGGCTTTTGCGTTGCCTGAGGAAGTACTTCTTTTGTTGTTGAAGATAATACTATTGCGCATTTATTGTTATTCCCGTGCCAGTTAACACTGTATGTCCCTACACTTGTCATATCTTGTTCCTGCTTTATATAACAGTTCAAAATCCGATTCGATCATCTTAAGCAGCATCAGACTTTCTTCAGAAGATTCCTGTTCGATGCTTTAGGACTTTCATTCAATTTCTTTAATATAGGAGTGACAGTTTATTATTGTTTAGAGTAACTTTAATTATACCTTCTTCTTGTTTGCATTAAATCATTCCAGTGATTTAATTAAGCTCTCTATCTTTTCCTTGTATACATTATTAACGTAATTGTATGTTGTTGTGATCAAGCTGTATCAGAGATCATCAGCCTGTAGTAGTAGTGCATTTATACCGAGTTAGAGGATACCCCGCTATCGCAGATTTAACTCTGGAGGGTATAGGTGTTTTTGTGCGCCGGCATTATAAGTTCGAGGGTTGGATCTAGTGTTACCGTTGTGGCTGTGTGCCTTTCTAGTCCAATGATTAAGAGCCCTTGTTTTATACGAGTCCCGGTCGTAACAAATGGCGACCTTGCTCAGGATTTTGTGAACTTAGAGAAATATTGCAGGAGTGTTGTGGTCATTGGTTTTTGTTTGAAGGAATATAGTGGACACAGATTTTTTTTGGCAAGTAGTATAACACTTAAGAGTCTTCGAGCATTTTATATTTTTGAGTGAATAGTGCTACATGAGAGTTAGGTAAAAACAAAATTTGTATAAACGTTGAGAATTTTCGGTGGAAACTATGTCAGACAACGGATCAGTGTGCAGTGAGGACACAGTACGGGAAGCAGCCTCTGAGGTGCAGCAGCGGGGTTTGTTAGAAGGTATAAGAGTAATAACTAGTGAGGAGGATGCAAGGAAGTTTCTGGAGATGCCTATTACTGTTGACCGGGTGTCGGGGATTGATCGGTATGGTCTCCAGTGTGTGGCCACGGTCATGGGGCATGTGGGCACTAGCAGCATGTCGAGAGGTGACCTGGTGGCCTGGGTGCTCGGCGGGGTGCGTGGGTCTTCGGGTGGAGTGGGAGCTGGGGCACCTTCGGCCCAGCCCCCAATCCACTCGACTCCTACCATGGCGCCCCCTCGGGCTCCGGAGCCGGGTACGTTCCCGCAGGCCGATAGTCACTGGCAGCGTGGTTTGCACTTGGGTGAGTCTCCAATTGTTGCATCTCCTCCTCCTCAAGGTTTAACTCCAGATATGATCTTCCAGCTTGAGATTGCTAAGATTCAGCAGCGGCAGCGGGAGGCTGAGCTTGAGCAACGAAAGCATTAGGCTGAGCTCGAGCAACGGCAGCGGGAGGCTGAGCTTAGGATTCAGGCTGAGGAGAGAAAGACCATGTACTGTGCAGACATAGAGCTTGAGAAGTCTCGGGTGGAGTCGACAGGGCAGCGTCTCGGTTCTGGGAATCGAGGTCTTGATCAGTCTTTATCGCACTTTCTTAAGTTAGTCCCTGTATTTGACGAGTCGGGTGTCACCGAATTTTTCATGCGTTTTGAGAAGAAGTGCCGGGAGCACCAATGGCCCGAGGTTAAGGGGGCAGCCCTTGTTTCCTCTAGGTTGGTTGGCAAAGGACTCAAGGCATATGATGCGTTGCCCTTGGAGTCTTGCGTCGATTATGAGGTATTGAAGGAAGCTGTTCTGCGGGCGTACGAGTTACAACCAGAGATGTACAGATTGAAGTTCCGGGGTGTAACGAAGGGTCGTGAGTGCACCTTTCTTGAGCATGCCCAGGATCTCTCCGATGCATTTAGAAACTGGCTGCGTTCTGAGAAGGCATCGACGTTTGAGGAGTTGAAACAGCTGATGCTTCTATAACAATTTTTCAAGTGTACGGGCGGCGATCTGACGTTGAATCTTAAAGAAAAAAAAACTAAAACTCTTCAGGAGGCAGCTGAGATGGCTGACAGTAGGCTATCGCTGATTCGTGGGTGCGGGTCTGCACAACGGAACGATGCAGGTAACAAGGGGCGCAACACTCCATCCCCCCGAGTCAGTGATACACCATATAACAATAACTACAAGAGCAATGATATTAATTCTGACCATAAACCTAATACCGTCCCGTTTAAGAAGGGTCAGGGCCCTTTCCCACCTCAAGGGAAGCCCAAGGGGGAGTTAGAGTGTTTTCATTGTCACGAGAAGGGGCATTTTGCAAGAGCCTGTCCAAGCAAGCTACCTAATGCAGTTGTGTCTTTGGCTCGCAACATTGGGGTGTCCCCGAAGTTGTCTGAGTTTGCCCGGGGTATAACGTCAGAGGCTGGGATACAGCCAGTGGAGAAGAATCCGGAAGACTCGAACCCTGTCCGCGATGTCTTTTGCGACCATCGAGGGCGTGGCTGCGTGAAGTGGGCTGGTAAGAAGCAGGGAGTTGAGCTGTTGCGAGACACGGGTGCCTCTCAGACTTTGATGAAGAACTTTACTGGTAGACCAATAAACGCGGCACGGGTGGTTGTGGTGCAAGATATCAATGCTATCAGGTTATACCCGTTGGTCAGAATGGAACTGGAGGTAGATGGTGTGACACGAGAGTTGGATGTTAGAATTGTGGAGAACTTGCCTGTTGGGGGCGTCGACCTCCTTCTCGGCAACGACTTTGCGGTGCCTACTTCTGAGGTTTCACCCTTAGTCGTTGCCGAGAAGCCGGCCGACGTGAGTAGGGAGGAACAGGAGTGGGTAGAGAAGTATCAAGTACAAGTACAAGTGTTTTTCCTTCCTCCGTTCATTGTCTCTTAAAAAAAAAAAAAAAAAAAAAAACCTATGGCGTGCGTTGTTACAAGATCTCTTGCATCCAAAGTGTCACAGCCTATTCCTCAGTCTCTAGACCAGCGGAGGAACGGTCGGAAGGAGCAAGCTAAAGTTGGAAGTTTTGTGAGTTTTGCTCCAGCGGCTCTCCTTAGCGGCTTAGTACTTGACTCAGAGGTGAGCTCCGGAGTGGCCCCAGAACCTGTCACCCCTAGTGACATGGTTGGGCGTGATGGCACTCCGCGACTTAGTAGTTCCCAGTTGGAGGAGAGTTGTGGGAACGGGGCTATCGAACACGAGGACAGGGAAACATGTCATGTGAACCTGTTGGAGGAGTTTGTGAGGCAACCACCTGAGCAGCTTACTGTCCCTGCGTTGGTCCGCAGCGGCCAAGGTGGAGAAGGAGAGGGGGGCAGTAGGGCATAGGTGGAGGAGAGTTGGGATTGTCATGTCTCGGCGGAGCAGTGGGCGGGGGACACGAGTCTGGTGGCTGTGGAAGCGCTAGAGCACCTGCCTGAGCAGCAGTGTGCAGCGCTCCAGCACCAGCTCGGTTCATACCCCACTGGTCGTGCCGAGCACCCGAGCCTCATAACTCAGGCAGTGCAAGATGTTCCGCGGGCAGGTCACTTGCATGTCAATAGACCGTTAGCCTCGTTGTTTCGGTGGTTCAAGGTGGGCGACGAGGCTTGGACATGGTTGTCAGGTCAGGGTCGACCCATGGCTGCCAAGGGTGGTGGTCAGAAGGAGGACATTGAGCAAATTGGTGAGGTTGGCTGTGGAGTGGATGTGCCCGGTCGTCGCATAGCCTCCCAATGCTGCTCTAGTCGAATACAACAGCCCTACCATAGACCGACTGTATCTGGCCATGTCGCTAATAGCGGTGATGCTGCGCAGGCAGATGTAGTCGTAAGGAATGCGGGGGTACGCATGTACGGTATCGGCGGGGAAGCCTTAGCAATAATGAACTATGGGAGTGACTGCACAGGTGGTACTGATTGTCCCTCTCATGACCTGGCTGTTCTAGGGACGAAGGTGGAGAAGGAGGGAGACTACAGGTTAGAAGCTGCAGTCTCGGCTAGGTTGTGGGAGGGCACTAGGCATGTTGTTTTGCGAGATAAGTTGTTTACTAGGCTGTGGCAGTGCATCCGCATGTTTGTTGCTTCTCCAGGCCTGATGTACGGGGTAGAATCCGACATGGAGGCTGGAGACAGTGCAAGGCTCAGTTTAATTCCCTACCGTATAGATCCTGCTCAACAGCCTATCGTGAAAACAGAGCTAGATGTGGTAAACTATCAATGAAAGTTAAATATTACTAAGCTATAATGAATCAAATAAATCAATCTAAATGAAAACTACTCCATATCTAAATTGAATTCAATCTGAAACAAGCTAATTTATATCCAAAGGTCTCACATAATACATTTATATATAGGGTAAGGTTATAAGGGTTAATATTAGCCAGGAGAACGTTTTACCCAATATGGCGGTGGACAATGGGGATCGAGACTTCGGTCCCGAGACACGAGTCAAGTTAAAGAAACAATAAATGATTACATGGGAATGGACATGAATATTATGCTTATCTGTCAGTCAGTCATGGCGTCGATGAGAGCGTCGTGATGGTGTAGCTGAGTGTATTGCTGTATGTGTATTGTGATTAGAGGCACAAAATCACGATCAACTGAGGGCGGAAAATTAGATGTTAACTGGTTGGTGTTTGTGAAAGCTCTGGCGTTCCTCGAAAGCACACCTTGCTGCCTTGGCAAACCGCCAGGAACCCAACTTATCGTACCGCATCTAGGTTGCTCTATACGATAAATTATATTAATATATACGATAAATTCATTTTTTTTTTTTTTTTTTTAAAGAGACAATGCACGGAGGAAGGAAAAACACAGATAAAACAAAAAGGTCCATGTGCCTAAAGGCATCCTCCATTCATAAAATGTTTGTAACAACTGGATTTAAATGTTTGTAGATTGTAAGTTTGTGAAAAGCAATTCGAGGGAAGTGAATTCCGAAGAGTAGTAGCTCTGGGGATAAATGAATTCTGATAAGCAGAAGTTCTGCATTGTGGAGGAGAAAGTGTAAATTCATGGGCGCTCTCAGCTGCCCTAGTTCTACGGGGAAAGATGTGGAGAGGCGGCACAATTGAAGCAAGTTCCTCGGAACAATTGCTGTGAAAATATCTGTAGAATAATGCAAGGGATGCAACGTTTCTTCGTATGGATAATGTAGGAAGGTCCTGTGTGATTGCAGGGTTATTGTAATTATTAATCTAATAGCTTTATTTTGAATTTTGTCCAACTAACTCAATGCAACCACTCCACTTCCAACCCACAGAGGTGAACAGTAATCCATCTGAGAACGCACATGACTTTTACATATTACGGCCAACTGCTCGCCAGTGAAGAATTCTCGAACTCTGTACAAGAGTCCCAGTTTTTTAGAGGCATTCTTAGCAATGCTTCTAACAAAATGTGTCCAGCTCAAGTTAGTAGTTAATGTTACACCGAGAATGTCAATACTAGGGGAAGTGGGAATATTTACATCATTAAAAAATATATGGGAGTCAGTGAGATTCTGTCGGTTAGAAAATTGAATGTACTTGGTTTTCTGTGCATTAAAGGAAACTAGATTATTTTGTCCCCATTCATTAATTCTAGAAAGGTCCTGGTTCAGAGATATTGCAGTGTTTATTTTTGAATTTATAAGATCGGGTTGGGTGAAAGAATTGGTAAATGTGAAGGAACTGTGGAGTGTTGAGTCATCTGCGTAGGAATGTATTGGATTATGAGTGGTAGATATGAGATCATTGATATGAATGAGGAACAGAGTTGGGGCCAAAACTGATCCCTGTGGAACACCAGCATTTATTGAGTGAAATTGAGAATAAAGGCCATCTACCATTACACATATTTTTCTGTTATGAAGATAAGAAGAAATTAGTGGAACTAATGATGCAAGGCCGTAGTTTGACATCTTCGACAATAAGGATTGATGCCAGACTCTATCAAATGCCTTTGATATATCCAGTGCTATTGTATGTGTTTCACCATGTTGGTTTGTAGCTTGGTTGATTTGATGCGTAAGAATGCAAAGAATGTCTGCAGTTGATCGACATCGTCTAAAACCATATTGCCTATCACTGATTAATTTATTTTTCTCAAGATGCTTAATTATGTGATTATTTAATATAATTTCAAAGACTTAACCAAGAGTGGAAGTTATAGCTATTGGTCTGTAGTTTGATGGATCTGAAGAGGCACCTTTTTTAGGAACTGGATGGATGTTTGCTTCTTTCCAGGGTACTGGGAAGCATGAGGTATGAGTACACAGACGGAAAAAATTTGCCAATACAGGAGCGAGCACCAAGGAGCAATTCTTAAGTACTATTGGAGGAATTTCATCTGGACCAGGAGCCTTATCTACTGAGAGATTCTGCAAAATAGTTTTGACATGTCTGGTGTGGATCTTAAGTGAGGGAATTTCAGGCGAATTAAAATTAAGTACAGGGACATCTTGATTTATTTCATCTAAGGTTGAGTTGGTGGAGAAAATATCCGCAAAAAGGTTAGCTTTACCTCGTGGGTCACTTACAAGATTGCCAGTCGGAGATTTTAATGGTGGAATGGATGAAGCAGTAGTGAAGTTGGATTTGAATGAGTTAAGAGTAGACCAAAATATTTTGTTATCATTTGGATTATTTAGAAGTTTATTTGCCTGCTTGTGGAGAAAGTTTGATTTAGTTACTTCTACTTTTTTCTTTCTGATATAACTATAGAATTCTTTCGGGTTTGTTTTACTTTGATTCGCAACATGTAACTCCAGGGTCTTTTTACTTTGCTCAATTAACTTTTTGGCTTTGCATAGTAGCTCTACAAATTTCACCCGTTCTTCGTCATTTTGTAAGGATTTTAATCTATCATTAGTAAACTTTTTAGCAGGACGACAGTTTGCAATATCTGTACTCCACCATTTGGGCTTATTATTAAGGCCTGGACGCCGTATTTTTTCGTATGCAGTCCTGCACTGCTTTTAGGTAAGTGGTTACGAATAATTCCCATGATGTATTAATGTCGTTATTGTTAACTAAAAAGCTCCAGTCAGTTCCTTTAAACATAGCTCTAAGTTTATGAAAGTTTGATTTCTTGAAATTAGGGACTTTTTCGATGCTGCTATTTGGTTCGTTACTAGTAAACTTTAAAGTGAATGTTATTGTACGATGGTCGCTGTTACTGAATTCATCACCATCATTCAAATTCTCTATTAATTCTTCTTTTGTTGCAAGTACAAGGTCAAGAACATTATTACCACGGGTCGGCGATCGAACAAATTGATAGAGTGAACTCCCTTGCAAATTCGCATACTAGTCATATCCGGAGTGTGAAGTAAGAGTATCGCCCCACTTGGTCACAGGTAAATTGAAGTCGCCAAAAAATACGGTATCTTGTGAGTTACTTACATCTGCAATTTGTTCATAAATTTCTCGGTCAGTTTGCGCTGATTGAGCTGGAGGTCTGTATATTAATGCAAGTATTATTTTTGTACCTTTATTATTCTTTATTAGCACAAAAGATGTGTCGACGTTCACAATTTGAGGTTTTGACAAGAGGGTCGGGTTAAGACTTTCTTTGATATAAAATAAAACGCCACCTCCATTTTTATTTATTTGGCTTTTCTCAATGTTACGGCCGGGACTCGTATAAAACAAGGCCTCTTAATCATTGGACTAGAAAGGCACACAGCCACAACGGTAACACTAGATCCAACCCTCGAACTTATAATGCCGGCGCACAAAAACATCTATACCCTCCAGAGTTAAATCTGCGATAGCGGGGTATCCTCTAACTGGGTATAAATGCACTACTACTACAGGCTGATGATCTCTGATACAGCCTGATCACAACAGCATACAATTATGTTAATAATGTATACAAGGAAAAAGATAGAGAGCTTAATTAAATCACTGGAATGATTTAATCAAACAAGAAGAAGGTATCATTAAAGTTACTCTAAACAATAATAAACTGTCACTCCTATATTAAAGAAAGTGAATGAAAGTCCTAAAGCATCGAACAGGAATCTTCTGAAGAAAGTCTGATGCTGCTTAAGATGATCGAATCGGATTTTGAACTGTTATATAAAGTAGGAACAAGATATGACAAGTGTAGGGACATACAGTGTTAACTGGCACAGGAATAACGATAAATGTGCAATAGTATTATCTTCAACAACAAAAGAAGTACTTCCTCAGGCAACGCAAAAGCCTGCTCGGGTTGTGCAACTCAACAACAACCAAGGCTTACAATCAACGTGAATAAAAATGCTACTTACATAACATAAGAGCTTATAATTCTAATCGGGTGTCTGCTAGGCGAATAAAGTCTAGCTGGGATGTCGTAGGCTAGGAAACAATGGCTGAGCAAGCGGCTCATAGCCTAGCGAGGTCCTTAAGACTGTACGGCCAAATTACGTTAAATGACGGGGTGCTCTCTTGAGAGATCCAGATCGCTAGTATCTGGTTCTCTCCTGGCGACCCTCTTCAAGTCAAAGCAAAACGAGTTAGCACAGAGTTGGGTGGCAGAGGCAAAAGCCCTCACTCGCAATACAGTGCTAAACTCACATGGTACACAGTCAGAAAGACAACCTAGGCTTCCCACGCATCCGTTGCGATTGTACAAGTTCAACAAAACCTGGTACACATCGGAAATCACAACACCAATAGCCTCACCCCAGTCTAGCATTAAATAGCCCAGCAGACAACCAAGAAATAGGTAGGGAGACACCGCGAGTGTGTCGAACCTCTACAGACAAAATGTTAACCCCTCCAAAATGTCTAACTAAACATGAAATATCTGAGAGCTTCAGCATATAATACGATGGCCGATATATGAAATCGTGCAGAACCAAAGGGGAGTTATGATGTTAAATAGATTAGAAGAATAAGAGGTAAGAAGTTGAGAGAGAGAGAAAGTGTTCTATAGGTGGAAGTCGGGGACAGATGGCAAGGGAGGTGTGAAGGTTATGCTGGTCAGGCAAGCTCTGAGCAAGGAAGGAACAAAGGCAGCAGGGAGTGCGGGGGGACCACTTCCTGCAGCGGCAGGAGGGCGGCAAGGCGGCCAGCCACTCAGAGGGCCCGGCCGTGGCATGACATCACCGAGACAACGTGTAACACTACTTCGTACTACCCTCGCCTCCTGCACTTACTCACTCACACTCTCTAGCTGTATCATTCAGTCTTATACATTAAACTTATAACTGATGATATAAAATATAATGCCTTGTCACAGACGAAAACAAAGACCACTTCTATACTGTCTGTGACATGACGATTCACAAGAAAGAAAGTACAACATTGTAGATAGACTGTAGCCCATTTCACTGCCCTGGCGAGCACTAGTGGCTACCGGGAGGCAATTCTGCCAACGCTGGCAGGCATCACACCCCGCCCAAGATATAGGACGCTCAACAGTAGGCGAGCACGATATCTGACAAGGCAGAATGCCGACAAGACCCGTCACACATAGCCACTCCACCAGAAATGAAATGCAAAGCTCAAGTCTTACATAAAACAACATATCAACATAAAGAAAATCTTATAACCCCTCCCAAACATAATAGTATAATATTAGCCTGCTATGCTCCCAGAGCGAGCTTCACAGAGCTCAGCCTCCTAAGTGAAAGACAGGTTCAACTTAGGACTTTAGCTATAACATTGGCAACTTACAATTAACTATCAAAAGAAAGAGTTTTTATGTGATTTTTTATTTAATTTTAATGTTGTTTTTTGACGGCTGCTCTACAGGGGCAAGCCTAGTTTTTCTCCACTCTCAACACACACTGACTGAACGGCGAGGGTTCTCCTGCAAACAAACCCTCCCGTGACAAACAATCAGCCAAAACATTATCAGTGCCCTTAGCATGCCACACATTCAACTTGTGTTCCGGCAGCACAACAACACCTGACACTGATAAACTGCCCAGTTCATCACAAGACTGGCACTTCTCTTCGCTCTTTCCGGCAACGGGACCTGCCAAAAGCCTTTCACTAGTTCTACCTTCGTGATAGGCGATGCAGCCCCGATGCGATCTATGGTGTCGTCAACTCTCGATAAGTTATAGGCGTCTGTCAGGGATAATTCACACCCACTCTTGCAATCAACACGCACACTGATCTTGCCACTTAACACAGGTTGTAAAGTTACAAGCAACGACCACTCACAATATCCCTTATCCCTCAGAGCCTTGGGCAATGGATAGGTGTCTGTCAGGGATAATGCTTCCACACTCTTGCAATCACCACACACACGGATCTTGCCACTCAACTCCGGTTGCAAACTCACTGGCAACGACCACTCACGATATCCCTTATCCCTCAGACCCTTTTTCCACATGTCGTCTAGTATCGTATAAATACGATAGAATATGACTATTTTGTGATCTCTTATGTCTCTGTGACGTCACGATCGCTCCTACAGCACGACGTAGGACGAGTAGATCGCATATTATAAGATTGTAAATAAGTTAAGTTATAAAAGGCCTAATATGCTATCATGTCCATTGCCATGGTCTTATGTAGTATATATGAATTTATCGTATATATTAATATAATTTATCGTATAGAGCAACCTAGATGCAGTACGATAATTTGGGCTCCTGGCGGTTTGCCAAGGCAGCAAGGTGTGCTTTCGAGGAACGCCAGAGCCTTCACAAACACCAACCAGTTAACATCTACTTTTCCGCCCTCAGTTGATCTTGCTTTTGTGCCTCTAATCACAATACACATACAGCAATACACTCAGCTACACCATCACGACGCTCTCATCGACGCCATGACTGACTGACAGATAAGCATAATATTCATGTCCATTCCCATGTAATCATTTATTGTTTCTTTAACTTGACTCGTGTCTCGGGACCGAAGTCTCGATCCCCATTGTCCAGCGCCATATTGGGTAAAACGTTCTCCCTTGCCTCATTGCCACGTGGAACTATTGGTGAGTTAATTCCTGGCTAATATTAACCCCTATAACCTTACCCTATATATAAATTTATTATGTGAGACCTTTGGATATAAATTAGCTTGTTTCAGATTGAATTCAATTTAGATATGGAGTAGTTTTCATTTAGATTGATTTATTTGATTCATTATAGCTTAGTAATATTTAACTTCCATTGATAGTTTACCACAGTGGTGCCAAGACCTCGGGAATTAGCTATCAGTAAGGGATTTTAAGGCAATGAACAAGGGGACATATAACAGGATGCAGGAACAACTCTATGATAAACTGGCAAGGCTAGCCAAGCGATGGTTAGAGCCGGAATGCAGGGTCACATCGTTGCGCCTGCCTAAGTCCTGCATCCCACCCATCATCTTTCCCCAATAATGTTCTTTTCCGTTTCGGACTTCCTGTGACATATGACCTGACCTAAAAAAAAATCTTGTTCAATATGATCCATTAGTAGGTATTGCTATTTAGTGTACTATTTGTTCTCCATAACATAGAAGTCCGCCGGTCGGCGTCTCTTAACTAGACTATTATTTTGCCGTTGTCTTTGTAACTTAACATTTAGATACATAGCCTATAGGCTCACATGCAAAATGAATAAAAACGATAAAGAGACACCGTCTAGTGGGGTGCTGATCAAAGTCCCTAAAAATCAAAGGGCGGGACTTCGGTGAGTATTAAATAGGCTAATTGTGGACGTCAACACTTTCATCACTACTGCTGAACTAGAGGAATTGGAGGCTAGATTAGAAAACGTCCAGGCTACCCACGGTCGTATTACGGCTCTGAGTGAGGTGATTGTGGCTGACATGATAGAGGAGGAAGAGATAGTTACAGAGTGTGATAATTGCGCCCTCTATGACGAACCTGTCTTTAGAGCGAAGTACCTATTACAGAGTGCTGTCGCAAGTAAGAAGGGAGGCGATAATGAGACCCATAGAAGGGCTGACCCAAAACATACTGTACACCTCCCAAAGCTCAATCTTCCTACATTTGGGGGCAAGTTGACTGAGTGGTTAGCTTTTTGGGACGTATTTCGATCTACGGTTCATGAATCCTCTTTGGATAATGTCCGCAAGTTTCACTATCTGAAGGGACAAATGGAAGGAGAGGCCTTACATTTAATAGAGGGTTTTGCAGTAGTGGGTGGTAGTTATCTTGAAGCGGTACACTTATTAGAGTCCACATACGGGGATAGAGAGCAGTTGAAGATGGCCCATGTCGTTGCCTTGTTGGGGCTCGCAGAACCACAGTATAAGGTTGAGGAGTTGACAAACTTCAGGGCAAATATGGAGTGCCATACTCGATCGCTAGACACCCTAGGGCTTGCCACGCAGGAAATGATAGTCATTATCTTGCGTCAGCAGCTTCCTATGGCAATCCTTGATAAGGTAAGATCATTTGAGCTGGGGGAGTTCAAAACTCAGTTCAGTAAGGAGATCAATAATCTACAGTTGAACAAAGGGAGAATGTATGTGTCGGGCGGGAGTGAGAATGTGGAGAAGAGGGGAACAGTAAGCATGACAATGGGGACTAAAGAAAAGAAAGAGGGTGCGTATAAGAAACCTTCTCAGATTCTATGTAAGCTATGTAACAACAAACATAAATGGAGTTTCTGCGTAAAATACCCAACAAATGAGACAAAACTAGCACAGGCAAAAAGATTGAAGCTATGTGTGGGTTGTCTAAGTGGGGAACATGGTAAGCAGGGACAATGTACTGCTACATATTTAAGGCCCTGTCGCCACTGCAAAGGACATCACTTTGATAAGTTGTGTCCTACAGCAGATAAAGTCAAAGACGTCAATACAGAGGGTACTACAACTGTGACACTAGGTAGCACGCAAGACACCACTATATTGCCCACAATAAAGATTCCCATGGAAGGTAATGACAGTAATAAAGTTTGTCGGGTACTTCTAGATCAAGGGTCTCAACGTTCCTTTATAAGGAGGTCCGTACTAGTAGGACTGAAGCACCGAATCGTAGGGGCTGAGACTCTTCGATTACAGGGCTTCACAGGGGTTACTGATAAGCAAGACTACGAGATAGCGGAGATTTCATATTTCTACCGTAAAAACCGGTACTTTATGACTTGTATCGTGGTAGACACCCTACCAGAATATGTATCTGTGGGTGTGAAGAAGGTGGAACACGCATTACGTAGCAAAGGGGTTAACTTGTCAGATCCCATGGGAAATCAGAGTGAGGTGCATGTTCTACTTGGTGTGGATCATTATTATGAAGTAGTATAACCTGGATTTAAAAAGATGTGTGGTGTAATTTTAATCCCCACTAAATTTGGATATTGCATGAGCGGAAAGGTGCATACTACACAGTCAAAGGTCCTGGTCGACACGGTCTCGATATATAGAGTCAATGTAACCACAGCAGAGGAGTTGGGAAGGGAGGATTCCCAACCTAGTGACCCTAAGATGGCTGCCGAGTTCGACCTGAAACGACTGTGGAGATTGGATCACATAGGCATTAATCCTATGGAGACTGATTATGACTCGGAAGTTGCGCTACAAAGGTTTGACGAGTCTGTGTGCTACTGTGCCTCAGACAAGCAATATAAAGTTAGTTTACCCTGGAAGAACAGTGAGATAAGCCTGCCTACCAACTATGGTTTGGCATTAGGTCGCTTGCGCGCATTGCAGCGGAAATTGTCTAACGAACCGAGCACGCGCCAGGCGTATGACGATGTATTTCGGAGTTATGAGGATAGGGGCTTTATTGAGAGAGTCGATGTCAAGGAACCGTTTAAGAAGGGTAGGGTTCACTATCTGGCCCATCATGGGGTAAAGAAAGACAGCGTCACCACACCAATACGGGTGGTGTATGACTGTTCTGCCCACCAAGGACAACAACCCAGTCTAAATGACTGCCTGTTGACAGGTCCGTCCATGGTGTCGGACCTGTCCCAACATCTATTGCGGTTTAGGCTGGGGAAGTACGCCTATACCAGTGACATCGAGAAACCATTCTTGATGGTCAAGCTAAAGGAGGAAGATAGAGATGTTGCCCGCTTTCTTTGGTTCGGCGACATTAGCGACTCTGAAAGTCCAATCATAATATACCGTTTTCGGGTTGTACTCTTTGGGGCCACATGCTCGCAGTTTTTGTTAAATGCCACAATCAGAAAACATCTAGCTGACACTCATGAGGACACAAGTAAACTATCTCGCGGATTATACATTGACAATTTGCAGGGTACTAGCAATAGTTAGGATGATTTGTTATATGCATACTGGCAAGCACGCAGATTGCTTGCGGATGCACATCTATTTCTCCGCGAGTGGGTTACTAATAGTAAAGATCTTCAGAGTTTGATACGGGTGGACGGTACGGCATCTCTTAACCAGGAAAAGTCCAGAAATTTGGGGATGATCTGGCAACCTAAACATGACATACTAACTTTTCAAACAAGGTCTTTTGCTCAGCAGACAGGAGCACACACAAAAAGAAGTCTGTTGAGCAAAGTTGCGCAATTTTTTGATCCTTTGGGTCTAGCATTACCTGTTACCATATGAGCTAGGATTCTAATGCAGAAAGTTTGGAGACGTAAATTAGGATGGGATGACAGTTTGCCCGAGGACCTGAATGACCAAGGGACATTGTTGTTGTATGAATATGCCATCCTATGTACTAAACCTATACCTCGTAAAGTGGCGGCGTTCGGTGACGTTACGTTACACACGTTTTGCGATACTAGCGCCACGGCATACGGGGTAGCCATATATGTTGTTACTTCATTTGGGGCACATTTAGTTACAGCCCGGGCCAAGGTAGCCCCGGTTAAAAAGGTAACTATCCCTAAAATGGAATTGACTGCCATGCTGTTATTAGCACGTCTGGTGCAACATATACACGCAGCATACGAGAGCGAATTAAATATTGAAATCGTTCACGTATGGTGCGATAGTCAGGTCGCACTCAACTGGATACATAGCAAGAAGTCTCTGCCAGTTTATGTGCGGAATAGGGTAGATGAGATTAGAGCCCTTTTGCCAGATGTTGCTTATCATTATGTAAATACAAAAGAAAACCCTAGTGATCTCATAACTAGGGGTATAACGGCTAGCCAGTTAATGAAGTCCGAATTGTGGTGGCATGGTCCAAAGTGGCTGCTCCATGAAAGTGAATGGACGATATGGCATGCTGTTGGTGAGGGACTTCTGCCACTGGAAACAGTGGCAGTTACAGCCCAACCAAATGAGCCACCGGGTCCTATCATAGAGTGGGCAAGATTCGGTGACTATAATAAACTAGTCAGAGTTGTAGATTAGGTATTGCAATATGTATCCAATCTCAAGCTTAAAGTAACGGGCCAACTCTGCAACAGGGGTCACAACATTGATGCTCGTGAATTTAAAGCAGCTGAAGTAACTTTGATCAAATGGGTTCAAGTAGAAACCTTTTCCAATGAATTAGAATCCTTGAAAAGCTCGAATAAGACATTAATGCCTAATATAGTGCGTCAACTAAGGTTGCACCTAGACAATGGCCTCATCAGGTGTGAGGGTCGCCTGAAGTGGTCGGGTGTACCAGACGGCACAAACCGCCCTATACTTATGCCAACAAGACATCACGTTACTGATCTATTGATCATACGTGCACATAGGGAAGTAAAACACTACGGGGTATGTCATATTATATCAAATTTACGTCTCACATGGTGGATACCCAGAGTTCGACAAGTAGCTCGATGCGTAGTAAGAAAGTGTGTAATATGCCAGAGACTAAAAGGTAAACCATATGCAACTGGACCAGCTCCACCTCTACCTGAATGCCGTGTAAAGCACGTAGAACCTTTCCAAGCGGTAGGATTAGATTACACAGGGGCATTGAAGACGAGGGAGCATGAGGAGGTTTATATATTATTGTTTACCTGTGCAACGTCTCGAGCGGTACACCTAGGACTATGTGATAATATGTCTAGTGAAGAATTTATACTGGCGTTCAGACGGTTTTGTGCCCGTCGTTCATTCCCTCAACTCATTCTTAGCGACAATGCTCCCACTTATGTCCAAGCATCAAAATATCTAAAGGATATGAGTAGTGATCCTACTATCATCACTTTCTTGGGAGAGAAGACGTGCGAATGGAGGTTCATTCCAGTTAAGGCACCTTGGTTTGGTGGAATGTGGGAACGATGTGTCGGCATAGTAAAGTCAGGACTCAGAGCGGTTGTAGGACGTGCTCTATTAAAGAAGAGTGAGTTGACGACAGTCCTCACAGAGATAGAGGCAGTCGTGAATGATCGCCCGCTTACATATGTGTACACCGACCTGCAAGAACCACTACCATTAACGCCAGCTCACTTGCTATATGGAAAACCATTGACTGCGTTTCCATCTGATTTTCAGTCCATAGTAGAGTTAGAGGATCCCTCGTTGTACTCTGAGGTAGCGGTGTCTAAGAGATACCAGTATATATCCAGGATAATAGAGGATTTTAGGAAATGGTGGATTAGTGAATATCTGCTAGCATTGAGGGAAAGGAATGTTACTCCCTCTGGTAGACCAACGGCACCTACTGTTGGTGACGTTGTTTTAATTAAAGAAGATAGTCCTCGTTTATACTGGAAATTGGGCCACGTGTTGGAGGTATACAAGGGGGCAGACTCTGTAGAGCGGGTGGCGCTATTGAAGACAGCCACTGGAACTACTGTTCGTCCTATCGCACGTTTGTACGCTTTGGAGCTCGATTCCGCATTGCATTCTGATGCTCCACCTATTATTGCTGGGTCCGAGGATTCTCAAAGGAACGACTCACCTCTTCTGATGGTATTCATTCTCGGACCGGGACGCGTCCCAGACGCGCTGCTGCTGGCGCCGTTGACTTGTGGCGTCAGAAGATAGCCTCTGAGCAACTTTAGGTTAAGGTGGGGTTCAGGTCTTTTTTTGTGGGGGGAGTGTATCGTATAAATACGATAGAATATGACTATTTTGTGATCTCTTATGTCTCTGTGACGTCACGATCGCTCCTACAGCACGACGTAGGACGAGTAGATCGTATATTATAAGATTGTAAATAAGTTAAGTTATAAAAGGCCTAATATGCTATTAAGCAATATTGCCATGGTCTTATGTAGTATGGTTTTGTAGTAGTTCAGGGAATAACCTGAATTCCATTTTCTCTCCCAGGCCTTGGTAGCTGGATACATATCTTTCTGCCTCACACATCAGGGGTATCAGGAAAATCCTCTTTATATAGCATGCACATCCAACTTCACGACATTGCCCTACATCGTTATCCTCTATCCATAAAACACTACTCTTCCCACTACATATCATACATGTAACACCATACACTTACCTTACAAATATGGCAGTACAATTACCCCCGGCAGGGTTGGGTCATTGACACAGGGCCCTCCTGGTCATCATCATGCGACTGTGTCAAGAGCATTGCAACGTCCCAAAGCTGCTCGTCGGTGCAGCTTTTTCTTTAGTAATATAAGGGGACTTCACTCTAACATCAATTCTGTACACCAATTTCTTCAAGCAGAATCCCCTACTCTCCTTTTTTTGACAGAGACTCAAGTAACATCCACATCTGACACGTCTAGATTTAATTTTCCAGTTATCAACTGCTCCAAAATTTCAGACCTAAAGGAGGTGTATGTTGCTTCGCAAAATCTGAAATTGCCCTGGAGGAGGTTACTAGTTTCAATTGTCCCTATTTTGATTATTCTATATACAAATTAATTTCTGCTGGTAAATTTAAATACATATGTTGCATCTACCGTTCCCCAAATACTCCTCCAGAGCAAAGTCTTTTTGATTCTCTGTCCTCACAACTCAGTGTCCTCAACTTAAATGCTTCTTCTGAAATCACTGTGTTGGGCGATTTTAATGTCCATAATGTTGAATGGCTCACTCATTCAGCCAGGACTGATGATGCTGGTCTTGAATGTGAGCTATTTGCAGACTCATTTAATCTCACTCAACTAGTCAACCAACCAACCCGTGTACCAGATAATCCTAATCATAATTCCCACCTACTGGACTTATTTTTAACAACCAATTCAGAAAATTATGATGTTACAGTGAGGTCCCCGCTTGGATCTTCTGATCACTGTCTGATACAGGCCACCTGTCTATCACCTACCACACCTTCCCACTCTGAACCTGTTTTGGTGACTAAATGGCATTACGATAGGGCAGACTGGGAGGGAAGGTTTCTTTATTGATATTCCCTGGACCTCTTTCTTTTCTAATGATGCACACTCCACCTTGAGCCACATACAAGATTTTGTAAAAATTGGAATGGAAACTTTTATTCCTCATCAAAAGTACAGTAAAAGATCTAATTCACCTAAATGGTTTGACCATAATTGTGCTAGAGTAACTGAACAAAAAGCAATAGCCTACAATGCATACACAAGATCAAAAACACATGAAGCCTTTAATTACTTTAGAAACATCAGAAATCATGCCAAAACTGTATTAAACCTAATAGAAGTATACTCTTGCCTTTTGTCTCCCTCGTCCAAATAGGACAAACAAAACTTTGCCCCCTTCTACTCTTGTTATATATCAGCAGTGTGTTGGCTTGTTTGTTACCTAGGAAACTGTTTATCCCTGCCAATCTTATTTATCTCTCTCTCTCTCTCTCTCTCTCTCTCTCTTTACCTTCCACTTTGTAGCAAACTCCTTGTTAGGGAATAAGTCCGCACTGCAAGGTATGTGCAGCTGTTAGTGTACTGTATAATTATACGTAGCTCTCTCTCTCTCCCTTCCATCCGTTCTCTCCTCTTTCATGTTTCTCTCTTCTATCCATTCATCCATTCCTCTCTCCCGTATATCCGTTCTCTCCTCTTTCCCACTCTTTTCCTACCTTTTCCCTCCCTTCCTTATTCCCACTCTTTACTGCTTCTTTCCTCTCCTCTCCCCTCCCCCCTTTCCCCCTACCCTTTATTCCATTCCACTCCTTTTCTCTCCATCCTTCCCTTCCTTATGCCTTCTCTTTTACCTCCTTCCTTCCTTTCCCTTTCCCTCCCCTGTTTACTTTTTCCTTCCTCTCCTCTTCCCTCCCCTTGTCCCCTACTCTTCATTCCTTTCCTACCTCTATCTACCTCTCTCTCTCTCTATCTCCCCTCCCTTCCTTAATTCTCTCTCTTTACTTCTTCCTTCCTTTCCTTTTCCATCCCCCTTTTTATTTCTTCCTTCTTCTCCTCTTCTCTCCACCTTTTCCCCTACCTTTTATTCCTTTCCTCTCCTCCGTTCCTCTCTCTCTCTCTCTCTCTCTCTCTCTCTCTCTCTCTCTCTCTCCCCATCAGGTTCCAGATCAACATGACTCACACCACCAATATTAGTGAAACATTCATACCTGACTACAACAAAGCTGATATTAGCGGACTAAAAACAAAAGAGATAAACGATATCCATAAACGTATGAATAGTCTCTCTAGTACCGAAAAAGCTTGGATAATATTCAAAGATATTTTCTTTACTGCCCCAAATAAATATATCCTTATGCGTAAACGACACAATAAAAGTATAAATAAACCCCTATGGTACAATAACAATATTAGTAGAGCAATTAAAGAAAGAAAACGTCTACACAAATACAAAAAAGATACAAATAATATTACCATCCATAATCAATACTCGGTTGCGAGAAGAAAAGTTAAATCGCTAACTAAATATGCAAAGAGGAATTACAAAATTAAAATCGCATATGCGAGTAAATCTAATCCAAAACAATTCTATAAATATATAAATAGCAATAAACAAAATGAAAGTGGCATTGACCCGATACTAAATAATCCAGGTGAATTAGAATCAGACAGCAGTGACATAGCTTCTACTCTTAATCAACACTTTTCTTCTGTATTTAATACTGCCAGTAACCGAAACGTGCCACAAGAAAATAATCAAACATGTAACTATGTTCTTCAAGATTTTATTATTTCCCAGTCAGAAATAATTAAAATTATCGACTCACTTCATGTTAATAAATCACATGGGCCGGACTTGTTTATCCCTAAAATTCTTAAATTAGTCAAAGAGGAGGTTGCAGGGGCACTAACCATGATACTAAATATGTCACTCAAACAAGGGCATGTACCCACCGACTGGAAGATCGCCAATATAACACCGATGTTTAAAAATGGTGACAAAACACTACCAAATAGCTATAGGCTGATTAGCTTAACTTCCGTAATTGGAAAATATGTGAATCAATCATAAGGGATAACATTGTATTATTTCTTGAGAACAATAACCTTATTAACAATAGTCAACACGGATTCAGAGCAATGAGATCATGCCTAACTAATTTAATATAATTTTATGACAGCCTATGCAAACTAAATTACTTAACCAAAAGCCTCGATATAGTGTATCTAGACTTTCAAAAGGCCTTCGACAAGGTACCGCATGATAAATTATTACAGAAAGTAAGAGACATAAGAATACAGGGCATAACGTATGATTGGATTAAAACTGGCTAAGTGAAAGAAAGCAAAGAGTAATTATCAATGGTGTAGAATCAACATGGAGCCCAGTAACTAGTGGAGTCCCCCAAGGCTCAGTATTGGGACCAGTGTTGTTCATAATATCTATCTCTATCTATCTATTGCCTGACGCCGTGATCCCCGAAGGGGTGGCCACGAACGAACCGCCCCCATGCACCTCTGTCCCCAGTCAGTCGACGCCCCTCCCCCCAACCAGCACCACCTTCGTTCATGTACTTCCTCACTCCATCCTTCCACCTCATATTCGGTCTACCTGTACATACGGTCTATATTATATTCATAATATAAATCAATGATATAGATAATGGCATAAATAATTTAATTTCCAAATTCGCGGACACGAAGATAGGTAATGCAATTATTTCCGAAAGTGATAGAATAAATCTTCAAGCTGATTTAAATAAAGTCACAGAATGGTCGGAGAAGTGGAAAATGCCGTTTAATGTAAACAAATGTCAAATATTGCAAATAGGTTCCAAAAACAATAAATATGAATACTACATGAATGAAGAGAAGATAACAAATGTAACACAAATAAAAGACTTGGGAGTAAAGATAAACGAAAACTTAAAATTGTCCAATCAATGCACAACAAAGCAAACAGGGCACTAGGTTTCATCAGAAGAAACGTTCACTATCACAGCACAGCAAAGACATAGTTTCGCCCTTATACAAAAGTATGGTGAGACCGCACCTCGAATATGCTGTGCAGTTTTGGTCACCCCACCTCATAAAGGATGCTAACAAATTGGAATCTGTGCAAAGGCGAGCAACTAAACTAATCCTATCATTGAGAAATAAATCATATGATGATAGACTGAGAGAACTTGATTTTTTTTTTTTTTTTTTTTTTTCTATATTCCAACTACTTCCTCTCGGGCATAGGCTGATAGCCTTTACACTCTACCGCTGAACACGGTGAGGCCCGTGAGGTCTTGCTCCAGTCTAGGGAGTGAGACATGCGAAGCTTCACGGCTCGAAGCAATTCCATCTCTGAAGCTGCTCCGCCTCTGTGCTTCACAGTCTCATCCCTCAGGCTCGGACCCTCACTCTCAGAACTCCACCTATTGAGCAATTAACTCACTAGGCATTGCCCCCCTGTAGCATATTTTTGAATATGGAAATATTCATACAATGCTATTTAATCAGGGAACAATGAGGGTATTTAATTGGAATTTCGGTGTGCTGTGATAATGCACTGATACTAGGTACAGCACAAATTCCATCCCAATAATATCTTCCCATTGACATATTGGAATTCGAACCCGGGTCCATTGGATTACCAGTCCAGTGGCAAGACCACTCCGCCACACCTCCCCTAAACGAAGAAACGAAGGATGAGAGGCCAATTGATAGTGTTTTAAAATTCGAAAAGGATTCAGTAACATTAATCTAGATAAGTTTTTCAAAAAAGCCGAAGACACATCTACAAGAGGAAACAATTTAATTTGTTTAGGTAGGAGAGCGAATCTAGATACAACAAAACATGTCTTCACTCACAGTGTAATGGATGAGTGGAACAACTTCCAAATAAAGTAATAGACAGCTCCTCTATAGATACATTTAAGACAAATCTAGACTCATACCACAAAACAAAATTATATGGAGTAGGCAGTAATTATCACCGTTATTATTTGTTCAGCTGAAGAGAGAATAAGAAAAAAATAAATAAACAAATACAGAATAATAATGATAAAAATCATAATTAAATATGTACATACTACTAAGGGTGATGGGTTGGATTATTCCAATTAACCCCAAAATATACATGCTACTAAGACGAAGGGTTGCATAAATTTTCCTTTATTTTCCAATCTTTCCTGAATTTTGTTATGAGGATTTCGAAGCCCAGCAAGGTTAATCACTTCCAAATTGTTCATGTACGACAATTGCCGGAGGGTGGGGAGAGAGTCTTCTTCTTTTCTATCCTTTCCTTCAACTTTCATTTTCTATGGGATATGACATCTCTACTAGAATTAAGTCCTGACCACCTCGTTTGGATCGTAAGGTCTGTGTGGCCAGAGTATCTATGTAAATCTATGTACATCTCTCTCTCTCTCTCTCTCTCTCTCTCTCTCTCTCTCTCTCTCTCTCTCCTTTTATATTCTCCATTCCTTCCTTCCTCCCTCCCATCGCCCGCTGATTGCGCTGATAAACTTTTGCGGTGTGTGTGTATGTGTGTGTGTGAGCTTGTGTCTGTGTGTGTATGTGTCTCATTGACTACTGGCTCGAAATATACCGATTATTATTATTGTTATTTGTATTACTATTATTATCACACACACGCACACACAAATACACACACGCACTGTCACATACACAAACAAAGAGAGAGAGAGAGATTATTCACTGTAGCCGAGTTAAAGTGTACATAATAATAGCCTTTGTCCAGAGGTTGAGTCGTAGGAATAAACAATAGAGAACAGATTTACCTAACAGATATAACCTCTTTAGTTAGATGGTACCTTTTATCTTTTACCTGTTTTTTGTTAATTACTTATATATTTATTTATTCATATATATATTCATTTATTTTATGTATATATATATATATATATATATATATATATATATATACAGTATATATATATATATATATATATATATATATATATATATATATATATATATATATATACTGTATATATATATATATATATATACTGTATATATATATATATATATATATATATATATATATATATATATATATATATATTAAGATAAGACCATTAACAAATGACTCCCATAAATAGAAAAAGTAAAACCTCAGAGGAACAAGAAAGATGTAAAGAGAAATAAACAATGAGAAAATAATGACGACAAGAAAGACAAGATGGCTGCCGCCAAGGATACCGAGTTCAGGAACAGAAGACAGGAGAAACTAAAGTAGAACAAAAAGGATTACCACAGACAAGAGCAATAAACAATCCAATATCTACAATGCCACACATTCCAAAACTACCCCACATCAACAAGAAACGGAATGAGCAGATGAAGACCAAAGACGAGACAACAGAAGAGAAAAAGAGAACATCAACAATGAAATACGCACGCGGAGGAATACCACATGTACAAAATTACCACCAGAATTGCACGAGTAATACCCGACATTATTTCCCTATGGATATTACTCCCACGCCCACCATGAACACCCAAAGAGATGCCCAGATTGCCAACATTTCATTAGAGCGTCCATTTATACCCCGGAAGAATATTAATATACCTTCAGCATCACAAGAAACTCCAAGAAGATAAATAGTATTCAGCCAGGGCAAAAAGGACCACCATCACCACCACAAGAGCAGACACTTACGTCCTACTTCCACTCAAAGGCCGAATCACCTGCCTACGAACTTCTAAGGGGCCCTCCTAATCCCCTTAGATCCGCCCCTGACCGGACTTATGACCTTGTGACCCCCGCATACCTACCCCGGGACATCTCAGCTGAAGTCGTCACTATCCCAACAAAAACTGAACTGGGCAAGCAATTCTAGGGCTTTCATAACACTGGAAGGCTATACTAGTGGTGATAGTCCTAGAATTACCCTCCCATTCAGTGGACGATTGCAGGCATGCCGAATATCTTCCCAGGTCTGAGGAGTTATTTTCCCTATTGAGGAATCGTTGTTATTCACGTGTCATGACATAGTAATAATATTGAAATCCCTAATGGGCAGCACTTTTATTAGTGGAATTATAAGCTCGCGGACATGTCCCCACCTTACTTCTGTTATTAAATCCGCACTCTAAGCTTCTCGACTGATACTTGACATGGCAAGATCATTCGATTAGTTCAGGGCTTTGCGAGACATCATAATTGGCACTCTGCATAGAAAAGTCCTTAGTGCATCTGTCCAACATGTTAGCTGACACTTGCAATTAAAAGCCTTAGACACCTCCCGAGTTCTTTGAACCTCTTATAAAGGTCAGCGGCAGTGGCAGTCGAGAAACATAGTAATGGTCATGACCTTATTATTTACTTGCGTTAGCCCAATATATTGTCACTGTGTCATAACATTGGAGACATTATATTAAAGACCCCACACCAAGAGTACCTGAACGGAACTTCACCACCGATTAATATAACGGTCAGGATAGTGGAGTATTTCTAGCTCTGTGCTAAAACATACTCGTGTTCGTCCGATGAGGTGCTCAGTGTCTTGAAATTTAAGGAGTCTCATTTAAGACCCGATACCGATTAATCCAACTGTAACTCAAACAACTGATCCACACAACAGGCCAACCTGGACGGCCCAATGGAGACTCAGACGACCATAAGCTATACCTGTACTCATCAATTCTCCAGCTCCAAGTGTTAGCTTAGGTCCTAGGAGCTCATAATAGAAACAAGAAATAAGTCGATACCAGTGACGAGGTATCTTAAGTTAGAGTCTCAACCAATGGCTCTACCTAATTCTCACCAGTGCGCAGGTGCCTATATAAAGTTAGAGTCCCAACATATTGACTCTACCTAATTCTCACCAGTGCGTAGGTGCCAAGTATAAGTTAAAGTCCCAACATGTTGACTCTACCGAATTCTCACCAGTGCGCAGGTGCTTATATAAAGTTAGAGTCCCAACATATTGACTCTACCTAATTCACACCAGTGCGTCGGTGTATATATAAAGTTAGTCCCAACATGTTGACTCTACCTAATTCTCACCAGTGCGTCGGTGTATATATAAAGGTAGTCCCAACATGTTGACTCTACCTAATTCTCACCAGTGCGTCGGTGTATATATAAAGTTAGTCCCAACATGTTGACTCTACCTAATTCTCACCAGTGTGCCGGTGCATATATAAAGTTAGAGTCCCAACCAATGACTCTGCCTAAATCTCACCAGTGCGCAGGTGTTTATACAAAGTTAGAGTCCACTATAATTGACTCAGAATAAATTCTCGTCTATTGTACCAGTGCTTAGAGTGTTATGTATAAATGTTGAACTAGCACATATTGTTGTACAACTTATAAATGTTTCTATATTTTTTCCTTGTTCAAGAGGCCAGCAAAAAACCTATTGTATACCTGAGCTCCATCTAGATCCTCGATCGTGCTAGGACAGTATTCTGTTGTATAAACTTATTATTTCTTCACATATAACTATCTGTAACAATTATAAGTATGAGTTAAAATAAATAAAACTGTTCTTTATAATTATACTCAGTGTCATATGTATCCTCTATTTGACTTCTATGCATGTATTGTATAATCTTAGAATTCCCCAGTCAGGTAGAACTCACCACAACCAATATACAACCCCGGTAAAAACCCTGGTATAATATAATGTATATATATATATATAGTATATATATATATATATATATATATATATATATATATTGAGTATATATCACAAATACATGTGAGCCACTAAGTGTTTCTAATCTCTCAATGGGGTTCGAACCGCCGACCGTCAGGACGATAGACGACGCTTTAATCAACTACACCACGGCAGTGGTGTATATATATATATATATATAATACAGTATAATAATTAACTCCTTCAGACATATATGACGCGATCACGTCATATGGCAGAGTGAACCAAAAACACATATGACGCGATCGCGTCATATGGACTTATTATATTGCTAGAAAATAAGTTTATGACGCAATTGAGCCGGTTTTTTGGCTGGTAAGTCCGATAAGTTAGATGTACATGTGGAAACATCTAGCAACCCCCTAGCGTCCCTGTGAGGGCCCCGCGGTGGTAGAGAGAGTCAGTTTCTTCCCAGCAGCCAGCCTAGTAGGTGGGTGTGCGCGGCCCTTTAAACCAAGGGGCCTCCATTTTGCCCAGCCTGGCTGGTATTACCGCCCTAATATAACCCAAACGAAGTGCTATATCGTTGGGTTATCGATGGATTATTGTATTATTCTTATTTAGGGTATAATAACCATGTTAGTGAAGTGTTTTGCTAGTCTGGTGTACGTGACCAAGGTGGGCTCCACGAGGGGCCATGGTTTCGCTTGTTTGTGGATCACTTTCATACCATATCGAGTCAATTATATTGCTATTTATCACTTGAAGTAGTGTATCTTACTTGTATAAGTGTTTCTTAGTGAAAAAACTGTTATTACTGGTCGAGCATTCTCTGGTGTAGGCTACGTGACCAAGGTGGTGGAGCCCACGAGGGGCCATGCTTTTTGCCAAACGTTTTGCTTGTTTGTGGAACACTTTCATATAAATATCAGTCAATTATATTGCTATTTATCCGTTCAAGTAGTGTATCTTACCTTGTATTAGTGTTTCTTAGTGAAAAACCTTTCGTTACTGGTCGAGCATATGTCGCCATGCTCCCTCAGCCCTGTGCATTTTTGCTCGATAATTTAGTGGTGGAAAGTGCTTGCATTTTTGCTCGATAATTTATTGGTGGAAAGTGCTTGGGAGGTAAGTTTTTTATGGGTAAAAGCACTCTACATATACGGCTTGGTGGCCACGAGGGAATCTCAGCAGTGTGAGTAAGTACAGTCAACATTTTTGGTGGTGGTGGTGGTGGTGGTGGCGGCCACGAGTAGGTGGACATGATGGTGGTGGTGGTGGTGATGGTCGTGGTGGTGGTGATGGTCGTGATGGTGGTGGTGATGGTGATGGTCGTGGTGGTGGTGGTGGTGGTCGTGGTGGTGGTGGTGGTGGTGATGGTCGGGGTGGTGGTGGTGGAGATGGTGGTGGTGGTGGTGGTGGTGGTGGTGGTGGTGGTGATGGTGGTGGTGGTGGTGGTGATGGTGGTGGTGGAGTAGGAGGTGGAGATGGTGGTGTTGGTGGAGATGGTGGGGTTGACACGAATAGGGTAGGGTCCCTTTTCTGACCGTGGGTCAGGTCAGAAAATGAACCCAACCCTATTTGTGTCAACACCACCACCATCTCCACCAACACCATCACCATCTCCACCACCACCACCACCATTTTATTATTTTTATTATTTTTGTGTATAGGCCTATTTTATTATTTGTATTATTATTATTTATTATTATACCTGTTATTCCTGTGTATGGGATCACCCATAAAAAAGTATTTATATTTGTATTTCATTTATATTTTTGCTTTATTATATTATAATTTATTATTATTATTATTATTATTATTATTATTATTATTATTTATTATTATTATTATTTATTATTATACCCAACATAAATGTCCCCCACCACAAACTCTTATTATATATAATTATATATATATATATATATATATATAATTATTATATTTATTATTATATATATAATACATATAATCTATAATCTATATATATATATAATTCGTGTTTATGTATTTATCTATGTTATGCCCCCTCCCCCTCCCTCCCCCCCCCCATTATACCTCCCTCCCCCCTCCCCTCCCCCTAATTTCTAATCGTAGATTGATATAATATTATATATATATATATATATATATATATATATATATATATATAATACGTATTTATGTATTTATCTAAGTTATGCCCCCTCCCTCCCCCATTATACACCCTCCCCCCCTTCCCCCATTATACCCACCTCCCCCCATATATAATTCATTCATTCATTCAATCATCACTTCCGAGGTTCGGGGCCCACCTTCATTCACCCACCTTCATTCACCCATCATCATCATCATCACCATCATCATCATCAATAATTCACCTTCATCACCCTTTCATTCAGTCATTCAATCATTCAATAATTCATTCATTCATTCAATCATCACTTCCAAGGTTCGGGGCCCACCTTCATTCACCCATCATCATCATCATCATCATCATCATCATAACAAAAAACAAAAAAAAAAAAAAAATCAATTTCTACTACATTTTGCACTAAAGTGGATATAGGCCTCCTGGGGAAACCACTCTAAAAAAATAACGAGTCCAGTGCAGTACCTCTTTGGGTGGCTTGGAAATGTGCACATATTTCTCTGGTTTGACATCATATATATATATATATATATAATGCTATATATAATATATATATAAATATATCCACACACATACATTACCATTACCATTTACCATTCTTTATATTTTGTTTGACACCTTGTATATAATTATATAATTTATATATATATATATATATATATATATACTGTGTATATATATATACTGTATATATATATATATATATATATATATATATATATATATATATATATATATATATATATATATTACTTTATTTTATTTACGTGTACAATAAAATTATTTCTGAATTTATTACCTGAAGATTACCTGGCTTTCTTATTTTGTTTTTCAGTGTCAACCCAGGAGCCATTTCCCTTCTCGTTGGAAAGGGTGTATATTGTGGCAAAGATATACAACTGTATAAACATTCTCATATATTTTCATAACAATAACAATGCATGGAAACAATTGCGCATAGCTCACGAACCAATTACGCTATATTATTTTTGTTTTCACCATTGGAAAGAGCACAATTTTCCGATTCCGGTGATATATACAGTTATATACGTATCCGACCAAATAACGCAACCACGAGGTGGGGAACAGCTCGGAACCCGGCTAGCATCGCCGGAACAGAGACGGGTGAAGCGTAAATATTCACATTTTGGCTCTTCATTTCAAATATTCATAGCGCAAAAAGTATTTGTCCTAGGAACTTCTAGTTTGTTTTATACTCATCAGCATTATTTGCCGTATTCATTCAGCCTAAATTTAAAACCATACACTTCGTAGCAACGAAATAAATCGAAAATGTTATAAACCATATAAATCAAAATCATATATATTTTTTTTTCGGTCACTGCTTGAGAACTATTTAAGATAAACAATTTCTGTTTTCAGATTTGGAAAGAGGAGAAAAAATACTATTATTTGAGCAAAACAAAATATATGGTCATCACTCACAATTTAGAGCTAGGACGGTGTGAAGACAATTGCATGGGAAATAATTGTATTCCGGACTCATTTACACTTTCATATTTCGATTTATTTACATTTTTTTTTGTTATCATGTACTATAAATATTCCTCTTTCCATTGATATATGATACATCACAATAAACAGCATTCTGGTGGATGGAAATCGCAAAAAATGTAAGGCTTCGACAACACTCATGAGCCAAATTCAAGACCCAAAATACTTGTCAAGTGCCTCCTCGGACTTACTGGAACATAATATGTCGCAAGGAGTTAATACAGTATAATACAGTATATATATATATATATATATATATATATATATATATACTGTATATATATAGTACAATGAGGGATATAACGCCGTGAACCATCTTAGTTTATTTAAATTTTCGGCACCTCATGGAGTCATCATTAGGAACTATATATACCCTAAAAAAGAGATCAGACTCAGTAAACAATCAAGTAGGGCTAACTATTAATCATTGAAAATACAATTTAAAATTCAAAATATCATACAATTCTAGTTACATGATTCTAGTTACATATTTTAAAGTAAAAGATTCGTAAAATCATCAAAGAGGAAAAATAACTACCATCTAATAGACAGGACACTGAAATAACATTGAAAATCTGGACATCGTTCAAATCATAAAGGAAAATCAACGACTAAATATCAAGAGGGGAACAAGCACATGGTCATTACAATAGATTTTTTTTTTTTTTTTTTTATATTCCAACTACTCCCTCTCGGACATAGGCTGATAGCCTTTACACTCTGCTGCTGAACACGGTGAGGCCAGTGAGGTCTTGTTCCAGTCTAGGGAGTGAGACATGCGAAGCACCCCGGCTCGAAGCAATCCCATCTCTGAAGCCGCCTCGCCTCTGCGCTTCACAGTCTCATCCCCAACACTCGGACCCTCACTCTCAGAACGCCACCTATTGAGCAATTAACTCACTAGGCATTGCCCCCCTGTAGCATACTTTTGAATATGGGAACATTCATACAATGCTATTTTAATCAGGGAACAATGAGGGTATTTTTTGGCATTTCGGTGTGCTGTGGTAATGCACTGATACTAGGTACAGCACAAATTCCATCCCAATAATATCTTCCCATTGACATATTGGGATTCGAACTCGGGTCCATTGGATTACCAGTCCAGTGGCAAGACCACTCCGCCACACCTCCCCTAAACAAAGGACAACAAATGTCATAAAAGAATGAATTAATAAATACTTATGAGTTACTGCTGACTAGGGAAAGTAAAGGAGGCCTAAATATTTTATTTAATATACAAACATTAAATTTCAAAAATAAAATACAAAATGACTTACTGTACAACCAGCTAGGAGTTGTCGCGACAATGGTCAATGACTAACTGACTCTGAATAAGTTTGAGACGCTCAATGAGCCCTCCAGACATATTAACTCATATTAACTTACATAAGATAGGGGTTGCCCGAGCACCCGGTATTTCACCCACCACAACAGTCTATCTCACACTGAGGGACCATTAGAAGTCGGAGGAATATTTGGTTGACATCAACCGACAGATTATGATCTAACTTACCTAACTTACTGAACTCAAAATGACGCAAAAGCGTCATATAACTTATTATTGAGCTATTTCACTAGGTTCATATGACGCGACCGCATCATATGATACTTTTGGGCAAAACCACCAATGACGTGGTCGCGTCATATGTGACGGAAGGGGTGAAAAAAAATAAATAAATAAACAAGAACCAAAACACAAAACACTAACCCCTTAATTTATAAAATGTTGAATTGAATTCGAAAAAGATTCATGGCTCCATGAGGTGCCGAAAATTTGAATAAACTAAGATGGTTCCCCACGTTATTTCCCTCATTGTCCTACTACTATGGAAATTGCGGTGCCCTAGGTCTCCCGCAGAGGTTCTACTCAATATATATACAGTCTATATATATATATAAAATGTATATATATAAATATATATATATATATATATATATATATATATATATATATATATATATATATATATATATATGTATACATATATACAGTATATATATATATATATATATATATATATATGTATATATATATATATATATATATATATATATATATATATATATATATATATATATATATATATATATATATATCTTTATTATGTTTTAAGCTCCTCCCTAGGCCTTCATCAAGCTTAGAAAAATACTCCTCAAGGGCCATTAGTGTGTCGCTTTTAAGACCTTTTGCCTCATTGCTTTGGCAATATCAAGACCTTTCGTGCCATTTAGGTGTCGATTGATATAGGTTGAGGGAGGAAACTAACACGATATATAATATATAAGTTAATCAATAAACAAATATATAAATCCTACCACATTAAATTAGACTGACCCAGATTTACGGGGGGGGGGGACCTGCTTTTGCTCTCTCCTTTTCTCTCTCTCTCTGGATTGTATCAATTCGGCCTCGTTCAGTCTTCTGTTTTAAGACGTTTATCTTCATCCAGGTGTCGATTTCTGCTTATCGAGCGGTAGCGAGTCTGCATTTAATATTGTTGTTTTTGACAGCAGGCTAAGTTTGTACATTTTTCGAAAGAAAAATGTCTCAGGCGAAGCCGGATTTCTCCATACAATGTGGCTCGCTATCGCTTGCCAGGAAGAAATCGACACCTGGATGGAGATAAACGTCTTAAAACAATAGGCTGAATGGAGTCCGAATGAATACAACCCAGAGAGAGAAAAAAAAAACGAGATGGGCCCCCTTAAATCCTGGTCAGTAGGCTGAATGGAGCCGAATGGATACAAGCCAGAGGGAGAGAGAGAACAAACGAGTTATACCCCCTTAAAACCTGAGACAAGATAGGAAGAAGAGGGATGTTCATTTGTGCTTACCTCACGTGATGATCCCAGCTCACCAGCAGACAAACACCTTAAAACGGAAAATAAAGGAATATATGAATAAGTAATAATAACAACAACAATATTAATAATAATAAAAATTATAATAATAATAATATAATTAACAATAATAAATAATAATAACAACAATACTACCGTACTACTACTACTACTACTAATAATATAATAATAATAATATAAAAACAAATACTAAAAATTACAACAATAACAATGACACCCCAAGCCCAATAAAGAGTGCATTTAAAAGCCCAATGACATAATATAAAGTTAAACATATCACAACAAAATATACAAAATAATCTACCGTATACAGAACACAACAGACGGACAGAAATCTATAAAGTCTTCCCCAAAACAATAACCACTCATATATATATATATATATATGTATGAGATAACGGGTCTCGAAGATAATGAGCCAAGACATTCCCAGAACCTGCTCCCGTATGTGAAGGAGCCCCCAACATCAACATGTAGAATTGCCTCTATAAAAGGCAAGAGGAGAGAAAGTTTACCCAACAACAGAAAACAAACCTAAAGCAGTTTCTCCTACAACAACCAAAAGGTAAACAAGGCCCCACTGCCTGTGCAGACCAAAACACGCCGCTCCCCCACGCTAATCCCTTCCAACCGCATCATGAACAATGGTCGCTCCCCACCAGAAGTGAGAATTACCTACCTGAGCCTGACTTAAACTACAACGAAAATACCCTTAAGCAATTAAGACATCAACCTCCTTAATTTCTACACATCTACCCAGAAGGAAACAACTGCCACTACAACTACTAGGAGAACCAACAACGACAAGATCATTATTCACCCTCATAATGAAAGCATTGCATTGAACATACTAAATGTTTAGGAACAGCCAAAACTGTAAATTAATTATCATTCATCCATCAAAGCTTTCTCATACATACTTTTAATATTAATAAAACAAAAATGCCATTACCTATGTCCCCCTATATGTACTATAATTTTAAGAACCTTAATAATCGCAACAATAATCCAAAACCTGTAATTCACATATGCCTCTCATGTTCCGAAACGCACTACCCGGATACCAAATTAAAAATTGAATATTACCTGCCCGAAACAAGATATTGTAGGGCAAAGTTGACTCCACTTTCGGGTACCTCTCCTTCGGGCGAACGTGCTTAATAGCTGGACTAAATCAACTCGGAGAATACTTCTGTAGGGGTTAGCCTAATTCCCCTTAAAAAGTATCTGCAAGTGGTGTTTGTGTGCAGTGACCAAGAAGGAGTGTTGTAGGCAAACTAGAAGTGATCATTCTAGTTAGTGCATGTGAGGAAGGCGTCCCTGACTGGTGTCAACAGGCAGTGGACAACCTACTCAGTCGCCACGTGTGACCAGAGATCTTATGGCTTCTACTTCTATACTTCACCCAAATTAAGTGCCTCTTGTTCGATCCTATTGTTTTGAGATTATTGCGAAGGTTAAGATATGCTAAGTGTTCAAGTTAACGTCATTTAAGAGATTATTAATTATCACCTAGCAATCGTCACTCGTGTTGAGAGAACAAATATTCTATATGTGGGATTGATATATCTATATTTCTTGAAATATAGTTTCCTATATCATATAAGGGTTATAGATATATTCGTTCGGGAAATATACATGCACACTATATGTAAATACCAGTGAACACTATACCAGATCTTATTATATATGTGGTTATTAGTTGGGTACATGATTGCATGTGTAAATGTCCACAGAGAGTGTTTATCATCAGTCTCCTCGTAAGACTATTTTTATGTTTGTGCTTCCTGATTTCAAACTCAGTTCAAGCCTTCGTTTGAGTTAAATATAAACTCCTGTCAGTAACGCGTCGCGTTAATTTTCCACGGCGAGATCTTCAGCCCTACACACAGGCTAATATAATTTATTACCAGTTCACTGAACTCATATTCATTATTGTAATTCTATGAGTTGTTTAGATTTATATCTTCTGTTATATTGAATTAACATAAAGTTATTCACTGCTCAACTGATATCTTATTTTTCATATAAACTGATCACTGTGTGTGTGTCTCCTTAGTCATATTTACCTACCTCGTTCACTCGCAACCTCGGATATCAGTTATTGTTGTTATAGACTAACCTCTCTGTGTATGTTTATACTATATTATATATATATATATCATCTGTATGCTTCACTGATGCTATTGTGCAATTACATTTTATATTTTATTCTTGTTGAATTATGAAGCAGGAATAATTGTATATCTTGTATTACTATATTTATGATTCATTGAGTTTATTCTTACATAGATAAGACTCAACAATATTCTTGTGCCTGTATCCTAGCTAATAAGAAATGAAACTTGTGTTCCGAAACTGTGTATTTTGTGACATTGGTGTAGATTGATTGATACAAGAATTATATATAATAAAGTCAGTTGTGTTCCCGTTGAGTGTTATAGTTCTGAGCGTTCCTATGGTGGAAATAAAGAACTGGTATAAAGCGACTTAAATTATAACGTCGCATAACAATATAATATATATATATATATATATATATATATATATATATATATATATATATATATATATATATATTATATTGTTATGCGACGTTATAATTTATATATATATATATATATATATATATATATACTGTATATATACAGTAAAAAAGTACAATATAATACAATAACCACATATACTGTATATAGTATACTGTAAACAAAATATATAACAAAGAAGTACTACATACAAAATAATATACTGTACCATGTGGAAAATATAGATATAAGTAAAATAAAGATAAATTAAGCCGAAAGAAAAGTCTAGTATGAAAATGAAAAATAAAAACACAAACAAACATACAGTAAATAAGATGATGAAATAAAAAAACAGCCGAACAAAAACAATGAAGAAGGCAAACATCTTATTAAATATATAAACCTTACCTTGTTTTACACACTCTGTGGGGCCCTTGTGTGTGTGTCTGTATGTAATAATAATAATAATAATAATAATAAACGGTTTATTAAAGAATGGCAGCCTCATGAGCTGAAAATACACATTTTACAATTTAGTGGATGAACATGAGATGTACAGATATGAGGGTGGTAAGCTCAGTTTACAAACAAAATAAATAAATACAATAATGATGCATGTGCAGAATACAAATTATCATAAAATAACCATGAGAGTAAGTGATATACAGTACATATACACATTTATTTACTTACTCATATACAGAACATACGTATATACACGTACGTGCGCACATACATATACATACATATATAGGAACATAAGAACATGCAGTAAGTGTGCACATGTCCGTATACACAAACGCTCACGTATGCACACAAACATACATACATACAGAAACTGTTTTGGTAGGGTCAGGGTAAAGAGTTGAAGGGTAAAGAGGGTGCAGCAATTCAAGTCCGTACAGGTATGGTCAGGTACAGCCTACTACAATGGGAGGTTAATCCTCGGTAGTGTAGGTGTGTGTGTTAGTTTGTGTGTGTGTGTGTGTGTGTGTGTGTGTGTGTGTGTGACAGAAGGCGAAATATGGAAAAGCTGGGCGTTCTATTGTTAAGGGTGGAAATACATGGATGAAGATACGTGAACAATAGATAATGCTTATGCATAGATTTATAATCAGAAGTTGCGCTAGTGAGCAATATGTTCTCGCTCATATGTACGTATATTTACATACATATGTGCATATGACCATATAAATACACGTACAGTACATATATAATTATATTATATACCTTATATTCTCAACCAGGCTCGAACCATTGACAGCACATACACACAGACATACATATACATAAATATATGCACATTACATGCATATATGCTCTTCTCTTATTCTACCTGATATTCTCAGCTGGGATCGAACCACAAACAGTATACACTATAGACACATATATATATACATAAATAATGCATACATACATACACATATACGCACATGTGTGTGTGTCTGTATGTGTGTGTGTATGTGTGTGTACGTGTGTTTGTGTGTGTGTACGTGTGTGTTGGAGAGTGTGTGTGTGTTCTACAACGGTGTAAGCTCCTTGTATAGCTAGATCCTTGGTGTGTGTGTGTATATGTGTGTGTTGAAATATAGGAACTGTATGTGTTTTCGTGAGGATGTGTTTGTGTTGTATATTATTAACTATATGTATTTATTGTACATATGTAGGTATATTTACATGTGTAAACATTCCAATTGGCCACTTGCGAGTTTCGTTCTATAAGGATGTTGGAGCCGTTAACATCGATACTAAATAGATACGCAATTATTATGTAGGTTTCTGATGGATAACAAGTATGTTGAATTGGGTTTTATAATATTACCAATGTATTACAACCGTATTATAGTTGGTGATTCTGCTAAATATCGATGTCTATAGCTCCCACTTCCTTATAGAACGAAACTCGCAAGTGGTCAATTCAACAAGAAATCCTAAGCATTTAGTTCACTGAAAATATACTTGTAAATACTAGATTTTCTAAAATACCCGTTCAACACGTAAGGCGCGTTTTCGCGAGCTTTTTATGGGCCTGGGTCGACCTAGGTGTACCCAGGTCGACCCAGTCCAGTTTTTATTTTCACGATTTTGAGACTGGTCTGACCTAAAGATTGGGAATATTGAACCTGACTTTACCCTGGCCGGATTCCGACCCTCTGATTGGCTGATATATTTCAATATGGCTGTTCCAATAAAGAGGCACTGATAGAGGACTTTCTACTTTTTTGTCTGTATTCTGAATATTATTATGGCATGTCAAAAAATATTTAAATACATGCAAGATGAGATAAAACAAAACAACACATTAATGTGTTAGACAAGGACAAGGTATATTCCCTCAAATTCAACAATATTTACTCCCCTAAATAAATCCAAGATCCCTACTAAAACTTCCAAGATAGCATGGTCAGGGCAAAAAATCCAAGATCTTGTGAAAAAAGCCAAGCACTCGCATCACTGGGAACGAGTTCTTCACCGTACCCGACATGTTCCGCCATCTTGTTTGTTGTCGTAAGTGACGTCAGCATCACCCAGGTCAACCCAGCCTAACTCGGATCCCAGGGCTGACTTTACCCAGGTACACCCAGTCCCAGATGACGTCACTGGCTAGCGAAAACATCCACTCGAACTTGGTGCACCCAGGTACACCTAAGTACAGGGACTCGGGAAAACTGAGCTGACCCAGGTATACCTGGGTGTACCTAGGTCAATTGTCTCGCGAAAACGCGCTTTAATTCCAAAGCAATTTGTTCACTGAAAACATATGTGTAAATGCCACAGATTTTCGTTTACCCCATTACCAAGAGGATTTACATGTAATAATCTGCTTTGCTATACAGTATTCTCCCATCTATGTCTATTACCAAGAGGATTTACATGTAATATTCTGCTTTGCTATACAGTATTCTCCCATCTATGTCTATTACCAAGAGGATTTACATGTAATAATCTGCCTTGCTATACAGTATTCTCCCATCTATGTCTATTTAACGAAGGCTAACTTGTATGCTATCGAATTATTTTGTTCAATTTCCATGTTAGGCAAAAATATAAAACACTTAATCAAGCGTAAATAAATACATAACGGCGAGGAAAGACGAAATAATAACAATACAAAAATATATAAAATCCTGTAATCCCCGGGAAAGCCAAGGGACTGGAGTTCCTATTTTAACTAAACTCAAAGGAGGACCCATAATTATACACAACCAACAAACAGTAAAGGAAAGAAAATAAACTATATTACGAGTTGGGAAATATAATACCGAGGGAAATTAACGGCAGATGGATTTTTTTTTTTTTTTTTTTTGGGGGGTCTATCAATTCATGTATTCCTTAGTTTTCTCGCTAGACCTCCATCAAGCTTAGAAAAACACCCCCTAGATCCCCCTTCAAGATAAGTTTGTACATTTTTCGATAGAAAAATGTACCGGCCGAAGGCCGGTTCTTCTTAAAATTTCAGGCTCGCTATCGCTCGCCAGGAAATATTCGACACCTTAATGGTATGAAAGGTCTTAAAATTGACAACAAAATGGGGCGAAAGGTCTAAAAATCGCCAAACGTCTTATAATCTAAACACAAATGGAGCTGAACATGAGGGAGAAGGAGGTCCAGAAAAACGGCCTGCCTCCCGTTAACGGCAAGCCAGATCTGGAGGAAATAATAGAAACATCAGAGACTTGGGAAAACAAAGTATAAACAACATTGAAACTTATCAGGAAAAGATATTAAACATATTTTTGCTTTAGTAATATAATAAACATGTTAAACCCAAACAGTTTGAATTACTTTAAGGGGAGATAGGCCATTTTGTATTTGTTTCGTCTATTAATTCATTTATTCCTTTATTTTTTAGTGTCCTCACTATAACTCCATCAACCTTAGAAAAACATCCCCTAGACCGTCTTTCAAGATAAATTTGTACATTTTTCGGTAGAAAATCTCCCGGCCGAAGGCCTGTTCCTTAAAAATTCGGGCTCGCTGAAAAAAAACTACACCTAAACGGTATGAAAGGTCTTAAAATTGACATCAAAATGAGGCGAAAGGCGTTACCATCGCCAAACTAATGGGCCGAACGTTATATAATCTAAAAATAAATGGCACTTAACACGAGGGAGAAAAGGGGCCAGAAAACAAAACTGAAACCTCCCCTTAACCCTTGTCTAGCGGGGTGTTTTGGGCTCATTTGGGCATATTCAGGCCCTCCTGAATGATCAATCAAGTATCTGCATGAAAAGAAATGTATTCAGCAAAAAACTAGGCGCTAAAAGCTTCAAAATGAGACCAGAACGAGCTACATAGCACTTGTGGTTCTCTTGCAGTGGTGCCACGAACATGGGAGTTTAGCGTATAGCGGTATATTTTTCCCAGCTATGCTCACTACTGGCTACACTGCCGGCCTCTCGAGAACACAGGGAACATGAGTTAATGGGCGGCGGTAAGACCTGGGAGTCAGCTGTCTGGCCCGCTGCGCTCTCGGCCATTTGCACTCGATTTTAACCCTTTAAAAACCTTAATAATGCTCCTAACTTGCTGCAAATTGGTGCACAACTTAAGTCGAGCGCCGCCAATAAGGGGTTAAGGAGGGACGGGCTGGTTTGTTGTGGTCCCCTTCTCCCTCGTGTTTATCCCCATTGTTGTTTAGATTTAAAAGACGTTCGGCCCATTAATTTGTCGATTTTAAAACTTTACACCCCATTTCTTTGTCAATACCTTTCATGCCATTTAGGTGTCGATTTATTTCCTGACGAGCGATAGCAAGGCTGAAATTTCTGGCCGGGAAATTTTTCTATGGAAGAATGTACAAGTTTATCTTGAAAGGGGGTCTAGGGGGTGTTTTTTACAGGTTGATGGAGGTCTAGGGTGAAAACTAAAAAATAATAAAACAGATAAAATAATAAGCAAATAAATACGCCCATTCCCCTTTAAGTGAGAGGCGGGAACAACGAAAACGAAGAGAAAATGGGATAGGCGAGAAAGAAAACTAAGATAATGGGAAGGGGAACTATGGAAATTTGAGTGGCTGGGAGACATGGTAAGACTACTGAAAACAGGAGAGAGAGAGAGAGAGAGAGAGAGAGAGAGAGAGAGAGAGAGAGAGAGAGAGAGAGAGAGAGAGGCAGAAGGAGAGACAACACGATAAAGAAAGAGGGAAGATCAAGAATTCAAATTGGAGTGTATAAAAAACGTAGTGAATACAAAGTAGAGGATTGCCAGACTTGACAGAAAAGAAAAACAAGTATATTGACTGAAGTGAAAAAGATGTAGATTTCTTTTCTTCTTTTCTATATGAGTTAGGGAGACAAAAGGCAGAACTGCCTGTAGCAAGTGCCTCCCCCAGAGTTAAAAGAGTGACAAGGCCAAAATCAAGGGACGTTCGAGCCAAAATGCCTGGACACACGGAGTTTGAAGCAATTTAAGTCATAGGAAGAGGGAAAGGCTGATTCAGGGAGAGAGTTCCAGAGCTCGGTTGTTGAATAGAAGAAAGATTGAGAGTAACGTTTCACTCTTGGGTTGGAGAGTTGCACAGAGTAGGGGTGAGATTCTGTTGCAAGACGGGTACTACGTGCTCTACGAAGAGGGGGACTACATGATTGAAGCTTACGGGGAGACTTTCACTCAAGGGATTGTTTTTCGATCCTCCTTCTCCCTCATGTTTAGCTACATTAGATTTTGAGATTTTAACACCTTACGAGCGGCCTATGCGGTTTATTTATATGTACCGCCCAGCGGGGTGTTTTTAGCCAAAATAGGGCTGTTTACGTGATCATTTTCATGCCTAAATAAGACCCAGAACGTAAAACAAGTACCTATCCCTGAAAGGGCATAAACAGAGCTTTCGAATGACACCATAACGATCCTTTTATGATGGCTAGTTTTCTTGCAATAACCGTGCAACGCGAGTGCAAAAAGCATGTAATTAGCCACTTTCCCGATACAATTCCTTATATAGCGAGTGAGAGAGGGAGGAGGGAGCTGGGATTCGTGTCAGTATGTTCGCCGCGGTGGTCTGGAGCAGTCATACGCTCGCTACTCTCCTGCCACCACTTGTCTCTCTCTCTCAGCAACATTACGTGCTGAAATTGCCACTCGACCTATGTCGAGCGCCGCCACATAGTCCAGCTTTATTAAATACGACTTATGTGGTGAGCTGCTAATTAAGGGTTAAGACGATCGGCTCTTTAGTTTGGCGATTTTACGACATTTCGCCCAATTTCTGAAAATGTTAGCGGTACCAAGCCTGTAATTTAAGAGGAACCGGCCTTCGGCCGGGAATTTTTCTATCGAAAAATGTACAAATTTATCTTCAAGGAGGGTCTTGTGGTCTTTTTTTTTAGATTGATGGAGGTCTAGCCTAGGGAGGAAACTAAACAAAATAAAATAAAAAAATAAATAAGTATATTGTCTGGCTGGAACTCAAGGAAAACTTTTGGCAGATATCTTTTTAAAATTAGCCTAGTGAAATTTATGTTGCAGTAGTCATTAAGGGGAGGTTTTTAGTTTGTTCCCTAGACCTCCATCAAGCTTAAAATTACACCCTCTAGACCCCCTTTCAAGATAAATGTGTACATTTTTCGGTAGAAAAACATCCCGGCCGAAGGTCAGTTCCTCTTAAATTGCAGGCTCGCTATTGGTCGCCAGGAAAACATCGACACCTAAATGGCACGAAAAGTCTTAACATTGACAGCAATGGGGTGAAAGATCTTAAAATCGTCAAAATAATGGGACGAACGTCTTAAAATCTCGAAAGCAATGGGGCTAAAGATGAGGGACAAAGGGGTCCAGAAAAAAATTGGAGTGAATAGAAAACGCAGTAGCAATACAAAGTAGAGGATATCCAGACTCGCAAGATGTTTTTGTGTTTATATTGACTGGAGCCCTCCTTCTCCCTCATGTTTACCTCCATTAATTTTTATGAAATTTTAAGACGTTCGCCCCGTTAGTTTGGAGATTTTACGACATTTCGCCCAACTTCTGACAATTTTAAGACCTTTCGTGTCATTCAGGTGTAAAAAAAATCCTGGCGAGCGATAGCAAGCCTGTAATTTAAAAGGAAGCGGCCTTCGGCCGGGACACTTTTCTATCTCAAAGGCAATGGGGCTAAACATGAGGGAGAAAGGGGTACAGAAAAAAAGTGTATAGAAAATGCGGTAAGAAACAAAAAAGGAGTGGAGTGGAAAATTATGTAGTGGGGATCTTGACAGGGTTACCAAAAAAATAAAAAATAAAAAGAACGCTAGATCCGTTCTCAAAAATTGCTAGGAGACCGCTAGATAGTAAATAAATGACCAAAGTCGCTAGTAAAATTATGCTAAATCCGTTCTTAAAAGTTGCTAGGAGGCAACTGTATATATATATGCCGAAAATCACTAATAAAATACCATACTCTCGGGCATATTGCTGAAAAAATGGCACAACATTGCTAGGAAACTACCCCTATCTAAATGGCACAACATTGCTAGGAAACTACCCCTATCTAAATGGCACAACATTGCTAGGAAACTACCCCTATCTAAATGGCACAACATTGCTAGGAAACTACCCCTATCTAAATGGCACAACATTGCTAGGAAACTACCCCTATCTAAATGGCACAACATTGCTAGGAAACTACCCCTATCTAAATGGCACAACATTGCTAGGAAACTACCCCTATCTAAATGGCACAACATTGCTAGGAAACTACCCCTATCTAAATGGCACAACATTGCTAGGAAACTACCCCTATCTAAATGGCACAACATTGCTAGGAAACTACCCTATCTAAATGGCACAACATTGCTAGGAAACTACCCCTATCTAAATGGCACAACATTGCTAGGAAACTACCCCTATCTAAATGGCACAACATTGCTAGGAAACTACCCCTATCTAAATGGCACAACATTGCTAGGAAACTACCCCTATCTAAATGGCACAACATTGCTAGGAAACTACCCCTATCTAAATGGCACAACATTGCTAGGAAACTACCCCTATCTAAATGGCACAACATTGCTAGGAAAACTACCCCTATCTAAATGGCACAACATTGCTAGGAAACTACCCCTATCTAAATGGCACAACATTGCTAGGAAACTACCCCTATCTAAATGGCACAACATTGCTAGGAAACTACCCCTATCTAAATGGCACAACATTGCTAGGAAACTACCCCTATCTAAATGGCACAACATTGCTAGAAAACTACCCCTATCTAAATGGCACAACATTGCTAGGAAACTACCCCTATCTAAATGGCACAACATTGCTAGGAAACTACCCCTATCTAAATGGCACAACATTGCTAGGAAACTACCCCTATCTAAAAACAATATTGATAACAAAAATGCCACAATCTCTAGAATATCACTCAAAGGTCTAGGAAACAAACTTAAGACGTTCGCCCCATAGTTTGGCGATTTTAAGAACTTTCGCCCCATTTCTGTAAATTTTAAGACCTTTCGAGGCATTTAGATGTAATTTGTTTTTCCTGGCGAGCGATAACAAGCCTGTAGTTTAGAAGAAACCGGCCTTTGGCCGGTAAATTTATCTAACGGCAAATGTACACATTTATCTTGAAAGGGGGTCTAAGGGGTGTAGTTTTAGGTTTGATGGGGGTCTAGGGAACAAACTAATAACCTCCCCTTAATTAAAACGCTTGAACTGTTTTCCTCCCTGCATCAAAGGTATTGTTATGTGAAGCACCTCAGCATTAACCCCTTATGTACCGGTGCCGTCCTTTTAACTCTATTCGGGCTACTATTAGACGATTGTATCAAGTTTTAAGAGGGCCTCCAGCAATTAACGGGCTTCGAACTATCTCACTTAACTTAACCTACCACAGATAATTCTCAAACTGCACAAAATCGTCTAAATGTAGCTAAAATAAAATGAAAAAGACTTCGCGCTAAAGAAGGCGTTAACATTGTTGACACTAAAGCCGGTATCACACGAGAGCTTTTATAGTCAACATTCGATAATATAAAAAAATCTGGCAACATTTCGGGAATATTTAGCCCCGGTGTACCAGTCTGCTCTTCCTCCCGTCCGAAGTTCCCCCCGGGGGAATTCTGGTCCAGGATAGATTTCCCCTGGGGGGAATTTTGGCCAAGGATATTATTCCCCCCTCTTGGCCAAAATTCCCCCCCACCAATCCGGTTATATGGTAAGTGTATCAATGACTTTAACATGACTGAAGCATCAAACAATGACTCGACCATCATGACACAATGCTTGTAGATGAGGATGTTGTTAGAAAGGTGGAAGTCGAAGGAAAGATAGTAACAGAAGAAGAAAGAGACAACACCAGAGAAGTTTCCTGGTATTCTTATTACCAGAAAAGACAAAACTTCAAGCCATTTACAAATACATGGATGAAGATGCACTTACAACGCTTCATGCTACAATAAAGGCAAAGGAAGACGACATTCCTGGGGCATGGATTTGCCAAGAATGCACAGGAATCGCAGCAAATGGACGCGAAGTGGTGGAGTGTGAATCTTGTTACCAATGGTGCCACACTGCTTGCCTTGGATCACAATTTCAAAGCACCTTGGAGCTGCTCTAAATGTAACCCAGTCCAACAAGCAAAGAGAGAGAGAAAAAAACAAAAAACATTATACTGTGTGAAGTTAGTTTTAAAATATTTGTAATACCCTCCAGCAAAGAGACATGTTTTACCCTTAGATAATTGTTTTGTAAATATATGATAAGTGTGAAATGTATACATTTTAATTCCTTTACTTATTAAACTAAAGACCCATTCATATGATATCGTTAAACAGTTCTACGATAAATAATTATGACAACTATCCTAAATAAGGGGGGAAAAATGGCCAAGAGGGGGAGAAAATAGCCTAGGTCTGAAATTCCCCCCCCCCCCCCCCCCCCCCGGGGGGGAAATCAGCCCAGGCCACTGGGAGCCTATGCTACTTTTCCCGGGGGGAACTTCAGCAAGGGGGGGGAAATTTCCTGCTACACCGGTATCGGAAACTAGACTGATGATAGATGAATTTAGGTGACCTAAATATTCGAAATGTTGACCTCATAAGCTGCCAGACCAGTGTTAAGGATAAATGTTTGAGGG
>CM064493.1:12187845-12190345 GCA_032716605.1 Paralithodes platypus | reverse complement strand
GTCTACAATATTTGCACGATTGTTGCCTACAATATGTGCATGATTGTTGCCTACAATATTTGCACGATTGTTGCCTACAATATTTGCATGATTGTTGCCTACAATATTTGCATGATTCTTGCCTACAATATTTGCACGATTGTTGCCTATAATATGTGCACGATTGTTGCCTACAATATTTGCACGATTGTTGCCTACAATATTTGCACGATTGTTGCCTACAATATTTGCACGATTGTTGCCTACAATATTTGCACAATTGTTGCCTACAATATTTGCACGATTTTTGCCTACAATATTTGCACGATTGTTGCCTACAATATTTGCACGATTGTTGCCTACAATATTTGCACGATTGTTGCCTACAATATTTGCACGATTGTTGCCTACAATATTTGCACGATTGTTGCCTACAATATTTGCACGATTGTTGCCTACAATATTTGCACAATTATTGCCTACAATATTTGCACGATTGTTGCCTACAATATTTTCCCGATTGTTGCCTACAATATTTGCACGATTGTTGCCTACAATATTTGCACGATTGTTGCCTACAATATTTGCACAATTATTGCCTACAATATTTGCACGATTGTTGCCTACACTATGTGCACGCTATATATTTGCATAAATAAATTTGCAAGACCTCACGAACATTTGTCTAGAGAAGTATAGTTGCCAACGTACGTTCTGTTCCTTGTCGTGATCTTATGTATGAAAGTAAAATTATTATGATTGAACTGCAAGTGTGATTTCTTGATGGTGTAATGGTTAGAGTGTTTAAAAATTGTATGTGGTAACCCAGGTTCGAATCCCGGTGGATCAAATGCTTTCTTTCAATTATTTCTTTGGGAGGTGTTTGGTGTTGGAGTGAAATCAATACAAACAAATTAACAGTTGACTAATCAGATGAGTTAACCCTTTGAGTACCAGCGACGAGTCTTATATTATATTGTAGCTGTATTTACACGATAGTATGCAGCTTAGGAAGGATCTGTGGTTAAGTGAGATAGTTCGAAGCCTGATAATTGCTGGAGGCCCTTTTAACCCTTAACTGGCGGGGCCCGCCTTAAGTCGGGCTCCAATTTGCAGCAAGTTAGGAGCATTATTAAGGCTTTTAAAGGGTTAAAATCGAGTGCAAATGGCCGAGAGCGCAGCAGGCCACACGTCCGACACCCAGGGCTTACCGCCGCCCACTGACTCACGCTCCCTCTGTTCTCGAGAGGCCGGCAGTGTAGCCAGTAGTGAGCGTCGCTGGAAAAAATATGCCGCTATATGCTAAACTCCCATGTTAGTGGTACCATTACGTGAGAACGACGATTGCTACGTAGCTCGTTCTGGTCTCATTTTGAAGCTTTTAGCGCCTAGTTTTTTGCTGAATACATTTCTTTTCATGCAGATACTTGATTGATCATTCAGGAGGGCCTGAATATGCCCAAAATAGCCCAAACCCCCCCCCCCCCCCTCCCGCTAGACAAGGGTGAAAACCGAATAAAATCGTCAAATAGTAGCCAGAGTAAAGTTAAAAGGACGGCGCTGGTACGTTCCCGAGCGGGTTAATAAATTAATAAGAAACTACACTCCTGGTTCAGTCATGCGCAATATATCCATGTATAAGATCACGGAGAGGAACTGAACTTATTTGGGAGACTGTAGATAATAGAGCCCGGCCGGTGATGGAGAGTGGCTTTCCTGAGTGATCCCTAACCAACCCAGCCGCCCTCATTTTGTAAACATGGAAACATATTCTGGACACGTGAGCGTTGAGTTGTGGTTAAGGGGAGATGGGTCGTTTATTTTTCTATTGAAAAATGTACCAATTTATCTTGAAGGAAGGTCTTGGGGTATGTTTATTAAGCTTGATGGAGGAAACTAAAAAAGATAATAAAAATATACATAAATGAGGAAATAAATACGCCCATCCCCCTTAATACACACAGTTGGTGATGGGATATATGAGAGAGAGAGAGAGAGAGAGAGAGAGAGAGAGAGAGAGAGAGAGAGAGAGAGAGAGAGAGAGAGAGGGAAAGAGAGAGAGAGAGAGAGAGAGAGAGAGAGAGAAAGAGATAGAGAGAGAGAGAGAGAGAAATCGAAAAAAGTACAAATGTATCTTGAAAAGTGGTCTAGAGGGTGTTTCTTTAAGCTTGATGGAGGTCTAGCGAGGAAACGAAAAAATTATAGTTAATAATTATATACCGGGTATATAGGCCAAAAAAAAAAGCACTAGCCCCTTAATGCAGTGTGCAATTACTCATAATCATTCTCGACACTCCCATTATTAATAATGTAACTAATCTACATCTGCATAGACTGAATATTTGTGAATACATAAACTAATAATCTATTCAAGTAAAAAATCCATCACATTCAATAAATAATTCCAATAGGCAAATATTTACAATGAAAACCGTATTATGTCAACGATTTCTTATAAGTGTCTATGTACTCAGGGTGTCAAAACGAAATCCACTATTTTTAGTTATTTTTTTGTTTGTTT
>CM064493.1:11975345-12180345 GCA_032716605.1 Paralithodes platypus | reverse complement strand
TATGTATGTCTGTGTGTATGTGCTGTCAATGGTTCGAGCCCGGTTGAGAATATAAGGTATATAATATATATATGTACTGTACGTGTATTTATATTTATATGGTCATATGCACATATGTATATCAATATACGTACATATGAGCGAGAACATATTCCTCACTAGCGCAACTTCTGATTATAAATCTATGCATAAGCATTATCTATTATTAAGTGTTCGCGTATCTTCATCCATGTATTTCCACCCTTAACAATAGAACGCCCAGCTCTTCCATATTTCGCCTTCTGTCTCACACACACACACACACACACACACACACACACACACACACACACATACACACACACACACACACACACACACACACACACACACACACACTACCAAAGGATTAACCTCCCATTGTAGTACCCGCACCCTCCTTACCTGACCTTACCAAAACAGTTTCTGTATGTATGTATGTTTGTGTGCATACGTGAGCGTTTGTGTATACGGACATGTGCACACTTACTGCATGTTCTTATGTTCCTATATATGTATGTATATGTATGTGCGCACGTACGTGTATATACGTATGTTCTATATATGAGTAAGTAAATAAATGTGTATATGTACTGTATATCACTTACTCTCATGGTTATTTTATGATAATTTGTATTCTGCACATGCATCATTATTGTATTTATTTATTTTGTTTGTAAACTAAGCTTACCATCCTCATATCTGTACATCTCATGTTCATCCACTAAATTGTAAAATGTGTATTTTCAGCTCATGAGGCTGCCATTCTTTAATAAACCGTTTATTATTATATAGTCACACTCATTCACTCTCTCTCTCACACACACACACACCCCACATATAGTCACACTCATTCACTCTCACTCTCACACACACACACACACCCCCCATATAGTCACACTCATTCACTCTCTCTCTCGCACATACACACACCCCACATATAGTCACACTCATTCACTCTCTCTCTCTCTCACACACACACACACACCCCACATATAGTCACACTCATTCACTCTCTCTCTCTCTCTCACACACACACACACACACACACCACATATAGTCACACTAATTCACTCTCTCTCTCTCACACACACACACACCCCACATATAGTCACACTGTGGGGAGATTGTAGGCACCAATCGATCAGGGCTAGACCCAGGTGAGGTTATAGGCATGTGATAAAGAGTCGCTTGAACTCCTGTTTCACTTGCTTGGCCTCTCTTACTGATTTTCTTTGTGCCTCATTTACACTGAGAGCAATCCAGCTAGCTCTCACAAACACCTCCTCCTCCTATCCACTTCACTACACTAAACATGCACACCACACTTCATTCTTCCACACCAAAATTTAAAAAAAAAAAAATATGAATTGTAGCCCAGCCTCGGAGTCCCCAGGGGGGGGGGACCATAAATGCCCCCTCACCCGACCGACCATCCCCTGACGACCCCACACAATTACCTGGACCTCGGCCTGTTACTCTTTCTATTAATTTCTGCAACATTCGCGGACTCTCCTCTAACTTTCACTCTGTTGAGCACCATCTCTCCTCCTATAAACCTGATCTTCTCTTCCTCACCGAAACTCAGGTGTCTGTAGCAACATCCAGCAACCCCTTCTCTGTATCCTCCTACTTTCTCTATCCTAGTTTCAAAGCCAAAGGCGGATGTTGTGCATATGTGCACAACAAACTCACTTGCTCTCGTGTTCCCGATTTCGACTCCTCTGAATTCTCAACTTTATGGCTCAAACTTTCCTGTCATTGAAGCGAGCTGTCGCTTCAAACAGTCTACTGCACCAAATCACCACCCATAACGAGGGGCGTCGTGCTCCTTGGTGCCGCTAGAGGAGCGGCGAACACATCCAAAGGTATCCAAAGGTAAAGGTTACTAAATATTTCTGTGCTGTCTATCTCTCCCCTAACTCTACCAACTTTCCCAAATTCTTTGACTATCTAAACTCTACAGTGGAACACATTCTATCCCTTTCTCCTTTCTCAGAAATCTCCATCTTAGGAGATTTCAACGTTCACCACCGCCATTGGCTCTCCTCTCACACTACTGATCCACCTGGTGAACAAGCCTACGTCTTTTCTATCCTAAATGACCTAGAGCAGTTAGTTCAGCAACCCACCCGTATCCCGGATCGCATCGGAGATCGGCCCAACATTCTTGACCTGTTTCTAACTTCTAACCCTTCTTCTTATACTGTCGATCTTTTCTCTCCTTTGGGCTCCTCCGACCATAAACTTATCTCTGTCACCTGTCCTATCTCTCCAGTACAGCCACCCTATCCTCCTAGCCGGCGGCGCTTGTGGCACTTTGGCGCTGCTGACTGGGAGGCTCTTCGGCAGTACTTCTTTGATTTCCCATGGAATGATTTCTGCTTCCATGGCCGAGGACCCTCGGAGAGTGCTGAACGCATTACCGAGGTAATCCTATCGGGCATGGAAGCATACATTCCATTCTCTTTCTCTCAGACTAATGCTAAAAAATCTTGGTTTACTCACGCCTGTTCTACTGCTGTCCGCAATAAGGAGGAAGCATTCAAACGGTACCGACGCCTTAAAACTCAAGACTCTCATTCTTCATATGTTTCTGCCCGGAATCAAGCCAAATCTGTTCTTCGACTTGCCAAACACTCTTTCATCAATAATAAATGCACTGAACTATCCAACTCTAGCTCTTCCCAAGCTTTCTGGCATCTAGCCAAAAACCTCTCCAACAATTTCTCTTCCTCGTCTTTCCCTCCCCTTTCCCACTCTGATGGCACAACCATCACTTCTTCCTCTGACAAAGCTAAACTCTTCGCTCAAACTTTTGCTAGAAACTCCACCTTGGATGATTCCGGTGCTATTCCTCCCTCTCCGCCCTCCTCTCTCTTACTTATGCCTAATATCCTAATCTCTTCTAAAGATGTACTTTCTACCCTCTCTGGGCTTAACACTAATAAGGCGTACGGTCCGGACGGTGTTCCTCCTGTTGTTCTCAAAAACTGTGCTTCCGTGATGACTCCCTGCCTAGGCAAACTCTTTCGTCTCTGTCTATCCTCTAACGTCTTCCCTTCATGCTGGAAGTTTGCTCACATTCAACCTGTCCCAAAGAAGGGTGACCGCTCTCAACCCTCCAACTATCGTCCAATTGCTCTTATCTCTTGTCTTTCTAAAGTTTTTGAAACTATTCTTGCTTCCAAATTTCTTAAGCATTTCTCTTCTCATAATCTGCTCTCAGATCGCCAGTATGGCTTGCTTAAGGGTCGCTCTACTGGTGATCTTCTTTCATATCTTACTAACTCTTGGTCATCCTCATTTCGGGACTTCGGTGAGACTTTTTCTATTGCACTAGACATATCGAAAGCCTTCGATAGAGTCTGGCATAAATCTTTAATTTCTAAACTACCCTCCTTCGGTTTCTATCCCTCCATCTGTGCCTTTGTCTCTAATTTCCTTTCCGGCCGTTCCATAGCCGCGGTTGTGGATGGCCATTGTTCACTTCCTCACCCTATAAACTCCGGTGTTCCTCAGGGCTCTGTCCTATCTCCTATTCTCTTTCTAATTTTTATAAATGATCTCCTTAACTGTACCTTAATTCCCATCCATTCACACGCAGACGACTCAACCTTACACTACTCCCTTAGTTTTTCAGAACGCCCCAGCCAGCAATCCCTCAACGACAAACGTAATGAAGCCATAGAACTCTTAAATTCTGATCTAAATACTATTCCAATTGGGGCAGAGAAAACCTTGTTAACTTTAATGCTTCCAAAACCCAATTTCTCCATCTATCTACCCGTCAGGATCTCCCAGCGGACTATCCCTTATTCTTCAGCAATACAAAAATCAACCATTCATCTTCTCTCAATATTCTTGGTGTCTCTTTTTCTTCTGCTCTCATTTGGAAGGACCATATTACCAGTCTTGCTAAGGCAGCCTCACAGAAGCTGGGTGTGCTCAACCGCCTTAGGGGGTTCTTTTCCCCTGCACAGCTTCTTGCTCTGTACAGGGGCATAGTGCGCCCTTGTATTGAGTATTGTTCACATGTGTGGGGAGGTTCCTCTCACACCGCTCTCCTAGACAAAGTTGAAAGGAAGGCCTTTCGTATCATTAACTCCCGTCCACTCACCAACTCTCTGCAATCTCTCTCTCTCCGCCGCAATGTTGCATCTCTCTCGCTATTCTATCGCTACTATAATAATCAGTGTTCCTCAGAGCTATCCCAGTGCATACCACCTCCTTTACGTAGGGCACGTGGTACCCGTCTTGCAACTCAAGCCCACCCCTACTCTGTGCAACTCTCCAATCCACGAGTAAAACGTTACTCTCAAACTTTCTTCTACTCATCAGCTGAGCTCTGAACTCTCTCCCAGAATCAGTCTTTCCCTCTTCCTATGACTTAAATTGCTTCAAACTCTGTGTGTCCAGGCATTTTGGCTCGAACGTCCCTTGATTTTGGCCCTGTCACTCTTTCAACTATGGGGGAGGCACTCGCTATAGGCAGTTATGCCTTTTGCCTCCCTCAATCACATAGAAAAAAAAAAAAAAAAAAAAAAAACTCATCCACTCTCTCTCTCTCTCTCACACACACACACCCCACATATAGTCACACTCATTCACTCTCTCTCTCTCTCTCTCTCACACACACACACACACCCCACATATAGTCACACTCATTCACTATCTCTCTTTCTCACACACACACACACACACCCCACATATAGTCACACTCATTCACTCTTTCTCTCTCTCTCACACACACACACACACCACATAATTATAGTCACACTCATTCACTCTCTCTCTCACACACACACATCCCACATATATTCATACTCATTCACTCTCTCTCTCTCACACACACACACACACCACCTATAGTCACACTCATTCACTCTCTCTCTCTCACACATACACACACCACACATAGTCACACTCATTCACTCTGTCTCACACACACACACACACACCCCACATATAGTCACACTCAATCACTCTCTCTCTCTCTCACACACACACACACCCCACATATAGTCACACTCAATCACTCTCTCTCTCTCACACACACACACACACACCGCACATATAGTCACACTCAATCACTCTCTCTCTCTCTTACACACACACACACCATACACATCTCACACACAATCACTCTCTCTCTCTCTCTCTCTCTCACACACACACACACCCCACATATAGTCACACTCAATCACTCTCTCTCTCTCTCACACACAAACACACCCCACATATAGTCACGCTCAATCACTCTCTCTCTCTCTCACACACACACACACCCCACATATAGTCACACTCACTCACTCTCTCTCTCTCACACACACACACAGACCCCACATATAGTCACACTCACTCACTCTCTCTCTCTCACACACACACACAGACCCCACATATAGTCACACTCACTCACTCTCTCTCTCTCTCACACACACACACACCCCATATATTCCTGGATTCCTGGATTGTAGTTTAGGACCGAAGTCCTGGGCCACGCTGGTGCGCCGCCCTCAGTAGTTACTCGCTCTGGTTTGATGTAGCAGGCTGTTTCCGTCGGACTTTTGGTAATAGTGTGGCAGCGATAGTTTGTCGGGTATTGTTCATAGGAATTTGTCCAATCTAGGCTTGAAACGTAAGAGAGAGCCTGTGTGTTCTCTTAGTTGCTTGGGGAGACAGTTATATATCCTTGGACCGTTAACAGCCATTGAATTCTCTTTCAAGGTTTGTAAGCTCATCCTTGTTCTCACTAAACGCGGAATAGTGCACAATTTTCCTCTTCTACTGCTGTATGTCGTCCTAATTTCATCTTCATTTTCCAGATTTGGTATAATTTCGTTAATTATTTTCCACACGTACATTGCTACATATCTCTCCCTTCTTCTCTCCAATGAGTACATGTCTAAATGCTGTAGTCTCTGCCAATAGTCCATGTTGTTCAGTCCTTCGATTCGGGCCGTGTACGTTCGTTGTACTGCCTCCAGTTTTCTGATTTGGCCGATGTTTGTGGGGTTCCATAACTGGCAGCAGTATTCAACCAATGGTAGTATCAGGGCCCTGAATAATACTATTAACGCATGTGCTTCTCTTGTTTTGAATGTTCTAAAAATCCATCCCATATTCTTTCTGGCCTTCGCTACAGTATTATCAATATGACGGTCGAAGCTAGCGTCGTCGCTTATTGTTATTCCCATATCCCGCAAGTGGTTGCTTTAGATTATAATTCCTCCTTCTGGTGTTGTATAGTCCTTGTCGGCCACTTCCTGCTTCGGGTGTCGATATCTCAATAACTCGAATTTTGTGCTATTGAATATCATATTATTCATTCTGCCCAGTTATATATTGTCTTCAGGTCATCTTGTATCATTTTATAAACATCTTCCCTTCTCACAATGCCCAGGAGTCGAGTGTCGTCTGCGAATGAGGTTGTTTTACAGTACTGTATACTCTGGTCGATATCACTGATATATGAGGAAAAGCAAGGGGCCAATCACCGACCCCTGTGCCACACCACTTCTCACTTCCGACTTCTTGGATTCGCTTCCTTCGACCATTACCGATTGACTTCTATTAGTGATAAAGCTCCCGATCCACTTGTGTAGCCTACCTCTAATCCCAATATGTTCCAGTTTTTGCAATAAGATCGAGTGGTCAACCTTGTCGAAAGATTTAGAGAAATCCAGGTAGATTGCATCTGCACCATCTCCGTCCTCTAGAGCACTCAAAATATCCATCCTGTGTTGAAGAAGCTGCGACACGCACGATCTTCCGCTTCTAAATCCGTGTTGACCTTTGTTATAAAGCGATTGTTCCTCCAGACATTTGGTTACTTTTTTTACAACTATCCTCTCGAATATTTTAATTACGTGTGAAGTAAGAGCCACCGGTCTATAATTTTTTGGTTCCGTTCTCGGCCCACTTTTATAGATGGGTGATATTTGTCCGTGTTTTAAGAGACTAGGTATTTCCCCAGTATCAAGCGACTTTCTCCATATCATGTGCAGTGGTTTGGATATAATGGAGGCACACTGCTTCATGAGTACTGCTGGTATACAGTCTGGTCCTGCAGCGGCATATGTGTTGATTTCTTGTATGGATGTCTCTATTTCTGTCCTATCGAACTCTACATCGCTCAATAGTGATTCTGCGGGCGGTGTATCTAGTTTTGGTGTACTAAATGCAGACACATACTGGTGGTTAAGGGCTTCGCTCATTTTTTGTGGATCACTGGTGAGGTATCCATTGTACTTGAGTGGTCCTATGGTTGTTCGCATGCTTGCTTTTTTCTTGGCATACTTAAAAAAGTATTTTGGGTTCTTGTCAATGTTGTCCACAGCTCTCCGTTCTTCAGATTTTGCTTCTCTGTCGTACGACTGTGCGAGGTCTCTTTCGATACGTGCTAATTTTTGCTTTATCATATTCTCTTCTTCGCTTTCCACTAATCGTTTATTAAGTTTTGTCCTCTTCCTCATCAGTATTTTCCTCTCTCTTGGGATTGTGTATTTTCGTGGTTGTCTCTTACTTGGGATATTCGCTACACATATGTTCAGGAGCTTGGAACTAAAATGTTGGTACATCTCGGTGCTTGTCCGTCCTTCCATCTCTCCATGCCAATCTGTATTGGATATTTCATTGTTGATGGTTTTCCAATCTATGTCATCCTGGAAAAAATTTAAGGATCGGAAGTCTTTTGTGTTCGCCATAGATTTTTGTGGTTCTCGACTTGCTTGCAATGTTCTTTCAATCACGATAAGTCGGTGATCTGAGATATCTGTCTCTTCGAGCCTTATGTCGCTTATAATTTCTTCATCGTTGGTGCAAAATATGTCCAAAATATTGTTTCTTCTTGTTGCTAAATGTATTATCTGTTTCAGCATTAAGTCTTCCATATTTTGAATTGTATATTAGCTTGTGATCGGTCTTCTGATGTTCCCCCATATATAGTTGACTCATTCCACTGTATATTTGGTAAATTGAGATCCCCATTAATCACTATTGTAGGTTCGGGATTTCCCAGTTTTCCTACTTCTGCTCGATAGTTTTGATAACCTCTGACATGTTTTCTGTTGAACATCTTGGTGGTCTGTATACAGTAGCTAGTATCATTTTCCACTTCTTGATATATACAATAACGTATTCTATCTCTCCATTAGAGCCTGCAGCTATCATTTTTGCTTCTTTCGCTATGTCTTGGCGTATGTATATCAGTACTCCTCCTTTTTTTCTGTCGTTCGCTCTATCAGCTCGATAAATTTCATAACCTTCATAGTCACACTCACTCACTCTCTCTCTCTCACACACACACCCCACATATAGTCACACTCAATCACTCTCTCTCTCTCTCTCTCACACACACACACACAAACCCCATATATAGTGTTACGACTGGGGTTCAAATATATATCAGGGCTCTTATTCATTGGACTAGTAATGGCATAAATGTTACAACGGAAAGCGCTAGCTCCAACCTCTGATGTATATTCCCAGTGAACAAAGAACACAAATACTCTACAGAGTTCTATATGCAATAATAGGCTATCAAACTCTCAATAAATGTGCGTCTACTCTAGGTGAAAACAGCCTATTACTACCTATAACCGAAGGTGCTTGGTCATGGTATGCAAAGTAAGGTGGTAAGAGAAGTTACAGCTTACGTTACTTTAATCAATAAATGTCAGGCACTCCTGCATGAAAGAAAGTGCACTAAAGTCCTTCAACACTAACAAGGAATCTTCTTTAAATGTTAGATGCTATAAAGATGCTCGTATCGGAAATGGAACCCAAAAAGACAGGCAGCGGAACAATGCTCGTGCAGGCTATGCACACAAAAAGGCAGAATATATAATGCCGTCGGAGCCAAGAATATCCTAAACACTACAACAATAATAATAATCGCCACGACAATGCAGTATTCCTATCAACAAAAAGAGCCTAAGTCGTTTGTGTCTCAATACATCAAACTAGGCTGCGAAATGCTTGTGTAATCATAAACGGGTATACATAAAAAGAGTAATTGGTTTAATATACTTAATGTCTACTGTGACTGATAAAGTCTAGCTAGAGTCAATGATACGAGATACTGGTGCGCATGGCAAGCCGCATAGCCTAGTGCAAATCTCAAGTCTGGGCGTCAAATATTACGTTATAGGGAAGGGTAGCTCTCTTGAGAAACCTTAATACCGAAGTATTAAGCGTTCTCCTGGCGTACCTCAAAGACAAACAACGAGCTTAGAACAGTGCAGAATGGTATAGGCAAAAAGCCCTCATTCGTGCATGCTCTACTCTCAATGGCACACAGACTAGAATTTACTCAATCAACTCCAGTTCTCAGGTATGTCGTGCAGCTTTTAACTAAAGCCAGCACTCATAGGAAACAATACCTTATAATATCAGACTCCTAGTCTAGCATTATCTAATCCAGCAGAACACTAATAATTAAAGGAAGCAGTACTAAACAATATGAATGCCAACCAATGCTTCGTGATCAACTTATCTTAACAACTAACATACATGGGTTATATCAGACCTTAACGCACAATACAACTGGCCAGCATGAAGCTGATTTTGCAGAGTTAACCAGAGGGGGTATAATATTGATATGCAGGATTCGAAGTTGCATAATAAATCGTAGGCAGTGTACACCATTCTTTAAACTGTCTTCGTGGTGAGATGCATAAGGTGTTGATTTTCGGTGTGAGCATCCTGGATTCGAATCCACGGACTGCCACATGTGTTTGTAAATTTCATTAATCGATTTTAGGAGTATAGTTGGTTGTTGGAAGGAACATAATAATTGATATTGGTTCAGGGGTAATTTATCGAGAGGACTTCCCTAGTGGTTAAGGCCCCATTAATTGATCTTTCCATTCACATATGCATAGCCTACGTGAGTTGCAGTTGGGATGTGTGTACATGCTTAGATTGATATGCAGGATTCGAAGTTGCATAATAAATCGTAGGCAGTGTACACCATTCTTTAAATTGTCTTCGTGGTGAGATGCATAAGGTGTTGATTTTCGGTGTGAGCATCCTGGATTCGAATCCACGGACTGCCACATGTGTTTGTAAATTTCATTAATCGATTTTAGGAGTATAGTTGGTTGTTGGAAGGAACATAATAATTGATATTGGTTCAGGGGTAATTTATCGAGAGGACTTCCCTAGTGGTTAAGGCCCCATTAATTGCTCTTTCCATTCACATATGCATAGCCTACGTGAGTTGCAGTTGGGATGTGTGTACATGCTTAGATTGATATGCAGGATTCGAAGTTGCATAATAAATCGTAGGCAGTGTACACCATTCTTTAAACTGTCTTCGTGGTGAGATGCATAAGGTGTTGATTTTCGGTGTGAGCATCCTGGATTCGAATCCACGGACTGCCACATGTGTTTGTAAATTTCATTAATCGATTTTAGGAGTATAGTTGGTTGTTGGAAGGAACATAATAATTAATAAAAAGGTGGTGAAAGATATGAAAAAGAGAGAGGTAGGCAGAGGAAAAGATTCTCAGGTGCGGAGCAGGAGACAGATAGCAAGGGAAAAAGATGGGTGCGTTCTAGAAACCAGATCTGAGGGAGAGAGTGGCGAGGAACTGTACAATTATACGAAGTGGCTACGGGACACCACCAGTGGTGTCACGCAGCCCAGCCAGTGAGGCTGGGCTACGGGACACCACTGTGGTGTCCCATAGCCCACCCTCACTGGCTGGGCTGCGTGACACTACCAGTGGTGTCTCGCAGCCCAGCCAGACTGGGTAGGCTACGGGACACCACCACAAGTGTTTCACTTATACAAAGCTTGATTGTATAGCTAAATTTGTTCATATCTTATTTCCATCTATTTGTTCTTAGTTTAAACACATGCCCTTTGATCCTACCAGGTTACCTCACAACAAAGTCTTTGTAAATCGTTGTTATATACCCATCACACGTCTTCTCCTCCAAGCTTGGGAAATTGAGATTCTTCAGTGTGTGTGTGTGTGTGTGTGTGTGTGTGTGTGTGTGTACAAATGAATGGTAACGGTGTGGATGGAAATATTTACGAATGGGTTTGTGAATGAAAGTACGAAATGGTTCTGTGATTGTGAATATAAAGGTGTGTTTGTGTAAGTGTGTGTGTGAGCACGTGGTTGTATGTTTGTGAGTAGAATTATACATGGCAGGGTAGGTGCTTTTAATAGTGAATCCTTGTCCACTTGTAAATGAAAATGTGTGTGTGTGTGTGTTGTATAATATATATATATATATATATATATATATATATATATATATATATATATATATATATATATATATATATATATATATTAGTATAGCCAGGTAATAGATTCTCTTTTAAACAGACGAGGTTAAAGGCAACAGCAGTTTCAGCATTCAGTATTTTATTGTTACAGCTTTCAATGGTTCTAACAATTTTCCTCTGGGGTTCAGAGATGAGGTACAACAGGTTAGCATATATATATATATATATATTGTGACATACGGAGCCCTGTATGTTAATTTAAGAGTTAGAATTAGAGTTGAAGGAGCCAAACTACCCAAGTGGTGAAGCAGACTAGCGAGCGAACGAGCGAGTGGGCAAACCATCTCGCCCCATACCAGCATGCTAGCCTTCACACTTCGATGACCGATGCTATGACGTATGATCGACGCCAGGAGCTGTGAATGGACCTCGCACCTGTTATGTGATTCGAGGAGCTATGATTGGCGCCGGCACCACCCGCCGCCTCCTGATTCGTTCCTACACCATCATTGTTTGGTATATAAGACCCGAGTTGTGGGCATTCAAATCAGTCTCATTTGGAGTTGGGGAAGGTGAACTTGCAGCTGGAGGAAGACGGGGTGAAGTATTATAATGGGATTGTGACTGTCAGTCAGATTATATAAATTGTGTTAAGTGTGTTCGGTGTAAACACTTATGTTATGTTGGTTAGTGAGATATGTGATTGGGAATTAACGTGAACACTACTATGTGTTTAACTATTTAATTGGGAATTAACGTGAACACTATTATTATGTGTTTAACTATTTAATTGGGAATTAACGTGAACACTACTATTATGTGTTTAACTATTTAATTGGGAATTAACGTTAACGCTACTATTATGTGTTTAACTATTTGATTGCGAATTAACGTTAACGCTACTATTATGTACGTAACTATTTTAGTTTAACTTGTGGACTAAAGCAACTCTTTAAGTAATTGGGTTATGATGAAAGAAATACTATTGTTTTATATTAATACTTACGAGTTCTTTCATTTTCTTTGAATTAAGCTTACATTGCTTAATGGTGTTTAGTACGGTGATGCTATTGTCTCGTATTAGTAATATCGCCTTAGACTAACATGGCTGTGTTAATATTACTTCTAGTGATTTCCTAAGCTGAAGAAAATTCTTTTGCTTCAAAATATTATATTTTGCTTTTCATATTATTTGAGTGAGACCTGAATCGAATCTATGAAACGATCCTGTAACTTTATTTACTCATAATCAAACCTCAATGTTACGTGGTTAAGAAATAAATTTAACTAATTATTAAATATATATCTAACTTTTTATGTGACTTTGATATTACTCCTGATGATAATAATAATATAATACTATTAACGTAAGACAAGAACCAAGAATAATTACATTAAATATAAATAAAAGGACATAGAAGAAAACTATCTATTCATTTCAAAAAGGGTAAGAGACAGAAATATTCTTACTTTAATATTTATCTTTCAAGACTTTTTATAAATTTAATAGTCCTTCTTTAGCTATAACTTATTCGGTTCATAACCATAGCCTACTAAGCTTCGGTTAAATAATAATTCTTTATAAATACTACATGACTTTAATTAGTTTCAGTATTTTTCATAATTAAGAGTATCAGTCAATAAAGGATACCAAGTCCTAAGATCCAAAAGGAAAGGAAGCAACAACAGGAATTTATGTTATTAGATTTTACTTTTGTTTTGCCTTCAGCTGACTGATACCTTAATATATCTCTGTGCTATCTAGATTCATCAAGTTAACCACTTGAGGATCAAGATACGTAACAGAAGAGTGGCGACCTCGCCAGGATTCGTTTCATACAGTTTCACTCAGTTTCATTAACGTTTCACTACTTAACAATCAAATATTAATCATGCCTCAACTAATTAATAACGAAGATGCTCGAGTTTTCATAGAATCAGAACCCACAGCCCCTGCTATTGACTGTCTGTCAAAATCCGAACTGAAAGTGCTTGCCTCACATCTCCAATTAACTGTCTCAAACATGTCTAAAGTAGAGGTGGCTCAGACCATAAAAACCCACCTGTTCCCTGTAGAAGGCGGGGAGGGTGACGGAGCAGTTGGTGGGATCCCTAGTAAACCTAGCCAACTTGCTGAACAATTGCCACCTGGTTTTACCATTGATCAATTATTCGAACTAGAACAAGCCAGACTAACAATAGAACTAGCCAGAATAAAGCAACGACCGAACAAGCCAACGCAAGTATAGAACTAGCCAGAATAAAAGCAACGACCGAACAAGCCGACGCAAGTATAGAACTAGCCAGAATAAATACCGAAGAAGCTAGCATAAAAGCCAGAGCAACGACCGAACAATATGAATATCAATATCGTACGGCTCAACTAAATGTCAATACAAATGCTCCCGTAATTGCTCCCCCTCTGGGATTAACTATGACTAGTGTCATTCCACCTTTCACTGAGGATAATGTGCAGGATTTCTTTGTTTTGTTTGAGGAAGTTGCTGGAGGTATGAAGTGGACAAGAGATCAATGGCCTTTTATGTTACAAACTGTTTTGACAGGGCAGGCTCGAGCCACGTATTTGTCAGAAGTAGCAGAAGTTAGGCAGGATTATGACAATCTCAAAGAAGCTATCTTAAAAACCTATCAATTGCAGCCTGAGGCTTACAGGCAATCTTTCCGTAAAAACCAGAAGAAAGTAGAAGAAACCCATAAGGTATTTGCCAGGACCATGACTAAAACTTTCAATCATTGGGTCAAGAGTAAGAAAGTCACAAGCTACAACGATCTGAAGGAGTTGGTCCTGTTAGAAAATTTCCTATGGAAAATTGATTCTTCTGTATCCTATCATTTAAAGGGGAAAAGGGTAGATTGTCTTGCCGACGCTGCTGACATGGCTGACACATACGTGCTCAACAACAAATTTCGTGGAAAGAAGCCCTACGATAATTCTAGTTCTAATTTTAAGTATCCCAATCACAAATCTGACCGACCCAGTCACAAGCCTATAACGTCTTCCCCAGCTAGCCAAAATAGAAATGTTCCCCCAACTAAAAATGCGACTCAGGGCAATGGTAACAGAGGTGGGCCCCAAACTAATAGTAATGCTCAAAGAGGGAACGTTCCCGTATCCCCTAAAGTATGTACTTTTTGTGGCATGAGAGGCCACCTAGCTTATCAGTGCTGGGCCAAGGAAAAAACCGAGAGATCGGGGCAGACAGTTGCCGCCGTATCTCAAATTCCATGTGTGCCTTTAATGCAAGGCTCCCGACAGAAGGAGTACCTAGCACCAAATGTTCCTGTAATGCAGGACTCCCGACAGAAGGAGTACCTAGCACCAAAAGTTCCTTTAATGCAGGACTCTCGACAGAAGGAGTACCTAGCAGCTAACGTAAATCATCTAGACAGGGGTGTAGTAGCATGTGTGGTGCAACCCACAAGGGTTAAACCAATAATAATTTCACCATCAGTGCAGGACAGTTACCGTCCCTTTATTTCATCTGGCAACGTGAGATTAAATGGTTGCATGCATGAGGTAAAAATTCTGAGAGACACAGGTTCTACTAGCACCCTCATGGTGAATCCTTACACTGAGTGCCCACCTGGCGAACCAGTTGTAATGAGAGGTGCTGGAGGCCAGTTTTATGCATACTTGGTAAAAGGCGAAATTGAATGTGAGTTACTACAGGGTGAGGCCACCATAGCTTTGTGTAGGTCCCAAGATATCCCTGTGCCTGGGGTAACACTCCTTTTGGGGAATGATGTAGCAGGTGAGAAGGTCCGACCAGACCCCATTTTGTCACTTTCCCCTGTTAACGAGCCACTAACCGGTGAGCTCGACAAGGAGTTGCCAACTGTTTTCCCTGTGTGTGTTGACAAACTTTCAATGTCTCAAGTAGCAGTTCCCTCAGACAGAAATGTACCGAATGTAAGAGTTGATGAAAGGGATGATGAGAGTGTGAATGATGCTCCAACTGTGCCTGATGATGTGACTGAGGTGGATTTATCTGACACCTTTATGGCTCATCTTGACCCTAACGATGACCATGAAACCCCTCCAAATTGTCCTAGTGGCCTGGTAGAGCTACAGAGAGATGATTGTGAATGCAAGGAGTTAGCTGCCAGGTCCGTGAGTGAAGAGGAATGTGAGAAGGAGGGTGGTGAATGTTTCTACCTCAAAGGAGGAGTATTGTGGCGAAGATGGAGACCGCCACACAGACCAATCGATGACGGGGCTTGGGACATCCATCAAGTAGTAGTCCCCAAACCTTGTCGTAGAGATATCATGGAAATGGCACATTGTATACCATTGGCAGGACACCTAGGTGTGAGAAAAACTCTAGACAGAATCAGAGCCCACTTTTACTGGCCAGGAATGCGTGCAGATGTAGTGGAGTGTTGTAGAGTGTGTCACACTTGCCAGATGACAGGAAAACTCAATCAGAAGGTGCCTGTACATCCTCTGGTGCCCTTGCCCGTTTTCGAGAATCCTTTTACTCGGGTGGTAGTGGACATTGTAGGCCCATTGCCTAAGACTTCCCAAGGTAACATTTATTTATTAACTATCATGGACATGGCAACTCGCTACCCAGAGGCTATACCCTTAAGGACTACCTCTGCTCCAACTGTAATCAAGGAACTGCTCAAATTTTTCACCAGAATGGGTTTCCCCCATGAGGTGCAAAGTGATCAAGGAACTAATTTTACCTCTAACATTTTCCAGCAGTCCCTGAAGGAGTTGGGTATCGAGCATGTAAAGTCTAGCACCTACCACCCAGAGAGTCAAGGGGTTCTCGAACGATATCATCAGACATTAAAGGGAATGTTACGTAAGTATTGTACAGAGACCGGAGTTGAGTGGGATAAGGGGGTACCTTTTCTTTTATTTGCTACTCGTGAGGTTCCAACTGAATCCCTGGGTTTTTCCCCTAATGAGCTAGTTTTCGGTCACCAGGTAAGAGGTCCTTTGCAACTATTGCAAGATAGCCTAGTTGGCCAGGAGGGGAACCAAAACCTCCTCGAGTATGTTTCAGATTTCAAAACCCGGCTGAGATCCTCATGTGAGTTTGCCGCTCAAAACTTGACAGTGGCTAAAAGCTCCATGAAGAAATGGTATGACAGAAAAGCCCGTGAGAGGGAGTTTAAGCCCGGTGATGAGGTTTTGGTCCTGCTCCCCCTTTTTGGCCAACCTTTATCTGCCAAGTTCAGGGGCCCATATAAGATCATTCGGAGGGTGAGCATTACCGATTATCTAGTAACTACCCCAGACAGGAGAAAGCCCACGCAAGTATTCCATATAAATATGTTGAAGCCCTACCATAGGTCCCCTGATTCCTCTCCTCCAGATTCTCCCACTGGGACAGTGAATGTCAGGACCTGTGAGCAGCCTGGTGCGGACAAAGTCTTCAGTTCTCTTACTGACCCGCAACAGACTGTTCCAGAGCCTGAAGGTATCCATGCAGACTTTGACTTGTCATGTAGCCTATCCAACTTTCAGTATAATTCAGTGGCTTTGAGGGAATTACCATCTAAACTATGTCATCTTCCCTCTGATCAAGCGAACCAACTAATCTCTGTTTTATCTCAGTCTCCCAGTGTGTTCCGTGATACTCCAGGGCTTACTTCTTTGGCCGTGCACGACATCGACGTAGGGGATGCAACTCCCATTAAACTATCCCCCTACCGTGTCTCACCACAACGCAGGAGTATACTGCAGGTCGAGCTTGACTTAATTTTTTCAAACCAGCTGATCACAAGGGCCTTAAGCCAGTGGAGTAGTCCGGTCATACTTGTGCCAAAGCCAGACGGGAGCCATAGGTTTTGTAGGGTCTGTAGGCAAGTCAATGCTGTCACAAAGAACGATACCTACCCACTGCCACGGATCAAAGATTGCATTTACCAGGTTGGCCTCATACAGCAGTAAGTTTAATTTAATGAGAGGATTTTGGCAATTAGCTCTCCCTTGTAGCGAGGTAAATATCATGCTTTTGTAGTGCGCTTTTAAGCCTTCAGCTGTGAGATGCCTTGCAGTTCGAATAACGCTCCAGCTACGTTCCGGCTATGTTCTGATGTGGTACCTGGAGACGTTGCCTACTTTGGGTGATATCCTTATTATATCCTCATTATAATCTTGCTGTTGCCAATCTGGTGGTGAATCTATTTATGTATTATGTTTAATATTATGTACTATACTCCTTAAACTCTTTTCTAGGGGGGAGGTGTGACATACGGAGCCCTGTATGTTAATTTAAGAGTTAGAATTAGAGTTGAAGGAGCCAAACTACCCAAGTGGTGAAGCAGACTAGCGAGCGAACGAGCGAGTGGGCAAACCATCTCGCCCCATACCAGCATGCTAGCCTTCACACTTCGATGACCGATGCTATGACGTATGATCGACGCCAGGAGCTGTGAATGGACCTCGCACCTGTTATGTGATTCGAGGAGCTATGATTGGCGCCGGCACCACCCGCCGCCTCCTGATTCGTTCCTACACCATCATTGTTTGGTATATAAGACCCGAGTTGTGGGCATTCAAATCAGTCTCATTTGGAGTTGGGGAAGGTGAACTTGCAGCTGGAGGAAGACGGGGTGAAGTATTATAATGGGATTGTGACTGTCAGTCAGATTATATAAATGTGTGTTAAGTGTGTTCGGTGTAAACACTTATGTTATGTTGGTTAGTGAGATATGTGATTGGGAATTAACGTGAACACTACTATGTGTTTAACTATTTAATTGGGAATTAACGTGAACACTATTATTATGTGTTTAACTATTTAATTGGGAATTAACGTGAACACTACTATTATGTGTTTAACTATTTAATTGGGAATTAACGTTAACGCTACTATTATGTTTAACTATTTGATTGCGAATTAACGTTAACGCTACTATTATGTACGTAACTATTTTAGTTTAACTTGTGGACTAAAGCAACTCTTTAAGTAATTGGGTTATGATGAAAGAAATACTATTGTTTTATATTAATACTTACGAGTTCTTTCATTTTCTTTGAATTAAGCTTACATTGCTTAATGGTGTTTAGTACGGTGATGCTATTGTCTCGTATTAGTAATATCGCCTTAGACTAACATGGCTGTGTTAATATTACTTCTAGTGATTTCCTAAGCTGAAGAAAATTCTTTTGCTTCAAAATATTATATTTTGCTTTTCATATTATTTGAGTGAGACCTGAATCGAATCTATGAAACGATCCTGTAACTTTATTTACTCATAATCAAACCTCAATGTTACGTGGTTAAGAAATAAATTTAACTAATTATTAAATATATATCTAACTTTTTATGTGACTTTGATATTACTCCTGATGATAATAATAATATAATACTATTAACGTAAGACAAGAACCAAGAATAATTACATTAAATATAAATAAAAGGACATAGAAGAAAACTATCTATTCATTTCAAAAAGGGTAAGAGACAGAAATATTCTTACTTTAATATTTATCTTTCAAGACTTTTTATAAATTTAATAGTCCTTCTTTAGCTATAACTTATTCGGTTCATAACCATAGCCTACTAAGCTTCGGTTAAATAATAATTCTTTATAAATACTACATGACTTTAATTAGTTTCAGTATTTTTCATAATTAAGAGTATCAGTCAATAAAGGATACCAAGTCCTAAGATCCAAAAGGAAAGGAAGCAACAACAGGAATTTATGTTATTAGATTTTACTTTTGTTTTGCCTTCAGCTGACTGATACCTTAATATATATCTCTGTGCTATCTAGATTCATCAAGTTAACCACTTGAGGATCAAGATACGTAACAATATATATATATATATATATATATATATATATATATATATATCTGCCATGGTCAGGTTACATACAGACATAGGGAAGATAAAGATTGGGAAATGAGTGAGACGGGGCGACACGATCTCACCTACGGTTTTCAAGTGATCTTTAGAATGTGTTCATGAAAAAAAGGAATACATACAGATGGGGAATACCTTAACCACTTCGAATTTGCAGATTACAAAGCAGAACACCTTACCTTGTTGCTTTTAATGCTCCCGAAACCTAATTTCTCCATCTTACTACCCGTCCGGAACCGCCAGAAGACTATCGCTTATACTTCAACAATACAAACATCAATCATTCATCTTCTCTCAATATTCTTGGTGTCTCTTTTTCTTCTGCTCTTACTTAGAAGGACCATATTACCAGTCTTGCTAAGGCAGCCTCCCAGAAGCTAGATGTGCTCAACCGCCTCAAGGAGTTCTTTACCCCTGCTCAGCTTCTTGCTCTGTACAAGGGCACAGTGCGTACACACGAAGTTTGAAGCAATTTAAGTCATAGGAAGAGTGAAAGACTGATTCTGGGAGAGAGTTCCAGAGCTCAGCAGTTGAATAGAAGAAAGACTGTACGGTACCCTAGTACCAAACATATATAAATTCAATAATGTCCAACTCCAATATCCTTACAGTTATATTTTAGCAACTACTATTAATTAGTACTACCTCTTCTCCCCAAAAGTGAATATATATATACCGGTATATATACCGTATATATATATAATGTGTTTAAGGTGTGTGTATGCGTGAGTGCGTGCGTGTGGGAGTCTGCAGAAAGCCGTTTAGCGCACACAAGGCAGATCCCTCTCACACCCAACCCAGAGTTGGAAAGTGTGGCAAAAAAATTGAGATGGAGAGAGGGGATCGAGAAAAACTGCTGGGCACTGGGGAAACATGACATGCAGTGATTGACAAAATCACGAGAGTCACGGAAAAGGTTATGCGAGGCCTTTAGTGCTTAAAATATGCTGTGTGTGTCTCCAGAGTTCGGGTCCCAGGGATGACCACATTGATTAATTAATTGCATTACCTACAAATATATGGTTGTTGTTGTTGTTGTTGTTGTTGTTGTTGTTGTTCCCCAAGCTGCCTGGCCGAACAGCCCCATGGCCCCGAGCAAGGCCAAGGCCATAACCGAGCGCCCCCACAGAACCCTCCCTGCCTACCACAATAAAGCCTGGGTGACCGAAGCCACTCCATGGCGGGGAGCTGAGAGGGTGCGGAAACGCCCGGGAAACCAAAGCCCCACCCAGGGCCCTGTGCCCCTCAGCAATTATGAAGAGAAAGTTGAGGGGCAAAGGAAAAATGTGACGCTTTGGCTTCCAATCTTGGTAGATTGGGAGGTCAATCCACGGAAAAGACGCCGTCACTTGAGATCTAGGAAATACATAAGTAAAAGGAACAGTCGGAGTAAGCTATGGGTATGGCAGAGATCGCTCAGTTCTCACTCTGATAGACCAGCCCATCACCACATGACTAGAACCCAATCCTCTCAGCATCAGCTAGGAAAGGCCCTAGAAAGCCGCCTTTGGCGGGGGGATAGCTCCCCTATTTCAACCCCTTTCGAGGTTGGGCACCCGCCCACAAATATATGGTTAGTGGGTATATATATATATATATATATATATATATATATATATATATATATATACTGTATATAAAATATAATGTGTGAGTGTTATAAACATTATAATAATTATTAGTTGTGACTGACTGACTTATTAGTTAATATTGCTATCAAATTGCTAGAGAGATGAATATGTAGAGGAAATAATGATAGAGGTGTTTTAAGTGGATGAAAGGTATCAATAAGAGAGATATGTATATGGTATTATAGCTTAGTAACCTGCCATGTGTCTCCTTCATACACAGAAAAGAAGAAGAAAAAATAAGAAAATGGGAGCCCGCATAAAGCCGATTGGCCCACACAAGGCAGATCCCTCTTCTCCCAACCCATCTTGTCCATATGTCTATCTAATTGTATTTTGAAGTTCTCTATCGTTCTTGATCACACTATGGCGCTAGGTAGCCTGTTCCATAGGTATATACAGCTCTTACCAAACCAGCATTTGCCTATATTTCTTGAAACGAAAAGTATCCCATTTGAAACCATTTGTTTGAGTTTTCTAGCTATCGCTGAGCTTCAGTACATCTTTCATATCCCCTGTATTTAGTCTATCTCACTTACCCACTTGAACACCTCTATCATATCTATCATATGATATATAATTCTGCGTCTTTCTAACGAATGTAAGCCTAGCTTCTTCAACCTGTCTTCATATGGAAGATTTCTAATATTACAGATTATTTTTTGTCATTCTTAGTTGTACTCTCTCCAAGGAATCTATGTTCATTCTGTAATAGGGACTCCAATTTTGAACAGCATAATCCATATGTAGCCTCACTAACGCTAGATAAAATGTCAAGATTACGTCTGCTGTTCTGTTACTCACACTTCTAGATATACATCCCAGAACTCTATTTGCCTTATTTCGAACACTGATGCATTGATTTCTTGGTTTCAAATCACAGTTGACGATGATTCTCAAGTCTTTTTCATTATTTCACTATTTTGCAGAATCTCTCAGTAGATAAGGCTCCTGGTCCAGATGAAATTCCTCCAATAGTACTTAAGAATTACTCCTTGGTGCTCGCTCCTGTATTGGCAATTTTTTTCCGTCTGTGTACTCATACCTCATGCTTCCCAGTACCCTGGAAAGAAGAAAACATCCATCCAGTTCCTAAAAAAGGTGCCTCTTCAGATCCATCAAACTACAGACCAATAGCTATAACTTCCACTCTTGGTAAAGTCTTTGAAATTATATTAAATAATCACATAATTAAGCATATTGAGAATAATAAATTAATCAGTGATAGGCAATATGGTTTTAGACGATGTCGATCAACTGCAGACATTCTTTGCCTTCTTACGCATCAAATCAACCAAGCTACAGACCAACATGGTGAAACACATACAATAGCACTGGATATATCAAAGGCATTTGATAGAGTCTGGCATCAATCCTTATTGTCGAAGATGTCACGCTACGGCCTTGCATCATTAGTTCCACTAATTTCTTCTTATCTTCATAACAGAAAAATATGTGTAATGGTAGATGGCCTTTATTCTCAATTTCACTCAATAAATGCTAGTGTTCCCCAGGGATCAGTTTTGGCCCCAACTCTGTTCCTCATTCATATCAATGATCTCATATCTACCACTCATAATCCAATACATTCCTACGCAGATGACTCAACACTCCACAGTTCCTTCACATTTACCAATTCTTTCACCCAACCCGATCTTATAAATTCAAAAATAAAACACTGCAATTTCTCTGAACCAGGACCTTTCTAGAATTAATGAATGGGGACAAAAGAATCTAGTTTCCTTTAATGCACAGAAAACCAAGTACATTCAATTTTCTAACCGACAGAATCTCACTGACTCCCATATATTTTTTAATTATATAAATATTCCCACTTCCCCTAGTATTTACATTCTCGGTGTAACATTAACTACTAACTTGAGCTGGACACATTATGTTAGAAGCATTGCTAAGAATGCCTCTAAAAACTGGGACTCCTGTACAGAGTTCGAGAATTCTTCACTGACGAGCAGTTGGCCGTAATATATAAAAGTCATGTGCGTTCTCAGATGGATTACTGTTCACCTCTGTGGGTGGAAGTGGAGTGGTTGCATTGAGGCAGTTGGACAAAATTCAAAATAAAGCTATTAGATTAATCAATAACCCTGCAATCACACAGGACCTTCCTACATTATCCATACGAAGAAACGTTGCATCCCTTGCATTATTCTACAGATATTTTCACAGCAATTGTTCCGAGGAACTTGCTTCAATTGTGCCGCCTCTCCACATCTTTCCCCGTAGAACTAGAGCAGCTGAGAGCGCCCATGAATTTACACTTTCTCCACAATGCAGAACTTCTGCTTATCAGAATTCATTTATCCCCAGAGCTACTACTCTTTGGAATTCACTTCCCTCGAATTGCTTTCCACAAACTTACAATCTACAAATTTTTAAATCCAGTTGTTACAAACATTTTATGAATGGAGGATGCCTTTAGGCACATGGACCTTTTTGTTTTATCTGTGTTTTTCCTTCCTCCGTGCATTGTCTCTTTAAAAAAAAAAAAAAAAAAAAAATTGAGTTAGTTATATCCACGTTATCGAAATTGTATCCTGCATTTCCTATCGATTTACTCAATTTGACTACACTGCATTTACCTACATTGAACTTGATCTGCCAGTTTACTACCCATTCGTGTAGTGTGTCTAAATCTATTTGGAGTGTTCCCATTTTAGTGTCATCTGTAAATTTACTGATTTTGCTAGTTATTCCTACGTCAAGGTTGTTAATTTAATATATATATATATATATATAAATATGAGAGAGAGAGAGAGAGAGAGAGAGAGAGAGGGAGAGAGAGGTACAATTTACAAGTAGGTGTTAATTTTCTGGATTACCTGGATTAGCTTGAGGTTGGTCAGCGGGTTTTTTTGTTGGCAACCTTCTTCGGCCGTACATACATGGTAGCAATATAAATGTTTTATAATGCTATAGATTTACCAATTACAATCCCTATCCTAAATTAACCAAACATCACATTTGGATGCCAATAATCACCAGACAATATATGCATCATCAATTGAGAAATGTTTCCTATTATCTTCTATGTTGATTCACTATATAAACACACACAAACTCATGCACATTCACATTGTCATGCACAAAATCATTCTGGAACACATATTCGTATTCCTACCCACAATGTCATTAACTCGCATTGCGTGTATTCACCTTGACGAACAAGTTCGGTGATTTATATTCATATATCTACACACACACACACACTTTTAGATTACCACTCGACAACGCACATATATTCGAACATACATTCACAATTACACACTAGCCTTCACATTTCCAATCAGAATACACACGCACACACATTGATATTCCCTCCCACAATCGCACCCACACTCTAATGTTCTTTCAGAACCACACGCACAAATACATATTCGCATTCCTAATCACAAACACAAACACACATTCACAAAGACAAGTCATGTGAATGACTCTCTCATTCTCTCTCTATCACACACACACACACACATACACACACACTCACACACACACAAACATATTGTACATTCATTATTAATTTTGTACATCCATTATACAAACACATATTTCCACTCACAAACGTACAGGCTTTATGCTCGTACATGCACATTCCTACTTGCGCATGCAAGCTTTCACTGCGGCCCCCCCCCCCCCCCCAAACTTGCCTACGCAAGGCAGATCCAGCTCACACCCAATTAATTCATTAAGCTATCCAGTTTATTCTTGAAAGCCTACTGCTACTGAGCTGATCACTTTACAGTGTACTTTGCAATTTCTTTCACAAATATATAAGTTTGTTCCTTCCAAATTATGACCCAAACGTACATGCTATTACACACGCACATACATACTCATGTAGACATGCATTTGAACATCCATATAACATTCGTAAACAAACATTTATTTACCCACATATATATATACTGTATTTGCATTACTTTATATTACACTCACAAACATATTTATTTACACAAACACATGTAACTATCCATACATTGACGCACTTGTGCTTGTGAACGTCGTCCAGGTGTCTTAAAGCACGTTAAGCAAGTATGAATGACTTTACTTCTGTTTGATAATACCATAATGGTAACAGATATGTAGACAATAGACATGTGGAATAGGATACCTAGCGCCATTGTGGGATCAAGAACGATAGAGAGTTTCAAAATAAAATTAGATAAACGTATGAACGAGATGGGTTGGGTGTGAGAGGGATCTGCCTTGTGTTGGCCAATCGACTGTCTGCAGACTCCCATATGTTCTTATAAGATCGATATGTAATACGAAGAATATACACACATATATAACGGCTATATATAAGCCTAGTTAGATGTATAAATAGGTATGTGTGAGTGTGTGTGGCGTAGGGAGTTGAGTGTGGAATAGGTCTGTATATACAACATGTAGGATTATAATTTAATAAAGTCCAACGTGTTTAATGATAATATAAATAATAATCCAAATAATTTCGATTCAACAGTCTAATTGGCTGAATTATATGGCAATAAATACAAAAACACTTGTGGTGGTGTCCCGTAGCCTACCCAGTGTGGCTAGGCTGCAAGACACCACTGGTAGTGTCACGCAGCCCAGCCAGTGAGGCTGGGCTACGGGACACCACCAGTGGTGTCCCGTAGCCCAGCCACACTGGCTGGGCTGCATGACACCACAGGTGGTGTCCCGTAGCCACTTCGATAATTATATACTCGCACTAGCTCGAGCCGCGTGGGAAAAAAAGCGGTTACAAGTCCTCTAGCCACTAGCAAGGGAGCTAACAGCATGGGAAGGACCTCTCTCAACCAACCCCCACGAGGCAGCCAGCCGTGACGTCATCGAGCGGGACAAAAACACTACGCGCTCCCTCTCACTCTGTTCTACTCTCTCTCTCTCCCAGATCCCATCATTACTAGTTAATGATAAAACATATACTTTACAATTAAATATATAAAGCCTTAACATGGGTGAAAACAAAGAGCCTTTCTGGACTGCCCATGACACGAGCTTTCATATGAAACAAAGCACACTCTAATACATAAACTGTAGCCCCATCCACTGCCCTGGCGATCCTAGCGAGTCACTGTAGGACAAGCCATGCGGTTCTAACGGAGTGGTTAACGTCACAATAGTCACACTCAATCACTCTCTCTCTCTCTTTCACACAGACACACACACCCCACATATAGTCACACTCACTCTCTCTCTCTCTCACACACACACACACAAACCCCTCATATAGTCACACTCAATCACTCTCTCTCTCTCACACACACACACAAACCCCACATACTGTATAGTCGCACTCAATCACTCTCACTCTCTCTCTCTCTCACACACACACACAAACCCCACATATAGTCACACTCAATCACTCTCTCTCTCTCTCTCTCTCTCTCACACACACACACAAACCCCACATATAGTCACACTCAATCACTCTCTCTCTCTCTCACACACACACACAAACCCCACATATAGTCACACTCAATCACTCTCTCTCTCTCTGTCACACACACACACAAACCCCACATATAGTCACACTCAATCACTCTCGCTCTCTCTCTATCACACACACACACACAAACCCCACATATAGTCACACTCAATCACTCTCTCTCTCTCTGTCACACACACACACAAACCCCACATATAGTCACACTCAATCACTCTCTCTCTCTCTGTCACACACACACACACAAACCCCACATATAGTCACACTCAATCACTCTCTCTCTGTCACACACACACACACAAACCCCACATATAGTCACACTCAATCACTCCCTCTCTCTCTCTGTCACACACACACACACACCCCACATATAGTCACACTCAATCACTCTCTCTCTCTCTCACACACACACACACCCCACATATAGTCACACTCAATCACTCTCTCTTTCACACACACACACACACACCCCACATATAGTCACACTCACTCACTCTCTCTCACACACATACACACTATCACACCACATATAGTCACATTCACTCACTCTCTCTCTCTCACACATGTACACACACACACACACCCCACATATATAGTCACACTCACTCACTCTCTCTCGCTCTCTCTCTCTCACGCACACACACACACATACACACACACACACCCCACATATAGTCACACTAACTCTCTCTCTCTCTCTCTCCTCTATTGCCTTCTCTCCTCTCTCCTAAAGGGGTACTATTTGGTTTTGGTCTATATATGTATATATTATATATATATATATATTGTTTTTACCTCGCTAGACCTCTATCAAGCTTAAAAAAAAAAAAAACACCATAGACCCTTCTTCAAAATAAATTTGTACGTTTTTCGATAGAAAAATGTCCCGGCCGAAGGCCGTTTCCTCTTAAAATTACAGGCTCGCTATCGTTCGCCAGGAAAAAATCGACTCTTGAATGGCTCGAAAGGTCTTGAAATTGGCAACGAAATGGGGCGAAAGGTATTAAAATCACCAAACTAATGGTAGGCACGTCTTAAAATCTCGAAACTAATATGCTAAACACGAGGGAGAAGGAAGTCCATAAAAAAAGCGAGTAGTACCCCCTTAAGCCGGTATCACACGAGAGCTTTTTTAGTCAACATTCGATAATCACAAATTTTCTGGCAACATTTCTGGAATATTTAGCACTGGTATCGGAAACTAGACTGATGGTAGATGAATTTAGGTATCCGAAATATTTTAAATGTTGACCTAAGTTACCAGACCAGTTTTGAGGATAAATATTGAGGGGAAAAGCACTCGTATGATACCGGCTTAACTCTCTCTCTCTCTCTCTCTCCCTCTCTCCCCTCCTCCCTCCTACGCCCGATACAGGAAAACACACCAATAACAAAATCTCCGTACAATTCCGTTCCGTTCGATGTTCGGATGTTTTTAGCGTAATGAATTGGGCACCGGATTCCGTATTTCCTTTATTTATCGGCACTTTGTATATTAAGGGGAGATATGCTTATTTATTTGTCCATATAGCCTTTGTATATTTGTATTATTTGTCTAGTTTCCTCCCTAGACCTCCAACAAACAAAAAAACACATCCATTAGATCCCCCATCTAGATTGATTTGTACATTTTTCGGTCGCTTTTCTAGATCCCCTTCTCCCTCGTGTTTAGCACTATTAGTTTTCAGATTTTAAGATGCTTGCCTCATTAGTCGGTCGATTTTAAAACCTTTCGCCCCATTTCCTTGTCAATATTAAAACCTTTCGTGCTATTTAGGTGTCGATTTTTAGGAAGAACTAATTATTTATTATTTGTGTATTTTCCTCCCTAAACCTCCATCAAACATAAAAAACATCCATTAGATCCCCCTTCTAGATTAATCTATATTTTATAAATTTCAACACAAAACCAAACACCTAAAATTAAATTAATTAAAGCATAATGTGATCCACCGGGATTCGAGCCTGGGTTATCACACACAGCTTTTTTGACACCTTAACCATTACACCACCAAGACGGTTAAATGTCTATACACACGCCTACGACTTATTATAATATCCATTCTCGAATACTAGTACAAAGGAGTACAAAGGAAATCAAGCCACAACATATCTAGTGACCCTTCTAGGCTGCTTGTCCTCCAAAACACTAAGGATCAAGTGTCCAAACAGTGTTTTAGAGTGGGTAAGGGAACATTGGAAAGGGAACTAATGTCCGTGGCAGGATTAGGAAGTTAGTAGGGGACAGAAGGGTTAGTAACTGAGGGGAGGATAAAATAAAGTTATTCATTTACAAACGCAGTCAGTCGCGGGTTTGATGCGAGATATTTGTCTAGGCGGAGTATAAATGAATCAACGGTGCTGCAGTCTATAACGTCTCGTCTCGGGGGAAGCCCATTCCACAAGTTGACAACTCGATTGAAGAAGAAATTCTTAGATTCGTGTGAGTTAAAAGATTTACCAATAATTTTGCAACCGTTTCCCCGCGTGTAATTAGATTGGTCGATAGTGAAGTACTTACTACAGTTCATATTGTCGATGCCTTTGATGATTTTGAACACTTGAATTAAGTTACCTCTTAATCTGTGGTGGGTTAATTAAAGGAAATAGATTTAATTCTCTAAGACGCTCTTCATATGGTTTGTTCTTTAGGCTAGGTATCATTTTGGTAACTCTACGTTGAACTCGTTCTAGCTTGTTTATATCTTTTTGGTAATAAGGGCACCAGGATTGAACGCAGTATTCCAGAAGAGGGCGGACTAAGGAATTGTAAAGGGTTAAGATAACTTCTTTGGATTTATGCTCAAATGACCTGCATATAAAGCCAATTATTTTGTGTGCCTTCTTAACAACTTCTGAACATTGTTGACTCAGTTTTAGGTTACTCGATATTGTTACTCCCAGATCGGTTTCTCTGTTTACATTCTTAAGCTGAGTGCCATTCATCGAATAGTTTGTTTTCTCATATAGGTGTCCGATATGGATATGTAGTACTTAACATTTATCCGCATTGAAACTCATTTGCCAAATTTGGGCACAACATGACAATTTATCTAGATTGTGTTGCATATCGTCAACTTGTTCTTTTGAGAGTACGCAATTTGCAATTTTTGTATCGTCAGCAAATTTTTAGATTGTACAGGTGAGACCCTCATCTATGTCGTTGATGTAAAGTAGAAAGATAATTGGTCATAGTACCGATCCCTGGGGTCCCCCGCTACTTACATTGGTCCATTTAGATGCCTTACCGTTTATGACTACTCTTTGCTTTCAGTCGCTGAGCCAATTTTCTATCCATTTCAACACACCGTCTTGTATTCCATGCGCTTTTAGTTTTAGCAGTAAACGTTTGTGGGGAAATTTGTTAAAGGCCTTTTGAAAATCAAAGTATATAATATCTACAGCTTTACTCTCATCGTAGAGGTTGAGGATATCGTGGAAGAAGTCTAAGAGGTGTGTTAAACAGGAACGTGTTTTACGAAAGCCGTGTTTGTGATCTTTTATTTAATAATTTTCATTTTAGTAAGCGTTGTTTCCACATAGCGATTTTGATAGTTTAATTTGACTTTATATTGTCCTTGTCCCAATTTTGGTTTGTTTAGTTTGCAAGTTTTACATTTTAATTGAGTATCTTTAAGTATGTTATTTTCCTCTAAGTGATTTACGAGTCTGTCTCTTATACCGTTTCTAGCATTTTACATACAACTGAGGTTAAGCTAATTGGACGATAGTTACTGGGTAGGGATTTGTGGCCTTTTTTAATATCGGTGTTACGTTGGCTAGGTTCCACTGATCAGGCATAGTTCCAGACTGCAAGGATTTATTGAATAGTAATGTCAGTGGTATGGAGAGCTCATCCTTAGCTTCCTTTAGAACTCTAGGCGAGATTGTATCAGATCCAGGCGTTTTATTTAGCTTGAGTTTATCTAAACAGTTCAATACTTCTCTCTCTGTAACAGTGATATTGCTTAGAACATCTGAATTATCAATCTGAATCACCGATGGTGTAGGGATATAACTGAGGTCTTCTGTTGTAAAAACTGATGCAAAGAAGGCATTGAGGGCATTACTCATTTGTACTTCGTCTTTGGTGTATTCTCCATTTTCATCGACTAACGGTCCAACAGTTGAAGTAACTACTTTTGTCTTTCTGATATAACTATAGAATTCTTTCAGGTTTGTTTTACTTTGATTCGCAATATGTAACTCTAGGGTCGTTTTACTTTGCTTAATTAACTTTTTGGCTTTGCGTCCTAGCTCTACATATTTCACCCGTTCTTCGTCATTTTGTGATTATTTTAATCTATCATTAGCAAATTTTTTAGCAATCAGACAGTTTGAAATATCTTTATTCCACCATTTGGGCTTATTAATTTGGCCTGGACGCCGTATTTTTGATGGTATGCAGTCTTGCACTGCTTTTAGGAAAGTGATTTCGAATAACTTCCAAAATGTATTTATGTCGTTATTGTTAATTAAAAAGCTCCAGTCAGTTTCTTTAACCCTGCTCAGGCATATTGGCCCCATATGGGGCAAACAAATATACGTAAAACAGGTTTTTCGCGAATATTTCATGGCCGGAGGCCGATGGCAAGAGGTTTTGAAGACGAGCAGTCAGTCCGCATCGTCCTATGACTGGGAGAGGGTGTGAGCCGCCGCTCTCTCTCCACCCCTTTCCTGTACCAACCTGTCCGGTCACCATATGGGATCCATAATCCCAAATGTGTACTACAAATTTCCCCTTCCTATCAATTTTTTTTTTAGCCCCAGAGTTCTGCCTTGTTGACACCCAAGACCCTCAGCCATCCCCTCCACGGCCCTGCAACCAAATTAATCCAGCTTATGTAATGTATGAGATATGCCTCAATTTTGTTGACCCTTTTTTTCACTACTTTTTTTTTTTTTTTTTTTTATGACTTAATATTTACAGTAGTGTAATTTGCTCTTAACACCTTACGAGCGGCCTATGCGGTTTATTTATATGTACCGCACAGCGGGGTGTTTTTAGCCAAAATAGGGCTGTTTACGTGATCATTTTCATGCCTAAATAAGACCCAGAACGTAAAACAAGTACCTATCCCTGAAAGGGCATAAACAGAGCTTTCGAATGACACCATAACGATCCATGTATGATGGATAGTTTTCTTGCAATAACCGTGCAACGCGAGTGCAAAAAGCAGGTAATTCGGTAGTTTCGGTACATAATTGAGTATGTAGGGAGTGAGAGAGGGAGGAGGGAGCTGAGATTTGTGTCAGTAGGTTCGCCGCGGTGGTCTGGAGCAGTCATACGCTCGCTAGTCTCCTGCCACCACTTGTCTCTCTCTCTCAGCCACATTACGTGCTGAAATTGCCACTCGACCTATGTCGAGCGCCGCCACATAGTCCAGCTTTATTTAACTCGACTTATGTTGCTCGCCGCTAATTAAGGGTTAACATAATATTAAGCATTAATTGTAATTTCTATTGGTAACTAGACATTTAAAATCCATCAATCAGTTTTCGGGTGAGAGCCGTTTAAAATGCCGGTCCCCATATGGGGCCACATTGCTAATTTCGCCACACTTCTGGAACATTACCTGAGCAGGGTTAAACATAGCTCTAAGTTTATGAAAGTTTGCTTTCTTGAAATTAGGGACTTTTTCGATGCTACTATTTGGTTCGTTACTAGTAAACTTTAAAATGGAAGTTATCGTACGATGGTCGCTGTTACTTAATTCATCACCCACATTCAAATTCTCTATTAATTCTTCTTTTGTTGCAAGTACAATGTCAAGAACGTTATTATCACGGGTCGGCGTTCGAACAAATTGATAAAGCGAACTCTCATGCAAGTTCGTATACAAGTCATGTCCGGAGTGTGAAGTAAGAGTATCGCCCCACTTGGTCACAGGTAAATTAAAGTAGCCAAAAATTACGGTATCGTGTGAGTTACTTACATCTGCAATTTGTTCGTAAATATCTTGGTCAGTTTGCACTCATTGAGCTGGAGGTATGTATATTAACGCAAGTATTATTTTTGTAACTTTATTATTCTTTATTAGCACAAAATATGTGCTGACGTTCACAATTTGAGGTTTTGACATGAGGGTAGGGTTAAGACTTTCTTTGATATAAAGTAAAACGCCACCTCCATTTCTATTTATTCGGCTTTTCTCAAACATTACATAACCGGGAAGTTAATATTCTGCTAAAAAGTCTCTATCTTCTGTATTGAGCCAAGATTCTGTTATGCCAATCACATCATAATTTTCTGTAAACACTAGCTACTCTAAATCTGAAAATTTATTGCATATGCTACGAGTGTTTGCATAGAAAATCTTTAAATTTTTTATTTTAGAACTCACGGAACGCTCTTTAATAATATTTTTGGTTCTTGACGGATCTACATATATGTTCATGGCTGTCCTCGGTCCTCGCTGTCTTCGGTCCTTATCGCTGGTGGTCCTCGGTTGCCTCTGTTTTTGTCTTTGTCTTGGCGTTGGATGATTTATGTCACTGCTGCTTCTTCTCGGATGGCATTTTTTGATCCATGGCTGCGGACTGCTTCGTGTGGGAGACGACCCATGTGTGTTGAACCCACAGGGTTTAGATGAGTGCCATCCTTGCGGAACAGAGTAGGCTGGTTATAGAAATTATCCCAGAGGTTGATGAATTAAACTTCTTCCTTCAGACAAAAATATTTTAGTCGGCTATTTGTGCTGAAGGCCTTGTCGTAGAATTTGTCAGGTGCGTCGATCTTGGGGAGAATGCCCGAGATGATGATATTCCTTGACTTGTTTTTGTAGTGCTGGATCATCTTGCGATATTTCTCCATCAATTCTTCGAATCTGGTGCGCATGGCGTCATTTGAACCAGCATGGATGACAAAAAGGGTATTTTCGTTTGCATCCTTTGTGGTATCTTCGAAGGCTTCCACAATGTCGTCCAGTCCAGCTCCTGGGATGCAAAATCTTTTTCGTCGATTTGGGACTCTGTTGCAGAACTCTTCGCCCTGTCCTCGTAGGATGGAATCCCCAACGAGCCTGGTCTCTTCTGGTTCGTCTTCCATCTCTACCAAGATCTCAAATCTGTTTGACATTATATGTGGTAGATGAGACCTTTTCTGCATTGGCCGTGCACCGTTCCTCACTGGTGTAAATCCGGAAACCTGTGGTGGCAAGACTCTGCGTACAGGTTGGGGAGAAGAGTGGTTAGAACGGGGGCGAGGGGTTGGTGCTGTTCGTGCTAGCAGGCTTCTTGCACGAGGAGTGGGGGAGAGACTAAGGTGAACAGGGCGGCTGTCCTGGTTTGATGTCGGCTCAGGTTCATCAGAAGCATCTGCTGCAGTGGCTACTGCAGGTGTTGGATTGTTGGCAGATGACATTAGGGCTGTGGTTGATGGTGGAGTTGAAACAATTTGAGTTAGTGATACTCCAACGTTGAGTGTTACAAACTCTTGGAGTGATTCCAGCTTCCTGGTGAGGGCGTTGATCTTGTTGTGGGCTTCATCCAATTTCGCTGTCAAATCCTCTCGTTGCTGGCAGAGTCGGCAGACTTGTGGATCGGCAGGAGCAAACATGGAAGCACCAAACCTACCGGCGCAGTTCGTACAGGCACGAGGCATGGTGACGATCACTTTCTTCAGATCACTTCACTCACTTAAAAACACTTAACTCACTTTAAAAACACTTAACTCACTTTAAAAACACTTAACTCACTTTAAAAACACTTATCTCACTTTAAAAACACTTCACTCACTTCCGGTCGCTTCACTTACTTAAATAGGCCTAACCGAAAACAAAAATGTTGAAATACGCACAAATAGGTTATCAGCGGTGATTGCCTAACCGAAAATTAAAACAAAACAAAATTAAATTTAAATACGCAGTGATAGCCGAACCGAAAACAATTTGATTTTGATTTAAACAGAAATAGGCCACCAGGGGTGATAGCCTATCCTAACCGAAAACAAAAATAACCGAAAACAAAAAATATGAAATACCGCTACGCAGAATTAGGCCACCAGCGGTGATAACCTAACTGAAAATTTAAAAATTGAAGTATGCAGAAATAGGCCACCAGGGATGATAGCCTAGACTAACCGAAAACAAAAATAACCGCAAACAAAAATTATGAAATACCGGTACGTAGAAATAGGCCACCAGCGGTGGATATTAATCTAATCGTGTTCATATTCCCAAACGCGCTATTCGTAAATTCGTAAATTTTTCGATAGAAAAATGTCCGGGACGAAGGCCGGTTCTTCCTAAATTACAGGCTCACTATCGTTTGCCAGGAAGAAAATAGGCACCTAACGTGCATGAAAGGTAGTATTGACAAAGACATTGAGCGGAAAGTCTTAAAATCACCAAACTAATGGGCCGAACGTCTTAAAATCTAAAAACCAATGGGGCTAAACACAAGAGAAAAGGGGGAGACCAGAAAAACCGGCCCATCCCCCTTTAAAAACTAGACACGAGAAACTTATTACAGAATAGTATAGTTCACGTTGGGACTGTTGAAACCTGTTTTCTGTTCATTAAGGGAGAGGTAGTCGCTTTTTCTGAACCCCCTTCTCCCTCATGTTCAGCCCTATTCGTTTTCATATTTTATGATGTTTGCCCCATTAGTTTGTTTATTTTAAGACCTTTCGCCCCATTTATTTGTCAATATTAGGACCTTTCGTGCCATTTAGGTATCGATTTTTTCCTGGTGAGCAATAGCGAGCCTGTAATTTTAGAAGGAAGCGGCCTTCATCCGGGACATTTTTCTACCGAAAAATTTACAAATTAATCTAGAAGGGGGATCTAATGGATGTTTTTTTAACGTTTGATGGAAGTCTAGGGAGAAAACTAAAAAACTAATACACAATATACATAAATAAGCCCATCTCTCCTTACAGTAAACTATGGCTTGGTAGGGGAGTAGTAAAGTTAATTATAGCTAACCCGAGAATAAGGGACAGTGGAAGAAAAGGATAGCAAAGAAGAAGAGAGAGAGAGACAGAGAATCTACTAAAAGCTGAATAATGAAGACGAAGCCATGGATATTTACCGTTCGATGAAAGAAAACAGGGTACCGGTATAGTGTATTTGTAAATTAGGCGAGCCGTTTGTCTGATTCCACTTCTCTCTCGTGTTTAGCCCCATTAGTTTTCAGATATTATGACGATCGACTCATTAGTTCGATTTAAACACCTTTTGCCCCATTTCTTTGTTAATAATATGACCTTTTGTGCTATTTTGGTGTCAATGTTTTTTCTGGCGAACGATAGCCTAGTAAGCCTGACATTTTTGGAAGAACCGGCCTTCGGCCGGGACATTCTTCTACAAATGTGTTTACAAATTAATCTACAGAGGGGATCTAATGGATATATTTTAAGTTTGATGGAGGTCTAGGTAGGAAACTTGAAAACAATAATGAATAAATGCAAAAAAAGACCAAAATGTGAACCATCCCCCCTTAATTTGGCTCAAGTCCAAAGTCAAAGTTGTGTGTTGCTCTCTCTCTTTTCTCTATCTCTTTCTATCTCTCTCTCTCTCTCTCTTTCTCTTTCAACTTTCACCTTTGCTATCCTTTCCTTCTGCTCTTCCTTACTCTTAAGGTCGTTGCACACTGACACGAAAGGCCCTCCAGGCGAGTTCACGACTCTAAATTTCAGCCTGATACAGCGAATCGGCAACATAATCGTGGATATCGGGAATTAGCCGTGGGTGACTCTCATGGTCCAAGCGGTGTATCGGGAGTCGATGCGAGATTTTGAACTGTTCAAAAGTTCGTGGGAATCCCCCGGCAACTGTAAAATATCGTCTGAGTCTGGTCTCCATCACGAACTCGCCATATACGTGTGGTCCGTATCAAAGACGTATGGTCCGTATCAAAGCCGTATGGCCTGTATCAACGTCGTCTGGTGCGTAAAAGTTGTTGCACACTGACACAAAAGCCCCTCCAGGCAAGTTCCTGACTCTAAATTTCAGCCTGATACGGCGAATCGGCAACATAATCGTGGATATCGGAAATTAGCCGTGGGTGACTCGCACGGTCCAAGCGACGTATCGGGGGTCGATACGAGATTTTGAGCTGTTCAAAAGTTTGTGGGAATCCCAAGGCAACTGTAAAAAATCGTCTCAGTCTGATCTCCATCATGAACTCACCGTATCACAATCGTGTGGTCCGTAACAAAGACGTATGGTCCGTATCAAAGCCGTATGGCCCGTATCAACGTCGTCTGGTGCGTAAGCCGGTACTCGGAAAAAAAGGCACCGGAAAAAACGGCACAGGAAAAAATGGCACTGGAAAAACTCACAAATTACGGACTAGGTAAAAATGGCACATAAAACAAATGTTGTATTAAGAAGTAATAGATCGATATAATGTGTTTCGACGCAATATGCAATATTGCATAATGTAATTATATATATGTGGTAGTGTACACCATAGGTTAGGTTAGGTTAGAACTTAAGAAACCGGAATTCTACATAAGGCCGACCGGCCCAGACGAGGCAGATCCCATTCACACCCAACTCATATCATTCATATGACTATCAAATTTGCACTTGAAATGTTCTACCGTTCTTGAGCTAACCACACACTTCAACAACTCGGTTCCCAAACCAGGGCTTACCTATATCTTTTCTAAAGCAAAACTTATCCAATTTGAAGCCATTTGAACGGGTTATCTCACCGTTATTAAGCCTTAATACCTTATTTCTATCTCCCTTATTGATACCTTTCATCCACTTGAACACCTATATCATATCTCCTATACATCTTCGTCTTTCTAATGAATGCAAGCCAGGGGTTATCAGCTTCTGCTGATATGATACATTTATAACAATGTGGATCATTTGCGTCATTCTTCGTTGGACTGCCTCCAGAGAGTCAATATCCATTCTATAATAAGGACACCAACACTAACAGCATAGTCCAAGTGAGGTCTAACATTAGGTCAGGTTAGGTTAAATAGAATTATAGTGTAATTAAAGCAAAATATAGAAGTACAGTAGATATACCAAATATATTAAAATTATATAATTCTTGAATAATAAATCATTTATAAATCAATCCTGGATAATAAAGTTGCCTAATTAAACATTATGATAGATTTTCATAATATGCCATTTTTTCCTACCCAAAAGAATATGCCACTTTTTCCTGTGCCTTTTTTTCCCAGTGCCCTTATTTCCAGTGCCTCTTTTTCCCGTGACTTTTTCTCTGGTGCCTTTTTTCCTACCTTCGCATAAGCCTGCTGTGCGGAAAATTGGCAACGGTCGAGTTGGCAACCGCGCATCTAGCCTCAATCCGGTTGCACGTCGATACGGCATCGATACAGCTTCGTTACGGCGTCGTTACGATTCTTTTGAGTTGCATCGCAATCTCTTGGGTCGTATCTTTTCCATGGACTAGTCTTGTACCCTTCGCACGACTTTTCCTATCTTCTTCCTAGCATTCGTTTCACCACCATATCATAGAGTCTTATCAAGTCATGCAGAAGAGATAAGGTAGAGATACGACTCTAACGATGCCAGCCATTTTCGCCGCGATCGGTAAATTCGGCAAGACACAGGATTTATATGTGTCGTGGGTGTTCGTGCCAGTCTTGAAGGGGCTGTTGTGTCAGTGTGCAACGACCTTAAGCCACCTTAACACCTTACGAGCGGCCTATGCGGTTTATTTATGTGTACCGCACAGCGGGGTGTTTTTAGCCAAAATAGGGCTGTTTACGTGATCATTTTCATGCCTAAATAAGACCCAGAACGTAAAACAAGTACCTATCCCTGAAAGGGCATAAACAGAGCTTTCGAATGACACCATAACGATCCTTGTATGATGGATAGTTTTCTTGCAATAACCGTGCAACGCGAGTGCAAAAAGCAGGTAATTCGGTACTTTCAGTACATAATTGAGTATGTAGCGAGTGAGAGAGGGAGGAGGGAGCTGAGATTTGTGTCAGTAGGTTCGCCGCGGTGGTCTGGAGCAGTCATACGCTCGCTAGTCTCCTGCCACCACTTGTCTCTCTCTCTCAGCCACATTACGTGCTGAAATTGCCACTCGAGTTATGTCGAGCGCCGCCACATAGTCCAGCTTTATTTAACTCGACTTATGTTGCTCGCCGCTAATTAAGGGTTAAGCCTGCCGTGCGGACCGAATGTAGGAAAAAAAGGCACCGGAAATAAAGGCACAGGAAATAAGGGCACTGGGAAAAAAAGGCACAGGACAAAATGGCATATTCTTCGGGGTAGGAAAAAATGGCATATTATTAAAATCTATCATAATGTTTAATTAGGCAACTTTAGTACCAAGGATTTATTCCTAAATAATTTATTATTCAAAAATTATATAATTTTAATATATTTGTTATATATATTGTACTTCTATATTTTGCTGTATTTACACTATATTTCTATTTAACCTAACCTGACCTAATATGAGACCTCACTTGGACTATGCTGTTCAGTGTTGGTATCCTTAATATTGAATGGATATTGACTCTCCGGAGGCAGTCCAACGAAGAATGACGAAAATTATCCACATTGTTAGACATTTATCATATGAGGAGAGGCTGATAACCCTTGGCTTGCATTCATCAGAAAGACGAAGATGAATAGGAGAAATGATATAGGCGTTTAAGTGGATGAAAGGTATCAATAAGGGAGATAGAAATAAGGTATTAATGCTTAATAACAGCGAGATAACCCGTTCAAATGGCTTCAAATTGGATAAGATTTGCTTTAGAAAAGATATAGGTAAGCACTGGTTTGGGAACAGAGTTGTGGACGTGTGTGGTTAGATCAGAACGGTAGAAAATTTCAAGTGCAAACTTAACAGTCATATGAATGAAATGGGTTGAGTGTGAATAGGATTTGCCTCGTCCGGGCCGGTCGACCTCATGTAGAATTCCGGTTTCTTAAGTTCTAACCTAACCTAACCTATAGTGAGTACACTACCAGATATATATACAGTAAGTACATTATGCAATATTGCATATTACATCGAAACACATTTTATTGATCTATGACTTCTTACTACAACATTTTGTTTTATGTGCCATTTTTTCCTAGTCCATAATTTGTGAAAAAAAAAATCAGTGCCTTTTTTTTCCTGTGCCTTTTTTTCCAGTGCCTTTGTTTTCCTGTGCCGTTTTTACCGGTGCCTTTTTTTCCGAGTACCGTGCGGACCATATCATATCTCTTCCATGCGGAAAATTGGCAACGGTCGAGTTGGCAACCGCGCGTATAGCCTCAATCCGGTTGCTCGTCTCACGGCGTAGATACGGCGTCGATACGATTCTTCTGAGTTGTATCGCAATCTTTTGGGTTGTATCTTTTCCGTGGACTAGTTGTGTACCCTTCGCACGACTTTTCCTACCTTCTTCGTAGCATTCGTTTCTCCACTGTATCGGCATCGCTACAGTCCTATCAAGTCGAGCGGAAGAGATACGGTATAGATGCGGTAGAGATACGACTCTAACGATGCCAGCCATTTTCGCCGCGATCTCTAGTATATTCGCCAAGACAGGATTTGTATATGTCGTGGGTGTTGGTTCCAGTCTTGAAGGGGCTGTAGTGCCAGTGTGCAACGACCTTTAGGGTTGCTACCTATAAAAGGAATAAGTCCTGTACATCTCGCAGGGATCTTAAGATCTATGTGTCTATGTAAATTTCTCTCTTTCTCTCTCTCTCTCTCTCTCACACACACACACACACACAACCACCTACACACCTACACACACATACACCCCTACACACCTACACACACACACCTACAGACACACCTGTGGTTGTAGTTGAGAGCTGACAGCTATCTCCCCGTGGTCCACGCCGTTGTAACGCCGCCACTGTACGTCCCATCTGCCCTCCTCTGCGCCAGCTGGTCAATGATGCTGTTGCTGGCAGCACGTAGGTGATAGTGAGGTAGAGTTGGTTGGTTGTCTATTGAGGCAAGGAAGTGATCCAAATCCTTCTTAAACATTTCCAGTTTTGGGTAGTCTTTATTTCTAATTTCTTTGGGTAATTCGTTACACATCTTAGGACCATGAGTCGCGAAAGAATTTTCCCTTAGTGTCTTCACTCTGGTTAGCGCTCTTGATTTGATGGGTCTGATATCGCACATTCTACCGAGGCATTTATGTTCTTTGCATGTGATGATCACTTTATCTTCAACTTTCAGATTTGGAGCCATGTTATTAAGAATTTTCCAAGTGTATAGGATTAAGTATCTCTCTCTGCATCTCTCGAGAGAGTATAGTTGTAATATTTTTAATCTCTCCCAGTAGTCCTGGTCCTTTACAAATGTAATTTTGCTGGTGAAGGAGCGCTGGATCCCCTCCAAGGCTTGTTTCTCCCCAGATTTCCAGGGACTCCACAACTGGTAGCAGTATTCTAAAAGAGGTATCACCAAGGCCTTGTACAGGGTAAGCATAGGTTCCACCTCTCGTGTTTTAAAGGTGCGCAATATCCAGCCAGCCTGGGCTCTTGCCTTTTGAACCACTGCTTGGATGTGCTTGCTGAAGGTAGCATCATGACTCATTAGAACACCCAGGTCTAGCACATGGTTATTGTGTTGTTTTAAGGAACCGTCGTGTGCAGTATAGTTGGTGTTTTCATTGATGTTGGTTCCATACCTAACTAGTTCAAATTTATTGTTGTTGAATGACATATTGTTTGCATCAACCCAGGAATACAAACTGGTTAGGTGAGAATTTATTTTATTTACATCTGCTGATTTGATTTCTTTCATGACTCTAGTGTCATCAGCAAATGAAGAGATTGATGAGTGGAGGATATCTTTGTCAATATCAGATATGTGGATAAGGAAAAGCAGTGGTCCCAGAACAGAGCCTTGGAGAACACCACTGTAGACGTTAGAGTCACAGGAGAGGACACCGCCTGCAGCAACACACTGCTTCCTATCCTTCAAGAAATTGTGGATCCACATTCCAAGACGACCAGTTATTCCTAGATTTCTTAACTTATGCAGTAAGACACCATGATCCACTTTATCGAAGACCTTGCTAAAGTCCAGGTAAATGACATCAATATTTTTGTCTTCTTCGAGTGCAGCAATAATATTTTCATGGTGGGAGAGGAACTGGGATAAGCAAGATCTATCTGCTCGGAATCAATGTTGATTTTCATTCATTTTGTTGTTTATTTCTAAAAAGCTTGTAATTTTTTTCACTATAATTTTTTCAAATATTTTGACAACATGGGATGTGAGAGCTATTGGTCGGTAATTTTCTGGTTTGGTCCTCGATCCCCCTTTATATACAGGGGTAATCTTTGCTCTTTTCAATTGTTCAGGGATTATTCCAGTACCAAGCGAGTTTCTATATAGGGATAGGAGGGGTACACTCAACTGTTCTGTACATTTGTTAAGTAGGATTGCTGGAAAACCATCAGGACTATCTGCAGCATTCCTAGAGATTTTCTTTATAGCTTCCTGAATGTCCATTCGAGAGATGATCATGTCCTGCATTTGTGGGTCAATCATTTGGCTATTCGAGAAAAATTCCTTGGGATCTGTGATCTTCTTTGCTTCAATGGGGGTACTAAACACACCTTCATACTGTTTACGGAGAGCTTCACACACTTCCGTTGGATCTTCAATCTTTGTTCCTTGTGCATTTGTTAGGGGTCCAACAGCCGTCCTGATTTTGGATCGATCGCTTGCATATTTATAAAAAATATTTGGGATTTGATTTAATTGCTGATACTGCCTGGACTTCCTTCAACTTTAATTCATTATCAATGGAGGTTTTTAACTTTATTTCTATTGTGACGTCTACCAGCGTGGGCAGAATCGCCTCTCGTTAGCCACTAGCGCTCGCCAGGGACATCGAAATGGGCTACAGTTATCCGAGAATGTTGTTCTTTCTTTCCTTGTGCTCGCATTGTCACAGACAGTCCAGTGGTGGTCTTTGTTTTCGTCTGTGACAATGGGAAGTATTTTATATCATTAGTAGAATATAAGATGCATTGTGTAAAGTTAAGGAGAAAGAGCGATGTAGGCAGCGTGGTGGTAATATGTGCGTGTGTATGTATGTGCTGCCTCCCTCGCTCGGAGGAGTTTTCCCGCTCGCGCGCGGGCTTTCCCGCGGGCTTTCCCGCGCCCTTGATTGGCTGGCGGATCCTGGCGCGTCCTAGGGGCCTGCTGCCTTGTGACGTCTCGGCCCGTGATTGGCCGACCATCGCGCCCTTGCGGGCTCCTGTGTAACTAACCTCCTCCATGAGGGTTCCCAGGAGCTGTTCTCCTCAGGACAAGGCTAGGCGCGCGTGCTTCTAACATCCCTTTGCATACTCTCTCCCGATCACCCCCTTTACCACTGTCTCTCTCTCTGACCTTCTTTTCCATTGCTTCTCACCTTTATTCAATTACTTGTCCCCTTGGGTTCTGCATACGGTTTCCATAGCCGGCCCATTGTATTGCATGCACCGTCCTCAGAGATATTTACATGTACTTAGAATAGGTTTTGAGGGTTCTTAGTTAGTAGAGGTTGGGAACTTAGTGTGTCTCCATTATTGATTTTATGTTTCTGCTCTTTTATTTAATGCTAGACTGGGATAAGGTAACTGTAGTCGTTGTCTCCGATGTGTGTATGGTGTGCTTATACCTACACGACTTCGACCGGTCCTGTGGTAGCCTGTGTTGTCTTTTCGGTTGCGTCCTTTGCGAGTGCAGCATTGTGTTGACTGAGGGTTTTGGCCTGTTCCAGTTCCACACTTTGCTGCCTCTTTGCTTGTCTTTAGAGGGTCGCCAGGGTAGAACCAGATACTTGTGATCTGGATCTATCAAGAGAGCACCCTAGTCAATTAACGTAACTTAAAGGATGCAGTCTTAAGGACATCGCTAGGCTACGAGCCTGTCTTGCTCAACCACAGTTCCTTACCTAGAGTATTCCAGCTAGACATTATTAATCGAGTAGACACTTATTAGTATTTAATATAAACTCTTCGATATGTACGCATTATTATTCACAGCATTTATTAGTCTAGGTTGTTGTTGAGTTGCACAACCATAGCAGACTGTTTCGTTGATGAGGAAGTACTTCTTTTAGTGTCGAGCATTACTACCGTTGCGCATTTATAGTATTCTCGTGTCAGTTAACATTATATGTCCTATCTTTTAATGTATTCAGTTTACACATGTAGTGTCCTGCCTCCTGCCTTTATATAGTTTAAGATACGAGCATCTTATGAGCATCAGACTTTCTTCAGAAGTTTCCAGGTCTATGCTGTAGGACTATACTTCACTTTCTTTCAGATAGGAGTGAAGAGTTTATTGTTGTTTAGAGTAACCATATTGAAGCATCTTTTTATTGTATTAAATCTTGCAGTGATTTAATTGATCTTTCCATAGATTCATTTTTATGCATTTTAACGTAACTTGCATCTTGTTTGTTATCAGGCTATACCAGTGTAGGTTAGCCTGAAGTAGAGTACATTTATGCCCAGTTAAGGATACCCCGTTATCGCAGATTAACTCTGGAGGGTATAGGTGTTTTTGTTCGCCGGCATATAAGTTCGAGGGTTTGGATCTAGCGTACCGTTGTTGCATAGTGCCCCATTACTAGTCCAATCATTAAGTGCCCTTGTTTTATTCGTAGCCCCAGTCGTAACACTATATTGTGGAATTTCTGCTGGATCATAGTATGGTTATGGATAATGGAGGAGTTGGCAATTTTCCTTTTTAGTTTTCTTCTTTTTCGCATGAGGATTCTACGATCACGGGGTATGTTGAATGTGGATGATTTTTGTTTTTTGACTGGTGTGTATTTTGAGCATATTTCTAGACACTTATTCAATAATGTTTAAAATTGGTTCCTGGGGTCCTTATATGCCATCAGTTTCGCCCAGGTTATTTCCTTCTCTATGTTTTCCCAACTGGTTTTACTGCTGAAAAAATTTAGGTCATTTAGGGATGGGGTCTCCTTTGCAGGTCTCGCTTGTTCTCTAGATTTTGATGTCTTTATATTGGTTGAGACAATCATTATGTTGTGATCTGATAAGGTACTTTGGTCAACAGAGTACTCATGAATCAGTTCTTCATTATTTGTTAAGAAGACATCGAGTATATTCTTACCTCGTGTAGGGACTCTTATGTATTGGTTCATACAGAATTCTCCAGCCAGGTCAAGAAGGGCTGTTGCTTGTAGCTGTACATCCGTTGATCCTCCTCGAACAACTTCAGATTCCCAATCAATAACCGGGAAATTGAGATCACCGGTTAGGATAATATTTGGTAGTAGGGCTGGCATCTCATTTATTTTACTTCTGATCTGTGCTAGGATTGGAATGAAATTGTTTTGGACACAATCAGGAGGGCGATATATAACAATTAAGATTGTGTTAATATGTTCAATGTTGAGAATTTGTAGTTCTGTCACAGAGTTTGATAATGAGAGTAACACCTTTGTGTATGGAGAGATGCTATCCTTTATATAGGTAATTATACCACCTTTCTTTCTGTTATTGGCTCTATCAGTCCTGAATGAGACATAATTATCAATCTTAATCTCTGCATCTTTAATATTCTCGGAGAGATGGGATTCAGTGAGTGCAACAATGAGGGCTTGCTCTTCATGTGCGAGCTCGGAAATCATTTTGAGTCTTGCTTTAAATTTACGTGGGATAAGCCCTTCAATGTTGCATGAAATTATTTTATTTACAATGGGTATATTTGGTTCGGGGAAAAGGCTTTCTGTGGATGAACCATGGGTATTTGTAGTGTCGGCCAAATTGGAGATTGATCTTGTTGCCATGGCTTCATCCCTAAAATGTGGTCCATTTGCATTTGGAGAAGTTGTACGGTACCTGTTTTATGAGAACATTTTCCATTTGGTCTTGGTTGATTTTGTACAGGGTACTGATACAAGGGCACAGGAGTAACTGTGGGTGCAGCCATTGTGGGTATTGGGTTAACTGCAGGAGTAGCCACGGGTGCAGCCACTGTAGGTATAGGGGTAACTAAACATATATAGGTCCTACTGCAGGAGCAGCCGTGGGTGCAGCTATTTGAGCAGTACGGGCAGCAGCTATGGATCTTGGGTGGGTGACAGTGTTGTGTGGTACTTGGTTAGTAATGTTGGGTGGGAGTGAGGGATTATGGGGACGACGACGAGTGCCTTTTAGGTGGAGTTTCCTGCATCTCCTGTTGTAGCATTCTGAGTTTTCTGTTGAACCTTTACAAATTATTGGGTGAAAATCCTCACATTGACGTCCCTTTTCACATCCATGGACGGGATTCTGGCCATGTGCTTGGTACGTAGGACAAACCTTTGGATGGTTATATCGGCAGTCTGTACCACCACGCCCGTACTTACATATATTTCGTTTAAAATATAAACATATCTTGTAGACTTTTTCCTTTACCTGGGGTACTGTGTTGCTGTGTTTTTCCAAGCTGGTATTGGTCTCTTTTTCTGGTATTTCTGTAGATGTTTTTCATTTATCTGTGTGGGTTCTGTCGCTGTGCTATTATCACGCTCGATAATTGAGTTCACCCATGCAAAATGTTGATCGAATTTAACACTTAATTTGGATTTTACACAGTTCTCACAAGAATAATTAATTCTAGAATTAAAACAGTTCACTAACTGATACGGTGGTAGTTCCGAACATGCAGTATGGATAAATTCATTACAGTTTTCACACTTTAGGCATTCAATTATACGCATTTTTTTACACTCTAGGCATGATTGGCAAGAATGTAGTTATCGGGTGTACCGCCCACCTTGTTTACACCCACCATGCGGATGCCTTTGGATATAAAAATACATTAGCCTAACCAAACAACCTAACCTAACCTAACCTAGTATTCATGCAGTAATGACAGGGGGCAAATAGCAGAAAATATAGCGTCGAAATAGACGGGAACGTAAGTGCGAGCGCACATGACAACCGAACACCCGGAAACTACATCCTTCCCGCTTGATTTTCCAGGTGGAGGGACACTTGTTCTGTTTGACATTATTTCAGTTTAAACAATAGGTGGCAGGTAAACAGGAGGGTGGCGGGTGGTGATGGTCGTGGTGGGTGGGAGGAGGAGGTGGGAGGCAATTGTTTAACGGTTGGTAGTTATTTTGTAATTGTACACTATTTCACTTTCCTTACACTGTATATTTGTTCTTTATTCTTACATTACCACATATTAAGAGGACAGAATGGTGTAGGTAGTGGCGAAGGCAAATTATTGGTTGTGTTATTTCGAACTGGTGGTGCTGATAGTCAAGGCGAGCAGGCTGGGTGAATTCTGTTGTTTTCACTTGTAATTCAAAAACTACTCGCCTCAATTTCTTTCAGTTAGGATCACAACCGGCATAGTTCACTAATGCACATGCTAGTAAAATGGCATTAATGTAACCTCTTTACTTCCAAAAATATTGACGAAAGTAGAGGAGAGGCACTGACACGTCCGTACCGGTCACTGGTTTGACACACACACACATACACACACACCTACACCTACACATACACACCTACAAACACACATACACACCTACACACAACACACACACCTACACATACACACACACACACATACATACACACCTACACACACACTTACACACCTACACACACGCACATACACATCTACACACACCTGTAGGTCCTGTAGATAGTAGTTGCAGGCAGTGTTGTCCGCCCGTGGTCACGCTGATGCGCCACCACTAGTACATTCCATCTGCCCGTCTCTGCGCCAGCTGGTCCATGATGCTGTTGCTAGTGGCGCGGAGGTGGTAGTGGGGCAGTTTAGGTTGATCAGGTAGTGCCCAAAGAAATTTGTCCAGTTGATTTGAAATTTCTCGAGACTTGGTTCAGTTGAATCACACAGATATCTTGGTAGGGCGTTAAAAAGAAGAGGTCCTTGTGTCGCAAAGGCTTTCTCTTTAAGCGTCTTGACTCAGGTGGCTGCTCTGGGGTGTACCCACTGTATGTGGCAGAGACTGCCCAGTCGTTGATGGATTTGAAAGCCTATATTAAGGTTGTTGGCTGTGATGCCAATCAATATTTTGTAGACATATAAGATGGCATATCTGTCCCTACGTCTGTTTAATGAGAAAAGCTTTTGAGTTTACAACCTTCCCCAGTAGTCTAGGTGTTGGACAGCAGAGATGTTATTGGTGAATGAGCGTTGAACTGCTTCGAATAATTGTTTCTCTTCCACCTTCCATGGGCTCCATAGCTGACAGCAATATTCCAACAGTGGAATGACCAGTGACTTGTAGAGCGTCAGCATGGGGATCGTGTCACATGTTCGGAAGGTTCGTAGGATCCATCCAGCTTGGTTATGAGCTCTCTTTGCCACATTGGTTATATTCATTCCAAATGTACCATCTCAGCTGAGTGTAATACTGAGATCTTTTACATGATCACATACACACCTACATACACAGTCATACACACCTACACACACACACACGCATACCTATACACACATACACACCTACACAAACACCTACACACACACCTAAACACACACACACATACACACACTCATACAGTACACACCTACACACACACACATACCTACACATACACACACACACCTGGTCCTGGTGATCCTGGTGATAAGTTGAGGACGTTTGGTCATCCCTCGGTCATGCTGATGCACCACAACCAGTAGTAGTCATCCACTGATCATCCCCGACCCCAGTGGAGGACACGGGGGCAAGGGGACCAGTAGAGGGACTGTCCGTGGTAGACAGATCGGTATTAAAATTACCGTCTGCCTTCATCAGGGCAAGGTGATCAGGAATGCTGTTACTCAGTGCCCTGATGTTGTAGTGGGGCATTTTTGGCTGGTCAGGAACACTTTTGAGGAACCTGTCCAGCACCCTCTTGAACTGGTCAGCCGAGGAGCACTCTTCATCACGCACATATCTTGGCAGCGCGTTAAAGAGTGTTGGGCCCCGGTATGATATTGAGGTAATTCTCTGAGTCACCACTCTGGCCAAGTCTCTATTATTGATGTTTCTCAATTCACAGAGCTTGCCTCGCCTCTTGCTGATTTTCTCACTTATATTCGACTAATTGTTTAAGTTTGGGACATGGCCATTCAGCATTTTCCAAACGTAGATTATGATGTACCGCTCACGCCGTCGCTCTAACGAGTACAGTTCAAGTGCTTTAAGTCTTCCCCAGTAGTCGAGATGTTGCACGGAGGAGATCTTGTTTGGAAGTGTACGCTGGATGCCTTCGAGTGCTTGTCGTTCTCCAACCCTCCACGGGTCCCAGAGTTGGCAGCAGTACTCGAGGATTGGCATTATTAGAGATTTGTATAATATTATCATTGATTTTTCTTCCCTTGTGGCAAATGTCCGTAGAATCCAACCCATTTGATTGCGAGAAGACGGAATAAATCTTGGATGTGTTATGTAAATGTTGCATCACTGCTTATTGTTACCCTATATATTTAATATTGGCCACTGCATTGATACTGTTTCCATCATAGGTTGAGTACACAGTATTGTTTTTAGTTTGATATCAGTTCCATATCTAATGAGGTCAAATTTGCAGCTATTAAAAGACATGTTATTGTTTTCCGCCCAGTGGTACAGCACATTCAGATCCTGCTGGAGTGATGCTGCATCGTTCTCATTCTTCACTCTTCCAGACACCCGTGTATCGTCGGCAAAAGATGAAACTCGAGCCATCTGAACCCCAGCATCTATGTCGGATAAGAGTATTAGGAACAATATTGGTCCAAGAACAGAACCATGGGGAACTCCACTGGTCACGTTTGATGTTGTAGACACAAAGCCACCAACTGCTACAGACTGGACTCTATCTCTGAGGAAGGCACTTATCCAACATCCAATACGTCCACTGATCCCGAGTTTCCGAATCTTATGGAGGAGTACGTCATGGTCGACTTTATCAAAGGCCTTCTCGAAGTCAAGGTACACCACATCCAGGGTAGCTCCATCCTCCAGTGTTTGCAGAATATAGTCATGGTACTCCAGTAATTGAGCCAAACAGGACCTCCCTTCTCTGAAGCCATGTTGTCCACTGTTCATCTTATTGCTGTTTTCTAAGAAAAACACTATTTGCTTACTGATAACTTTCTCATATATCTTGATAATGTGAGAAATCAGTGCAATCGGTCGGTAGTTCTTGGGTAGGGATCTTGGTCCTCCTTGGTAGACTGGGGTAATCTTTGCACTCCTCAATAACATTGGTATAGTCCCTCTCTCATAGATGCATTCCACAGTATGTACAGTATAGTGGGACTGAAATCTCTGAAGCGCACTCTTTCAGGAGGATTGCTGGAAATTGATAGTGTCCAGCTGCAGAGTTTGCTTTAGGCTCACCTATTGCTTTAGCATTATCACTTGGTTGGAAGTAGATGTCCTCCAGTTGAGGTGGCTGCCCAATAGAATTGAAGAAAATATCTGGGTCATTGATTCTGTGCATCTATTTTGGCTGACTAAATACTTTTTCGTATTGACCTCTCAGTGTCTAGCAGATCTGTTGTGGATTGCTGATGACTTTTTCAACTGTGGAGACGAGAGGATCAATACCTGCTTTCACTGTGGCTCGTTTCTTAACATACTTGAAGAAATACTTATAGTTTGTCCGAATAGATTCAACAGCAGATTTCTCATCTTTGGCTCTTTCGTTCCTGTGGGACTCCCTCAGCTGTTCCTCCAGTTGTTTCACCTTGTTCTGCATGCTTCTTCTGTCATGGTCATTGTTACATGTTTTTATTCTGGAGTTTAGTTTGCTCCTTTTCCTCATGATTGTTTTCCTCTCACGTGGGATGGTTGCTTTGTAGCAGGCCTTCCGGAGAGTATACTTTTTTACAATCTTGAGGGTAGTTGAGATGATTGTGTTGTACTTTTCATCAACTGAAGCACTTTCAATTTCAGTCTGCCAATCAACTTCACCCAGCTCACACTTAATACTGGACCAGTCAACTTTGTTGTTGAAGAAATTCAGGTTTCCAAAATTGATTTCTGGCTTTGCAGTTGGTTCCATGAATTGAGAGGACTTAATTCTTCTAATGTTGGAGGTAATCTTAATCAGGTTGTGGTCAGAAAGGATTGTCTACTCTACTACCGCCTCATGGACAAGTTCATCATTGTTTGTAAATACAAGGTCTAAAAGATTTTCACCTCTTGTTGGTGAATCAATGACCTGGTTAAGGAACCACTGCTCAGCAAAGTTAAAAAGCAGCTCTGCCTGGACTCTGTCTTGTACAGTCCCACCGTGCATTGTTCTCATTTCTGGCCAGAACACATGTGGTAAATTAAAATATCCAACCACAACTACTTCTGGCATTGGGTTTTGGAGGTTTTCAAGTATGCAATTTAATTTTGTTATGATGGGCCTGAAGTGTTGTGTCTCGCAAGAAGGTGGCCGGTAGAGGTTTACAAGGACCAGGTTTAATTATGTAATGTGAAGGGCTAGTACCTCCACAAAGGAGTTTGACGGGATGGATGTAGATTCCGGGCGTACGGTCGTCATGTTTACATAGGGTGATCGCCGCGGTTAACTTCGCGTCTATTTTGATGGCGATATTTTCGGTTATTTGCCCCCTGCTGGCAATATATATGATGATGACAATATGTCATGGGGGGGTGAGGGGGGCAAAGCCCCCCTCAACATATTATTGTATCCAATGGCATTCAAAATAGCCGGGAACATGATTGCAAAGGTCCGACGCCTCCCCCGCCGTCATGTTTACATTTGTCGATCGCCGTGGTAAAGTTCGCGTCTATTTTTACGGCTATTTTTTCGGTAATTTGCCCCCTGCTGGCAATATATATGATGATGACAATATGTCATGGGGGGTGAGGGGAGGCAAAGCCCCCCCTCAACATATTATTGTATCCAAAAGCAGTCAAAATAGACTGGAACATGATGGCAAAGGTCCGACGCCACTACGCGTAGTGTAAACAAGGCTGGCAGTACGCCCGCACTTACTTGCTAGTTTGACTCTCCCAGGAGCACATTAGTAAGGGAGATAAACTCCTCCAGCATATAAGTTATAACACCTCTTTTTCTATTTAGTCGGTCAACTCTGAATGGTAGAAGCTTTTCCAATTGGACTTCTGAGTCTCTAATTGTGTTGTTTAGGTGAGACTCAGTGAGACAAACTGCTAGTGCATTATCTTTAGTCGCAAGTTCAGACAGCATCTGCACTTTCTGGCTGAACTTTATTGGGAGCAATCCCTCTATGTTTCCCACAATGAGGGTTAATTGCTCCCCAAGAGACCCTACTTCATCATGCAAGGCTGGGCTTGATGTGCCATGTTGTGGTAAGGCACTGTCAGTGACCCTTGCAGTGGTGACCAAGCCATGTGTATATGCATCATTTTGGCAAATTGGAGCATCTGAGTTTGTAGTTGCTGGATATCTTTCTGTATGCCTAAAAAAGACATATTGTTATTGTTGTTGTTATAGTTGTGGCCTTCATTACGCCCCTGGGAGAGTGGGCTACCATTATTGTGGCCAGTAGTAGGTTGGGTCCTCAAGAATGAGGTTTTTGGAGGCTGAGATGGAACAATGGCTCCTGTACCATTTATGTCACTGTTTACACGATAAGTGTCCTTACTAGTACCAGTATTATTCTTTGGAGTAATAGTTTGTGAAAGATTGGTACCTTTTAGGTGGTTGAATTTACAATAATTATTATGACACTCACCAGTTGAGACAGCCTTTCTGCATAGCAATGGATGGAACCTGGAACACTTTTTGCCCAAGCTGCATCCCTTAGCTTTATTTGGTCCATGGTTCAGGTAGCGCCAACATACTTTTGGATATTCATAATTGCATTCTTTTCCATGACGACCAGTATGGCATCCTCGGAAAACGTTGCGCTGGTAGAAGCGGCATATTGGTGCTGGTCTTTCTTCCAATATCCCCTCTACTGTCATCTAAGGATAGAGAATTTTGGTTCTGTGGTGGTTTCTTCTGGGGAAGTTTGCTTGTAGATGGAGATTCACTCTGAGGAGATTTGCTTTCCGGGTCAGAACTCTTTGGAGGCGGAGCATTGTCTCGTTCCAGCAGTCCAGTGACCCATGCATGTTGCTCATCATGTTTGTCATCTCCCAATTTATCATTAACCCTCTCCGACATATGACGCGATGTTGAGCCTATTGGGGATACTTTAAAGCCTTTGTTACCATCAGGGGTATTTAGAAACCTTTAGTTTAATTACTTCAACCTCTGCAGTTGTCTTTGAGTTAGCTGTGGGCAGAACACTAATTTTGGAGAGGTAATTATAAGAGTGAGAGAACTCTATTTATTATTGCTAATCTGGCAACCTCTGCATCATAAATGCGTGAAAGGGTTAACACAGCTCTCACAAATATACTGACTTCTTGAGCTGAAGTAGTGAACCAAGCAGTATACTGGAAGATGCGAGCAGGCTGTGTGGACATAGCTGCTACATTTTTCACACTTTATGCACTCTATCACACAGTCGTTGGTGCAGGTTTTACACTTAACGCCAGGTGGGGGTAGAGCTGTTCTGCTATTCATTTTGTTTTCTTCTAAATTATTGTTACAAACGTCACACATCTAAGTACTATTTAAACTTATGCACTTAAATAATGAGGTAACTGGTAAAGGTGTATAGTGACATAAATTTCTATCAAGATTGTTATCTAGTGTTGTTTCTAGACAATTTACCTCCTTATTTTTCACTTGTATTACAATAGATGTCACAATTAAATACACTTTATTCACTATAATAGGACGATTAAACAAAGTGTTGGTAATTACTGTTAAGGAGTATGGTGGATTCGTCCAATTGAGGGCATTGACCGGGTGAGAGGGCGGAATGTTGTGAGTATTGTTATCACTTATTTTTCAATAACAACTCTTTCCATTATCTTCCTGTCGGCCTCACACTGAGCTGGGAACACTTATACACAACGAGTTTCACTTGCAATAGCGTAGCCTCTATATTTTCAGAGGAATTAGCACAAATATAAGAGCGGTAAGTAGTGTTTATGTTCGTATCCGCGCATGCGCTCTACACACACACACACACACATATACACACCTACACACACACACTTACACACCTAATTACACACACACACACACCTACCTACACGCACACATACACACCTACACCAAACACACACACATACATACACACCTACACACATACCTACACTCACACACACATACACACCTACACACACATCCACACACACACCTACACAACAACACCTACACACCCACACTCACACCTACACACACACACATACTAACATACACACCTACTCAAACACACACCTACACACAGACACTCACACACACACACATCTACCCACACACAAAAGAGTACAAAGAAAATCAAGCAACAACAGCTCTAGTGACCCCTCTAGGCTGCTTGTCCTCCAAAACACTGAGGATCAAGTGTCCAAACTGGTTTAGAGTGGGTAAGGGAAAATTGGAAAGGGAACTACTGCCCTGGAACGAATTTCCGTGGCAGGATTAGGAAGTTAGTAGGGGACAGATGGGTTAGTAGCATAATACAGTTATAAGTGATTTTTCGTATATCTGGGAAAAAGAGAGTAATGTCTTAGTAATATATATACCGTATACGTTATACGCAATAATCCTTGATGAATCTGTGGGAGGAATATAATAAAGTTATTCATTTACAAACGCAGTCAGTAGCGGGTTTGATGCAAAATATTTGTCTAGGCGAAGTTTAAAAGAATCAACGGTGCTGCAGTCTATAACGTCTCGGGGAAGCCCATTCCACAAGTTGACAACTCGATTGAAGAAGACATTCTTAGATTTGTGAGAGTTAAAATATTTACCAATAATTTTGCACCCATTTCCCCACGTGTAATTAGATTGGTCGATAGTGAAGTACTTACTACAGTTCATATTGTCGATGCCTTTGATGATTTTGAATACTTGAATTAGGTCGCCTCTTAATCTGCGTTGGGTTAAAGGAAATAGACTTAATTCTCTAAGACGCTCCACGTATGATTTGTTCTATAGGCTAGGTATCATTTTGGTAACTCTACGTTGAACTCTTTGTAGCTTGTCTATATCTTTTTGGTAATAAGGGCACCAGGATTGAACGCAGTATTCCAGAAGAGAGCGGACTAAGGAATCGTAAATAGTTAGGATAACTTCTTTGGATTTATGCTCAAATGACCTGCCTATAAAGCCAATTATTTTGTTTGCTTTCTTAACAACCTCTGAACATTGTTGACTCGGTTTAAGGTTACTCGATATTGTTAATCCCAGATCGGTTTCTTTGTCTACACTCTTAAGCTGAGTGCCATATCCGATTTGTAGTACTTTACATTTACCTGCATTGAAACTCATTTGCCAAATTTGGGCCCAACGTGACAACTTATCTAGATTGTGTTACATATCGTCAACTTGTTCTTTTGAGAGTACGCTATTTGCAATTTTTGTATCGTCAACAAACTTTGAGATTGTACAGGTGAGACCCTCATCTATGTCGTTGATGTAAATTAAAAAGATAATTGGTCCTAGTATCGATCCCTGGGGTACCCCGCTACTTACATTGGTCCATTTAGATGCCTTACCGTTTATTACTACTCTTTGCTTTCTGTTGCTGAGCCAATTTTCTATCCATTTCAACACACCGTAATGTATTCCATGCGCTTTTAGTTTTAGCAGTAAACGTTTGTGGGGAACTTTGTCAAAGGCCTTTCGAAAATCAAGGTATATAATATCTACAGCTTTACTCTCATCATAAAGGTTGAGGATATCATGAAAGAAGTCTAAGAGATTTGTTAAGCAGGAGCGTTTGTTACGAAAGCCGTGTTGAGTATCTTTAAGTATGTTATTTTCCTCTAAGTGATATACGAGTCTGTCTCTTATGAGTGTTTCTAGCATTTTACATACAACTGAGTTAAGCTAATTGGACGACAGTTACTGGGTAGGGATTTGCTACCTTTTTTGAACATCGGTGTTACATTGGCTAGCTTCCACTGATCAGGCATAGTTCCAGATTGCAAGGATTTATTGAATACCAATGTCAGTGGTTTGGAGAGCTCATCCTTAGCTTCCTTTAGAACTCTAGGTGAGATTGTATCAGGTCCAGGCGTTTTATTTCTATCTATCTATCTTATTGCCTGACGGTGTGATCCCCGAAGGGGTGGCCACGAACGAACCGCTCCCATGCACCTCTGTCCCCAGTCCGTCGACGCCCCTCCCCCCAACCAGCACCGACTTCGTTCATATACTTCCTCACTCCATCCTTCCACCTCTCTATCGGTCTACCTCTCCCTCTCTGTCCCTCCACCTCGCTCTCGTACACCCTCTTAGTCAATGTCTCGCTTTCCATATGTTCCATATAGCCGAACCATCTCAAGTTGTTCCTTTTCACACTTTCCAGCACATCTACCTCCACACTACACCTCCTTCTTACTTCCTCATTAATCTGTCTACCCCTCCATGTAACTCTGCACGCACTTCTTAAGTAATTCATTTCCACTGCTCTCACTCTTGGTCTGAGTCTCTCAACCAACGTCCATGCTTCGCTTCCGTAAGTCAGTGTCGGGATTACCACACTGTCATGCAAGGACTTCTTCACTTCCATACTGACCACCCTATATCTTGTTACTGCTTTCAGCATTCCTACAACCCCCTATTGTATCCTCTCCCACACTTCTTCATCTATAGTCCCATCTTTACTCAACGCACTGCCCAGATACTTAAAAGAATTGACGATCTCCATAGCCTGACCGTTCAACTTCACCTCACACTCTGTGACTTAACCCCTTTCGAAGACCAAAACCTTGCTCTTCCCCGCATTTACCTTCAAATTCCGTTTTTCGCACACTGTTCCAAACTCATTTACCAAACTTTCAGCTCCCATTCATTATCGCTCATCAGAACTGTATCATCCGCAAACAGCAGTATAGGCAGCTTCCACTCATTTCCCTCCCTTTTCAGCGATACACCAACATCCACTGCTCTTGATAGTATTTCTTTCAGGACTCCATCCATATATACAGTAAACAACCACGGGGACATCACACACCCCTGTTTCAAACCAACATTCAGGTCAAAGAACTCGCTCTGCTCACTCTCCACGTGTACTGCCGCCTTTGCACCCTCATACATGCTCTTCACTGCTATCAGCAACTTGCCATCAACTCCGTATATTCTAAGTACTTTCCACAAACCTTCTCTATCCACTCTGTCATAGGCCTTCTCGAAGTTCATAAAGGCAACATACACCTTTTGTTTCTTCTCCAGATGTTTCTCCACAACACAATTCAGGGTAAAAATCTGATCTACACATCCTCTTCCCTTCCTAAAACCTCCCTGCTCATCGCCTATCCATTTCTCCGTTCTCACTCTCACTCTCTCAATCACTACCCTACTGTATACCTTCCCTACTACGCTTTGAAGACATATTCCTCGGTGGTTACCACACACTCCTCTTTCCCCTTTGCCCTTATATAGGGGGACTATTATGCCAGTCTTCCAGTCATCGGGTGCACTCCCCTTCTCGCATGCTAGTTTGCACATTTTCCATACCCATTCGATCACTATCTCACCACCATACCTCAACATTTCCCCACACACTCCATCTGTTCCTGGTGCTTTCCCCAACTTCACTCTGTGACGCTCCTGCATAGTAGCCACGTGCGGGCATGCGCGCGCGTCGGCTGCCCAGCCGTTTAGAAACTGGCTGGCGGCAGCCGGCCGGCCGGCTTTTCCTTAGTATATATCCTACGATAATGTAACTAATGTCTGGGATATTCTTATGTTGTTTCACAGCTTGAAGCTGCCCTTATTCTTGACCAACGCATCTTAGTATATTTTATTCTCGATAGTTGATTGTTTCATTATAATATATAAGATGTAAGTCTAGTGAGAGTGGGAGGAGACGAGCGGGAGAGAGAGACCGGCTGGGGGACGTTGCTTCGCGCGGAGAGTCTAGCTTGGGACGAGCCTGATGTTGCCAATTTGATTGCAACGTTAGGCTTAGTTTCGACTCACGCAAGGGGTAGAGGATTTTGACCCAGCAACTGTGTTGAGTGTTGCCAAGCATGGGATGTATTTCGCATGCCTAGGGTGGGGTCCAGACAGATTCAAGACTCAGAGCTCACCTCACTGTCGTACCCTTCGGACCCCCTTGATATCTATCCCTCTCAACCCCACTTAGAAACTTTCTCTCTTACTTTGTATACCTTCTTTCCACTACTTCACCAATCTATTTAATTATCCCATCCTCTTGATAGACCTTATATCTATTATTGTATTAACGACGAGCTCTCAGATAACTAGATAGGATTTAGGGCCTTATGCAGAGATTTAATTGTTAATGAGACCTAGGAAGCTTTTTTGTTGTCTCATATTTGGTGGTTTCATGCTTGCTAGTGTGTTCTTGTGTCAGGTTAGCAGGGGCTAGACCGGAAGGGAGGCTTTTTGCGATCCTTTAAGTAAAGTCTGCTGGTGCGAGTCCTGTGGACCCGCACGACTTTACTAGGATACCCGTGGGAGTCTGGGGGCATTTTCTTGTCTGTGTCCCTCTGTGTCTAGTGTTGTGTTGTGTGAGGGCCCTTGCCTAGTCCACTCAGTACTGTGCTAACACGTCTTGCTTTTGTTTTAGGGTCGCCAGGAGAGAGTCAGATACTTGCAATCTGAGTCTCCCAAGAGAGCACCCTTTCAATTAGAGTAATTTGGCGCACAGACTTGGGAACGTCCCTAGGCTAGAGCAGGTGGCTCAGCCCGGGTATCCGAAGCCTATATCCTTCCGGCTAGACCTCTGCCGCCTGGCAGATTAACAGCTAGTGGTTTATTATATCTGTATGCTTGTTATTGTACCACAGTTTACCGTTTTTGTGAGCATTGTGAGTCAGGGTGTGGCTTAGAGACTCTGTCCGAGCAGGCTTGCCTGACTAAGAGTGAGAAGCACACCTGTATGTGGTTATGTTGCGAGTTGCTACCTTTATTTAATTATACCTATGCCATTATACACTGTATGGCCAATCACTAGTATTTATTCCTGCTTATGAGTTAAGAGTTCTCTAAATCCGTAACGTACTTTCTTTGCTAAGCATCAGATCCTACAGTAGCCACATGCAGTTTAGAAACCTGCATCTTGTCTACCTGTACGATGTTTTGAGGACTGTTTGCTTTCACCTTCTTTCACGCAGGGGTGATTAGTTGTATTAATTAACGTAACGTTAAATGTACTTTCTTCTAGTTTGTTATTAAATTGTTTCTGCAATTTAATTCCGTCATCTATCTTTTCCTTGAAGCTTTAAGTCAACTTAATTGTGTGATCTTTTATATAGCCTGCTTGACTATCAGCAGTCTATAGTGCGTGCACCCTGTAACCGAGTCATAGGATACCTCGTTGTCCAGGCAGGACTCTTGACGGTTTAGGGTGGTTTGTTGCCTGGGTTTATAGATAAGGGTTGGATCTAGCATTTTCCGTTGTTGCTTGTTGCCACATACCTAGTCCAATAGAAAGAGCCCAGTGTTTATATATCCCAGGACGTAACAAATGGCGACATTGCATAGGATTTACTGAACAGAGGAATATAGTGGTCCTTTGTTTTGAGATTCCTTAGGATTAGAGGAATACAGTGGACATAGAGTTTTTTTTTTTTGGAGCAACCAATATAACACATTAAAGACTTTAAATAACATTAGTATATACATACTTGCATAGGAGATAAGGCACATTCTATAACCGTGATAATTACTGCAGTACACAAGCATGTCTAATACATCAGAACACAGTGATGGGTCAGGTCACGATACGGGCTCGGAGGGAGAAAGACCTGTGGAGTGGCTAGTTGATAGCGAGGAGGGTGCTAGAAGATTTTTAGAGGTGCCCCTTACCGCTGCCAGGGTGTTGAAGCTGAATAAGTATGGCTTAAAGTTTTGGCAGGTCTTCAGGGTCACCAGGGTTTAAGTGGCATGAGGAAAGATCAGCTGAGGACTTTGATATTGGGTTTAGAAGGGAGAGACCTGGGTGGAGAGGCGACTGGGGGCCCCGGTTCCCCAGCCCCCCCTCCACTCTACCCCCATATCAAACGTCAGGGTGCCTGAATTTAGTACATACCCCCAAGTTGATGGTCAATGGCAGCGTGGAATTCAATCACAGGGACCCTCTCCATTAAATGCACCTTCCCCTCCTCAAGGGTTGACTCCAGATTTGTTGTTTCGGCTTGAGATGGCCAAGGTTGAGGTTGCTAGAGCTCAGGTTGAGGCTACCGAAAGACAGGCTAGAGCTCAGGTTGAGGCTGCCGAGAGACAGGCTAGTGTGCAGGCTGAGGTTGCTAGACCTCAGGCTGAGGCCGCAGAGAGAACAGCTATACGAGAGGCTGAACTGCAGGCAGAGTCTACTAGGTATCGGGCTGACAGGGAGCTGGAGAGATCTCGAGTGGAGGTAACAGGGCGAAATATTGGGGGAGGTAACAGACATTGGGACCAATCATTGTCGCACCTGCTTAAACTAGTTCCTGTGTTCCATGAATCATGTGTGACTGAGTTTTTTATGCGATTTGAGAAGAAGTGTCAGGAACACCAGTGGCCTCAGGAAAAGTGGGCAGCATTAGTTTCATCAAAACTCCTAGGAAAGGGGCTAAAAGCGTATGATGCACTACCTTTAGAGTCCTGTGTAGTTTATGATGAGCTAAAGAAGGCTGTGCTACGGGCCTATGAGTTACAACCAGAAACTTACCGCTTGAAGTTTCGGGGTGTTACTAAGGGCAAGGATAGTACCTTCCTAGAACACGCCCGGGACTTGTCTGATGCACTATGACATTGGCTGCGTTCTGAGAGGGCAGCTACTTTTGAGGAGTTGAGTGAGCTGGTTCTCTTGGAGCAGTTCTTTAAGTGCACAGGCGGGGACTTAACCCCTAAATGTCGGCGAGCAACATAAGTCGAGTTAAATAAAGCTGGACTATGTGGCGGCGCTCGACATAGGTCGAGTGGCAATTTCAGCACGTAATGTTGCTGAGAGAGAGAGAGACAAGTGGTGGCAGGAGAGTAGCGAGCGTATGACTGCTCCAGACCACCGCGGCGAACCTACTGACACGAATCCCACCTCCCTCCTCCCTCTCTCACTCGCTATATACGGAATTGTATCGGGAAAGTGGCTAATTACATGCTTTTTGCACTCGCGTTGCACGGTTATTGCAAGAAAACTAGCCATCATAAAAGGATCGTTATGGTGTCATTCGAAAGCTCTGTTTATGCCCTTTCAGGGATAGATACTTGTTTTACGTTCTAGGTCTTATTTAGGCATGAAAATGATCACGTAAACAGCCCTATTTTGGCTAAAAACACCCCGCTGGGCGGTACATATAAATAAACCGCATAGGCCGCTCTTAAGGTGTTAACATTAAATATAAAGGAAAAAATCCTAGAACTCTCCAGGAGGCAGCAGAAATGGCTGACCTCCGACTGTCATTAATTCGAGGGTGCGGAGCAGCAGCTAGAAGTGAGTCGGGTGCAAAGGATCGTACCCCTCCCCCTCCCAAGAATATTGATACACATAAATACACAAAACCATGTAGCACTGACAATAAAACTGAACATAAACCAAATACTGTCCCGTATAAGAAGTCTAATGGTACCTCCCACTCCCAAGGGAAACCAAAGAGTAAAGAGTGCTTTGCATGTCACAAGGAGGGTCACTTTGCAAATGCTTGTCCGAACAAGCCACCGAACAAGGTTGTGTCATTGGCCCGCAGCATAGGGGTGTCGCCTATATATTCTGAGTTTGCCAAGGGTAGTTCGTCAGAGGTTGGGACACAGCCTGTGTTCAAAAGTCCGGAAGGCTCGAACCCTGTCCGCGACGTCTTTGGGGGTCATAGAGGGCATGGTTTTGTGAGGTGGGCTGGCGAAAGGCGAGGAGTTAAGCTATTGCGTGATACTGGGGCTTCTCAGACCTTGTTAAAGAACTTTACTGGTAGGCCGATTAACGCTGCTCGGGTGGTGGTAGTTCAGGGGATCAATGCTACTAAGTCCTACCCGCTGGTGCGGATGGAGCTGGAGGTGGGTGGTGTGGCAAAGGAGCTGGATGTCGGAATTGTAGAGAACTTGCCTGTTGGGGGCGTCGACCTCCTCCTCGGCAACGACTTTGCGGTGCCTGCTTCTAAGGTTTCACCCTGGGTCGTTGCCGAGAAGGCGGCCGACGTTAGTAGGGAGGAACAGGAGTGGGTTGAGAAGTGTAGCGTACAAACCATGGCATGTGTTGTGACGCGTTCTCAGACATCCGGAGCCTTGCAGCCACCACCTCAGTCTATCAAACCGCGGAGGAAAGGTCACAAGAAAACGGGAAGTGTTGGTCAATTGGAGAGTTTTGAGCCGGCAGTGTTTCTTGGTGACTCATTATTGGCACCTATGTTAGAGTCTGGAGAGGCCCCGGGGCCTGTCACCGCTAGTGCAGGTGCAGGGCAGGAAGAGACTCTGCGACAGCATTGTTATGCGCAAAGTGAGGAAAGGATGGCTCAGCGGGACATTGGAGGTGGAAATAAATTATTTAAGATGAACTTGGATAATCTCGCACCTGCTGATATATGTTCCTTGCAGCTGGAAGATCCTGAAGTCAGGGCGTGTGGTAATGGTGCTGTCGAACTGGAGAGTGATGGGGATGCGCAGCCTGGTGATTTTTTCTTGTCCGAGGGGATCTTGTATCGGAGACATCAGGATCCCAAGAAAAAGTGGGATGGCGGGTCAGGATTAGTGGACCAGTTAGTAGTACCGAGGGTGTGCCGTGAGAGCTTATTGAGATTAGCTCATGATGTGCCTTTGGCAGGGCACCTGGGGGCACGTAAGACGGAGGCAGCTCTGAGCAAGCTTTTCTGGTGGCCTGGGTTAAAGGCGAGTGTCGTGTCATGGGTGTCACAGTCTCACACTTGTCAAGTGGTTGGGAAACCCAATCAGGTAATTCCGAGAGCCCCGTTACAACCCATCCCTGTCATTGGGCCGCCCTTCAGCAAAGTAGTTATCGATATGGTTGGCCCATTGCACCCCACTATTGCCGGCAATAAATTTTTACTAACTGTAATGGATGTAGTAACACGGTATCCAGATGCTTACCCCATGCGCAACGGGATGGCCAAGCCTGTTGTCAAAAACCTACTTGTCTATTTCTCTCGTTATGGCTACCCTCAGGAGATCCAGTCTGATCAGGGATTCAATTTTACTTCTGCTCTGTTTAAGCAGACCATGCAGCAACATGGGATAGTGTCTGTGGTGTCATCTGCCTACCATCCCGAGAATCGGGGAGTTTTGGAAAGGTGGCACCCGACTCTCAAGAGTATGTTGCGGTGTTATTGCATGGAAAATGGGAAGGACTGGGATCTAGGCCTCCCATACGTTTTATTTGCTGCGAGAGAAGTACCTGGGGAGAGCTTGGGATTTAGCCCGAACAAGTTGGTTTTTGGACACAGGGTCAGGGGGCCCCTCCACATAGTCAAGGAGATCTGGGAGGGAGTCACAAAGCCATGCTCGCTTCTAAAGTATGTAGTTGAAAGCCGTGAGAGAATGCTAAAGAGCTTGGAGGTAGCAGGTCGGAACCTTAAGAGTTCACAAGCTCAGATGAAGGACAGATACGACCAGAAGGTGAAGCTGAGGGAGTTTGAAGTAGATCAGGAGGTACTGATACTACTGCCTCTGGTGGGACACCCCTTGTCTGCCAAGTATTCTGGTCCGTATCGGGTTGTAAGGAAGGTTTCTGATCTCGACTATTTAGTAGCTACTCCTGATCGTAAGAAAAAGAACCAACTTTGCCATGTAAATCTGATGAAAGAGTATGTGAGGCGCCCCTCCGAGCCTCTCACTGTCCCGGTGTTGATCTGCAGCAATCGTGGTGGAGAAGGAGGAAGGGACAGTCAAGCTGCGGGGGAGGATAATTGGGATTGTCATGTTTCCGCGGATCAGTGGGCGGGGAATTCTAGACAAGTGGCTCACGAGTTGATATTGCACCTGCCTGAGCAACAGCGTGTAGCTGTGCAGCACTTGTTTGATTCAAACCCAGCTGTTTTCGCGGAGCATCCTGGCCTCACTACTCAAGCGGTGCACGATATCGATGTTGGGGACCACCCGCCCTTTAAATCAGTGCCATACCGTGTTCCCCCTATTAAATTACCAGCACTTAGGGAAGAGCTGGATTATATGCTGAAACGTCGGCTGATTTCTGAGGGTGCACTAAGGTGGACTTCCCCCGTCACACTGCAGCCCAAACCAGATGGCAAGGTGCGGTTTTGTATAGATTTCCGCAGGTTGAATGGTTTAACCCCCACAAATGCCTACCCTCTCCCTCGTGTGGACGACAGTGTGGATAAGATAGGAAAAGCCAAGTTCCTCACTAAGATAGACCTTGTTAAGGGTTATTGGCAAGTGCCCTTGTCTGAGCGAGCGCGCGAGGTGTGTGGGTTTGTGGTGGACGGTGCCACATATCGTTGCCATGTTATGCCATACGGGCTGAAAAATGCCCCTGCAACGTTTCAGAAATTAATGAACGACATTGTAGCCGACATTCCCAACTGTACGGTGTACCTAGATGATGTCATAATATACGACGATGATTTTAACAGTCACTGTGCTCACATCGGACAGCTTTTTAATAAACTGAATGAAGCAGGTTTGGTGGTAAACCTGGGTAACTGCGATTTTGTCAAAGCCACAGTTTTGTACCTGGGGTTCGAGGTGGGGATGGGTCAGGTGTGCCCTCCACAGACAAAGATCAAAGCCATTGATCAGTTTCCCCAGCCTACGACTAAGAAACAAATCATGCGGTTTCTAGGTATGATAGGCTATTTTCGTCGCTTCATCAAAGGCTATTCGACTGTACTTGCACCTTTAACCGACTTATTATCTAAGGACAAGAAGTTCCGGTGGTCTCCTGAGTGTGCAGAGGCGTTTTCCTTGGTGAAACACCTGTTATGTACCCACCCCATACTCAGGGCCCCAGAATTCAGCAGACCTTTTCAGCTGGCGACTGATGCCAGTGGCGTAGGGGCTGGGGCTGTCTTGTTACAGACAGATGATGAAGGTATCGAACATCCAGTGAGTTTTTACAGTAAAAAATTCAATAGTGCACAAAGGAATTACTCTGTAATTGAAAAAGAACTCCTGGCGATAGTGCTGGCGCTCAGGCACTTCGATGTATATGTTCCTGCTTTCGGACCAGTCGTAGTGGTTTATACCGATCATCACCCTCTGAAATTCTTGAATCAGTTTCATAACCGGAATATGAGGCTGACCAGGTGGTCACTCATGCTTCAGGAGTATAATCTGGACATACGCCATATTGCCGGTTCTGATAACGTGATAGCGGATTGTCTATCAAGGGTGGATGATGTTGGTTAGACTGCCACAGGATTGAGGGTTGAGTGTGGAGGAAAATAGGCTGTCAGTGTAGTTCAGCCGAGAAAAAAACAAATTAAAAAAGCAAAAACCTTATAAAAACTCTTTATTTTTATAACGTGTAGAATTTTGTATAAGATGTTGTAGCAGTATCTAAGTTGAATGTTTTCGCTTATTGTCGATAAGTTAGTTGAACTTGCTCGGTGGAGCGCAACAGTCTTTATTTTTGTTTATATATAGTGCCTTGTGTCTCAACAGTGTGTGGTACTATGAGAAGCTTTCTGTTAGATATGAAGAACTTAGTCAAGGGTCTTATATCTTGGGGGAGGTGTGATGCTCCTGCATAGTAGCCACGTGCGGGCATGCGCGCACGTCGGCTGCCCAGCCGTTTAGAAACCGGCTGGCGGCAGCCGGCGGCCGGCTTTTCCTTAGTATATATCCTACGATAATGTAACTAATGTCTGGGATATTCTTATGTTGTTTCACAGCTTGAAGCTGCCCTTATTCTTAACCAACGCATCTTAGTATATTTTATTCTCGATAGTTGATTGTTTCATTATAATATATAAGATGTAAGTCTAGTGAGAGTGGGAGGAGACGAGCGGGAGAGAGAGACCGGCTGGGGGACGTTGCTTCGCGCGGAGAGTCTAGCTTGGGACGAGCCTGATGTTGCCAATTTGATTGCAACGTTAGGCTTAGTTTCGACTCACGCAAGGGGTAGAGGATTTTGACCCGGCAACTGTGTTGAGTGTTGCCAAGCATGGGATGTATTTCGCATGCCTAGGGTGGGGTCCAGACAGATTCAAGACTCAGAGCTCACCTCACTGTCGTACCCTTCGGACCCCCTTGATGTCTATCCCTCTCAACCCCACTTAGACACTTTCTCTCTTACTTTGTATACCTTCCTTCCACTACTTCACCAATCTATTTAATTATCCCATCCCCTTGATAGACCTTATATCTATTATTGTATTAACGACGAGCTCTCAGATAACTAGATAGGATTTAGGGCCTTATGCAGAGATTTAATTGTTAATGAGACCTAGGAAGCTTTTTTGTTGTCTCATATTTGGTGGTTTCATGCTTGCTAGTGTATTCTTGTGTCAGGTTAGCAGGGGTTAGACCGGAGGGGAGGCTTTTTGCGATCCTTTAAGTAAAGTCTGCAGGTGCGAGTCCTGTGGACCCGCACGACTTTACTAGGATACCCGTGGGAGTCTGGGGGCATTTTCTTGTCTGTGTCCCTATGTGTCTAGTGTTGTGTTGTGTGAGGGCCCTTGCCTAGTCCACTCAGCACTGCGCTAGCACGTCTTGCTTTTGTTTTAGGGTCGCCAGGAGAGAGTCAGATACTTGCGATCTGAGTCTCTCAAGAGAGCACCCTTTCAATTAGAGTAATTTGGCGCACAGACTTGGGAACGTCCCTAGGCTAGAGCAGGTGGCTCAGCCCGGGTATCCGAAGCCTATATCCTTCCGGCTAGACCTCTGCCGCCTGGCAGATTAACAGCTAGTGGTTTATTATATCTGTATGCTTGTTATTGTGCCACAGTTTACCGTTTTTGTGAGCATTGTGAGTCAGGGTGTGGCTTAGAGACTCTGTCCGAGCAGGCTTGCCTGACTAAGAGTGAGAAGCACACCTGTATGTGGTTATGTTGCGAGTTGCTACCTTTATTTAATTATACCTATGCCATTATACACTGTATGGCCTATCACTAGTATTTATTCCTGCTTATGAGTTAAGAGTTCTCTAAATCCGTAATGTACATTCTTTGCTAAGCATCAGATCCTACAGTAGCCGCATGCAGTTTAGAAACCTGCATCTTGTCTACCTGTACGATGTTTTGAGGACTGTTTGCTTTCACCTTCTTTCACGCAGGGGTGATTAGTTGTATTAATTAACGTAACGTTAAATGTACTTTCTTCTAGTTTGTTATTAAATTGTTTCTGCAATTTAATTCCGTCATCTATCTTTTCCTTGAAGCTTTAAGTCAACTTAATTGTGTGATCTTTTATATAGCCTGCTTGACTATCAGCAGTCTATAGTGCGTGCACCCTGTAACCGAGTCATAGGATACCTCGTTGTCCAGGCAGGACTCTTGACGGTTTAGGGTGGTTTGTTGCCTGGGTTTATAGATAAGGGTTGGATCTAGCGTTTTCCGTTGTTGCTTGTTGCCACATACCTAGTCCAATAGAAAGAGCCCAGTGTTTATATATCCCAGGACGTAACAACTCTTTTCATGGCTTCCCACACTTCTGACCTCCTGATCCCCACCTCCTCCTCCACTAACTATTTTCTTCTCCCTCCCATACCATATCCAGCTATGTTTGCTGGCTCTTCATTCCTTACATTTAGCAACTCATTGAAGTTTTATTTACCTTGAGTTAATGTAAGCAATTCAATACTTCTCTCTCTCTATAACGGTGATATTGCTTAGAACATCTGAATTATCAATCTGAATCTGTGATGATGTAGGGATATCACTGAGGTCTTCTGTTGTAAAAACTGATGTAAAGAAGGTATTGAGGACATTACTTCTTGGTACTTCGTCTTTGGTATATTCTCCTTTTTCATCGACTAACGGTCCAACAGTTGAAGTAACTACATTTTTCTTTCTGATATAACTATAGAATTCTTTCGGGTTTGTTTTACTTTGATTCGCAACATGTAACTCCAGGGTCTTTTTACTTTACTTAATTAACTTTTTGGCTTTGCATCGTAGTTCTACAAATTTCACCTGTTCTTCGTCATATTGTGAGGATTTTAATCTATCATTAGCAAACTTTTTAGCAAGCAGACAGTCTGAAATATCTTTATTCCACCATTGGGGCTTATCATTATGGCCTGTACGCCGAATTTTCAATGGTATGCAGTCTTGCACTGCTTTTAGGTAAGTGGTTGCGAATAATTCCCAAGACGTATTTATGTCGTTATTGTTAATTAAATAGCTCCAGTCAGTTTCTTTAAACATAATTATATACCGGTATAGCTCTAAGTTTATGAAAGTTTGCTTTCTTGAAATTAGGGACTTTTTCGATGCTGCTATTTGGTTCGTTACTAGTAAACTTTAAAATGAAAGTTATTGTACGATGGTCGCTGTTACTGAATTCATCACCAACATTCAAATTCTCTGTTAATTCTTCTTTTGTTGCAAGTACAAGGTCAAGAACGTTATTACCACGGGTCGGCGATCGAACAATTTGATAGAGTGAACTCTCTTGCAAGTTCGCATACAAGTCATGTCCGGAGTGTGAACTAAGAGTATCGCCCCACTTGGTCACAGGTAAATTAAAGTAGCCAAAAATTAGGGTATCATGTGAGTTAATTACATCTGCAATTTGTTCGTAAATTTCTTGGTCAGTTTGCACTGATTGAACTGGAGGTCTGTATAATTATTAATGCAAGTAATATATTTGTACCTTAATATTCTTTATTAGCACAAAGGATGTGTCGACGTCCATAATTTGAGGTTTTGACAATAGGGTTGGGTTAACACTTTCTTTGATATAAAGTAAAACGCCACCTCCATTTCTATTTATTCGGCTTTTCTCAAGCATTACATAACCGGGAAGTGAATACTCTGCTAAAAATTCTTTGTCTTCTGTATTGAGCCAAGATTCTGTTATGCCAATCACATTATAATTTTCTGTAAACACTAGTTCCTCTAAATCTGAAAATTTATTGTGTATGCTACGAGCGGTTGCATAGAAAACCTTTAAAGTTGCGGTTTTAGAACTCACGGAACGCTCTTTAATCAAATTTTTGGTTCTGGTCGGATCTACATTTACATTCATGGCTGTCCTCGGTCATCGGTCGTTTTCCCTGGCGGTTTTGAATTTGGGTCGTGTTGGTGGAGCTTTATCCAAATTTGTGGTTTTTGACGGATTAGCATTTAATTCCTTCGCAGGTCGCCGTCCTCGCTGTCTTCGGTCCTCCTGCCTGGTTGTCCTGTGCTGAGTTGATTTCTTCAAAGAAAATCCTTCACCCCATCGTTGAGAAGACGCCCAAAATGTGCTGCTCCCACCTGGTTCAGATTAACTCCATCGTCCGAAAACAAATAGTCATCGTAGTAGAAATTGTCCCAGGTGTCGACGAATCCCACGTTCTTCTTCTTGCAGAGGTTTGCTAGACAACGATTTGTGCTGGTAGCTATGTTGTAAAATCGGCTCTCTACACCAAGCCGGGGGACAATTCCTGAGACGATGATCCTTGATGACTTCTCCTTAAGGGGAGGTATTTAGTTTGTTCCCTAGACCTCCATCAAGCTTAAAATTACACCCCCTTGAGTCCCTTTCAAGATAAATTTGTACATTTTTCGGTAGAAAAATTTCCCGGCCGAAGGCCGGTTCCTATTAAATTACAGGCTCGCTATCGCTCGCCAGGATAAAATCGACACCTGAATGGCACAAAAGGTCTTAATATGGGGTGAAAGTTCTTAAAATCGCTAAACTAATGGGGCAAACGTTTTATAATATCAAAAGCAATGGGGCTAAACGTGAGGGAGAAAGAGGTTCAGAAAAAAATCCTCCAGGTGGAAATCTCCCCTTAAACGACTTGATCAGCTGCTGGTACTTTAAAAGCAAATCTTCCGACCGGGTTTGCTGTACATCGTTGGATCCAACGTGGATGACGTACATTGTATTAGCAGGGGCCAGCTTTGATACTTTGCCAACTGCAGCAACTACGTCGTCCACACCACCACCAGGGATACAAAAATACTTCCTAAATATGTAATAATTGTGGAATGTCAGGTGTGTAGTTATCACAAAATATTTCTAATCCAGTATGGTTTAAAAAGGCAATTGAATTTAGGTTGAAAGATCAATGGTTTAGTACTTGGAACAGTAACTTGTTAAACAAATCTATATGTAGTAGTTATAAAATAAATATTATATAAAGAAGTGTATGGCTTGGAGGAATATATCTTTTAAAGCTACGCAAAGGTACGCATACTGGTGAGTAAACTACGAACCATTATCAATAAATTGCCTGTAACTGCTGGTAGATATCAGGATATTAGTAGAGAAAATCGTATTTGTGGAAAATGTGAGACTGGTGATGTTGGAGACGAATACCATGTATATATTGTTTATATGTCAAAATGCTGATATTGCTAGTTTGAGAAATCAATGTATTCCAAGTTACTTTATACGAAGACTAACTCATTTCAAGTACAAGTTGTTGATGCAAACAAATAATGTTAATGTGTGAATAAGTTAGCACATTTTTTGAGAATTGTGTTTGGTATGTTTAGATAATATTAGTACAAATACTTTGTATTATGTATTGAGGAGCTGTGCTCCATACTGTTTTTGTAAAAGTCTGAGCCAAATAAATATATTCTATTCTGTTATATATTCTATTATATTCACACACACCCACACACACACTAACACACCTACACACACTCTCTCTCTCTCTCTCTCTCACACACACACAGTCACTTAGTCTCTCAGTGTTGTTACCATAGTTACCGATAGCTGAAAGTCGGCCCTCACTCTCTCTCACACTCACTCTCTCTCTCACACTCTCTCTCTCTCTCTCTCTCACACTCACTCTCTCTCTCTCACACTCACTCTCTCTCTCTCTCACACTCATTCCCCTTTAAATTTACTATTCAGGAAAACAGAACTGCAAAATACACTAAGTACAAATAAAACTGCAAAAATATCCACAAATAATTTCTTCTGTATTACGCGCGGGGGGGGGGGGGGGTGGGGGTGAGGTAGGGGTGGGGAGTAGGGGTGAGGGGGGGGGGGATGGGAGACGGAAGTTGGTTGGGGGGGGGGGGGGGATGCGGTGGGGGGGGAGTGGAGTAAACCGAACAATAAATACGGTAACAATAAACAATACGGTAACAATAAACTAATGAAATACGGCAACAATAAACAATACAAAAATACGGTGCCAATAAACACTACGGCAACAATACAATAAACAATAGGGTGCCAATAAACAAGTGCAATACGGCAACAATAAACAAGTGAAATGCAGCAACAATAAACAATACGGTGACAATAAACAAGTGAAATACGGCAACGATAAAAACAATAAACAATACGGCGAAAATAAACATGTAAAATACGGCAACAATAAACAAAACAATACGGCGACAATAATTAATACAGCTATAATTAATACGGAACTAATACATACGGTAATAATATATACGGCAACAATACACAATATGGTAACATTAAACAAGTGAAATACGGCAATGCGGGGCGGGCCAATTACGCTAAAATAAACTTCGCAACACGTAACGGACGGGAAATTTCGGTGATTTGTTATTGCCGGTTTTTCTATATGGACTAAATGAGGGGAGGGGAGGGAAGGAAGGGAGAAAAAGAGAGGAGAGGAGAGGAGAGGGGAGGGGAGGGGAGAGAGGGAAGGGAAGGGGAGGAGATGGGGAGTGAAATGCATAATAGAGAGAGCGGTGATGGAAGGAAAAGGGATAGGGAAGGGGAGAGGAGGAAATGGGAGGGGAGAGAGGGAAGGGAAGGTGATGGGGAATGAAATGCAAAAGAGAGGAGAGGGAGGTGATGGAAGGAAATGGGAGAGGACAGTGTGGAAGCGGAGGGGAGGGGAGGGGAGGGAAGGGAAGGAAAGAAGAGGTGAGTTGAGGGAAGGGAAGGGGAAAGGAGAGAAGATAGCAGGGAATGGAAGAGGAAGAAAGTGAGGGGTGGAGAGAGTGTGGAGGGGTCTTTAAGGGGGAAAGGGTAGTTTTTCTGGTCCACCTTCTCCCCCATGCTTAGCCCCATTAGTTTTCAGATTTTAAGACGTTCGGACCATTAGCCTACTTTAGCGATTTGAAGACCTTTCGCCCCGTTTCTCTGTACATATTAAGACTTTTCGTGTCATTTAGGTGTCGCTTTTACATGGCGAGCAATAGCGAGACTGCATTTTATGAGGAATGTGACATTTTTCTATCGAAAAATGTACAAATTTATCCTGAAGAAGGGTCTTGGGGGTGTTTTTTAAGCTTAATTGAGGTCTACGAAGGAAACTATAGACGTATTAAATAATATAATATATATATATATATATATATATATATATATATATATATATATATATATATATATATATATATATATATATATATATATATATATATATATGAGCAAATAAATGCGCCCAGCCCCCCTTAAATATAGAAATAATATGCATGTATCAGGGTTTGCAAATGAAGTCCGCTAGATCGTAAATAAAAGTCGAACATCTCTGGAATAATGGCATGATCTCTATAATATCGCTTAAAAATGGCTCAAATCTACAAAAGGTCGCTAGAATTATGCGACACATCTCTACAATATCGCTAAAAAATGGCTCAAACCTCCAGAATATCGCTAGAATTCATGTCACTAGATGTACAAAATGTCTTCTAGATCGAAATAAATACCTCTAGATCTAGAAGCTAAATTGACCACTTGCGAGTTTTGGTCTATGAGGAAGTTGGAGCCGTAGCCATTAATATTTAGCAGAATTATTAGCGAAAGTAAAGTCATAATGCATTATTTTATAAATACATAAAACCAAATTGATCATACTTTGTATCCATCAGAAACCCACATAAATATTGCAGATTTCTTTAAGATCAATGTTCACAGCTCCAACTAGCTTATAGCCTGAAACTCGTAGGTGGTCAATTGGCAGCACTACACTCTGTTTCTTTTCAACTGTCGGTAAATTACAAAGTTCCATCAATATATTGTTCGTTATTTTGAAGATTTTGTAGTGAAATATGGTGCTAATTATATCAAACTTGGTCTAAATATGATGCAGAGACATAGAAGTTTCTTATGTTTCCGTTATGTAGAGAAATCAGTTGTTATGGGGAGGTTTTTAGTTGGTTCCCTAGACTTCCATCAAGCTTAAAATTACTCCTCCTAAATCCCCTTTCAAGATAAATTTGTAAATTTTTCGGTAGAAAAATGTCCCGGCCGAAGGCCGAACGGTTCCCCTTAAATTACAGGCTCGCTATCGCTCGCCAGGAAAAAATGAACACCTAAATGGCACGAAAGGTCTTAAAATTGACAGAAATGGGGCGAGAGTTCTTAAAATCTCCAAACTATTGGGGCGAACGTCTTAAAATCTCAAAAGCAATGGGGCTAAGCATGAGGGAGAAAGGGGTCCAGAAAACAATCCTTCAGGTGGAAGTCTCCCCTTAAGGGTTTCAATTTACGTCAGATGAAATAAAACAGAGTATAGTATGAATGTATAATTATGAATAACAATGGGGACATCACACACCCTTATATTGGTAGCTAAGTTACCAGGCATGAGACACCCTACATCACACACCCTTATATTGGTAGCTAAGTTACCAGGCATGAGACACCCTACATCACACACCCTTATATTGGTAGCTAAGTTACCAGGCATGAGACACCCTACATCACACACCCTTATATTGGTAGCTAAGTTACCAGGCATGAGACACCCTACATAGATTTAAAGATAACCACAAACACACACAAACACACAAACAGACATAACGAAAATATATATATATATATACACACACACACACACACACACACACAGCCCGTAGCCTAGTAGGTAGCGCTCTCGTCTCACACACGAGGGGTCGGGGGTTCAATCCCCCGGCCGGGCGGAGACAAATTGGGCTTGTCTCCTTTCATGTGTTAGCCTCAGTTCACCTAGCTGTAAATAGGTACCTGGAATAAGTGGACGACGTTGTGACGTCCCATCTGGGGTTGGCAAAAATGGTACAAGGCGAGATGGGTATCATATGGTTCACCTAAACTGATGGCTACCTAAGCCTTCGGGCGAGACAGTATCGTCTATAGTGAGAATGGTACCACACAGATCCACCCTAAGCCTTCGTTTCCGATGTCGCCAATTGGCTAAAAATACAGACTACACACACATCCACAGCCATTCCAACGATACATATAACACCTACACATATAGGAGGCGGGAAATAACGAGCATGCTCACTCCCGCAATACAACTAGAGTACAACTAGAGTAAGTACACACACACACACACACACTCTCACACACCAAGGAAATAGATATACAAGGAGCTTACATCATTGTAGAACACACCCACACACACACACCCACACACACACAGTAAAAGACATGCTGGTATATAATTCAAGCACGGACTGTCTCCAAGCCTTTAAGGGGGACATGGGTCGTTTGTTTGGTTTATGAATTAATTTATTCCTTTGTTTCCACGCTAAACCTCCATCACACTTAGAAAACACCACATATACCCCCCCCCCCCCCCCTTCCCTTCAAGGTCAATGTGTACATTTTTCGATAGAAAAATTTCCCAGCCGAAGGCCGGTTGCTCTTAAAGTTTCTGGCTCGCTATCACTCGCCAGGAAAATATCGACCACTAAATGACACGAAAAGTCTTAAAATGTACAATGAAATGAGGCGAAAGGTGTTAAAATCGCCAAACTAATGGGTCGAATGTCTTAAGATCTCAAAACTAATGGGGCTAAACACGAGGGAGAAAGTGGTCCAGAAAACCGGCCATAAGAACCCCATAAGAAGATCGCCAAGGTAAATTAGCAAGGCCAGAACCCTCCCAACATGTGTGAAAAGGTGTTAGCCAAGGGGAGATGGGTAATTTTTCTAGATTCCCTTCTCCCTCATGTTTAGCCCCATCAGTTTTCAGGTTATAATACGATCGACCCATTAGTTTGGCGATTTTAAGATCTTTGGCCAAATTTCTCTGTCAATAGTAAAACTTTTAATTTAATTTAAGTGTTGATTTTTTCCTGGCGAGCGATAGCCAGCCTGTAATATTAAGAGTAACCGGCCTTTGGCCGGGACATTTTTCTATCGAAAAATGTACAGATTTATATTATCTAGGGGATGATTTGTTAAGCTTGATGGAGGTCTGGGGAGGAAACTAAAAAATAATATACAGATACATAAATGAGCACAATTCATACAGTACTGTATGTATGCCCATCTCCCCTTAAGAAGATCACCAAGGTAAAAGAGCAAGGCAAGCCCTCTCAACCTGTGTGAAGAAGGTGTTAGCAAAGACACAAGTTCACTGCCCGGATGGTAGCCGAGAAAAACGTTACAGTATTAAGAACATACCATTATATTATGGGTTTATTTTGTATTTTCCTCTCTACACCTCCATGAAGCTTAACCCGTACAGTACCGGTGACGTCCTCTTTATTATATTCTAGAGACTATTAGACGATTTTACTCAAGCTAGGAAGGACGTGTACCCATTAAGAGACTACAGAATATCTCAATTTATCCTTTTAGCTACAATATATGTTTTCTAAGCTATATAAAATCATCTAAATGTAGCTAGAAGAAAATATAACACACGTCGCTGGTACTCAAAGGGTTAAAAAAAACACCCCCTATACCCTCGTTCAAGACAAATGTGTACATTTTTCGGTAGAAAAATGTCCCGGCCGAAGGCCGATTCCTTCTAAAATTACAGGCTCGCTATCGCTCGCCAGGAACATGAGGGCTAAACTTGAGGGAGAAAGGAGTCCAGAAAAAGAAACTACCTCCTCTTTAAGAAGATCGTCATGGTAAAAGAGCAAGACACTTCCTCCCAACATGTGTGAAGGTGTTAGCGAAGAGACAATTTCGCCCCATTTCTATGTCAATATTGAGACTTTTCGTGTCATTTAGGGGTCGATTTGTTTTTCCTAGCGAGCGATAGCGATCCTGTAATTTATGAGGATACCGAAAAACGTACAAATTTATCTTAAAAAGGGATCTAGGGGATGTTTTTTTTTACAGGCTTGATGGAGGTCTAGGGAGGAAACTAACAAATAAGGTAAAATGTGTGAAGAGGTGTTTTAGTGTAGAGACAAGTTCAGTACAGGGATTGTAACCTAGAGGTGTTTTAGTGTAGAGACAAGTTCAGTACAGGGATTGTAACCTAGAGGTGTTTTAGTGTAGAGACAAGTTCAGTACAGGGATTGTAACCTAGATAAACATTACAGTATTAAAGAGAGATTGGCTGTCTTTTTGGTCCCCCTTCTCCCTCATGCTTAGTCCCATTAGGTTTCACATTATTAAGACGTTCGGCCCATTAGTGTGTCGATTTGAATACCTTTCGTCCCATTTCCTTGTCAATATTAAGACTTTTCGTGTCATTTAGGTGTCAATTTTTTCTTGGCGAACGAAAGCGAGCGTGAAAGTTTAAGAGTAACCAGCCTTCGGCCGGGACATTATTCTATCGAAAAATGTACAAATTTAGCTTGAAGGGGGTCTATGGGATGATTTTTTAAGCTTGATGGAGGTCTAGGGAACAAACTAAAAACCTGCTTTTAAGAAGATCCCCATGGTAAAAGAGCAAGACACGTCCTCCCAACATGTGTGAAGGTGGTGTTAGGGAAGAGACAAGTTCGCCCCTTTTCTGTGTCAATATTAAGACTTTTCGTGGCATGTAGGTGTCGAATTTTTCCTGGCGAGCGATAGCAAGCCTGTAATTTAGGAGGACACCGACAAATTTACAAATTTATCTCGAAGGGAGGGTCTAGGGGGTATTTCTTTAAGCTTGATGGAGGTCTAGAGAGGAAATTTGAAAAATATTGAATACATGAACAAAACAAATATATTGAATACATGAAACCCTCCCAACATATTATGTGAAGAAGGTGTTAGCGAAGAGACAAGTTCAGTACAGGGATTGTAGCCTATATAAACATTACAGTATTACTTAAGACTAATTAATGGGGCTAAACTTGAGGGAGAAGGGACAAGTTCAGGACAGGGATTTTAGCCTATATAAACATTACATTACTGCACAGAACCACACATTAAATAACATATTTGACTTAAGGGGAGATGCACGTATGTATTTAGTTATTGTTTTATATTTTTATTATTATTATTATTTTTTCCTAGACCTCCATCAACCTGTAAAAAACACCTCAAGATAATTTTGCACATTTTTGGGGGGTAAACAAATTTCCGGGCCGAAGGCCGCTTACTCTTGAAATTACAGGCTCGCTATCGCTTGCCAGGAACAAATCGACACCTAAATAGCACGAAAGGTCTTAATAGGGGGAGTAACATATAAAATCGACAAACTAATGGGCCGAACGTCTTAAAATCCAAAAACCAATGGGGCTAAACATGAGGGAGAAGGTGGCCACAAAAACCAGCCAATCCCCTTGAATTTCATGATCGTTAAAATGGTGGTTATTTAATATTACATTTCAAACGTTTATTAAAGGGGTAGTGCTTGGTGTTTGGTCAATATAATTACTTATGGATATATATTTTAGTTTCCTTGCTAACCCTCCATCAAGCTTAAAAAAAACACCTCCTAGACTCCATTTCAAGATAAATTTGTACATTTTCGGTTCCTTTTAAATTACTGGTTCCCTATCGATCGCCAGGATAAGATTGACACCTAAATGGCACGAAAGGTCTTAATATTGACAAAGAAATGAGGCAAAAGGTCTCAAAATCGCCAAACTAACACAACGAATGTCTTAAAATCTCAAAAACAATAATGCTAAACATGAAGGAGAAGGGGATCCAGAAAACAATAATGCTAAACATGAAGGAGAAGGGGATCCAGAAAACAATAATGCTAAACATGAAGGAGAAGGGGATCCAGAAAAAGCGACTACCACCCTTTAAGGGGACAGTGGCTGCTTTTTTGGCCTATTAATTCATGCATTAATTTATTTTTTGGTTTCCTCGCTAGACATCCCTCAAACTTAAATTTGTACTTTTTTCGGTAGAAAAATGTTCCGACCGAAGGCCGGTTCCTCTTATAATTACTGACTCGTTATCGCTCGCCAGGATAAGATCGACACCTAAATGGCACGAAAGGTCTTAACATTGACAACGAAATGGGGCGAAAGGTCTATGTAACTCTCTCAACACAGGAAAGGAAGGGAGGCAGGAGGTACTGTTTAACATTAGTCTCCCCTACCTATTGTAATCTTCTTTAATGGTACAGTGGCTATTTGTTTGCTCTATTGATTTATATGTTCATTTAATTCTTAGTTTCCTCCCTAGACCTCCATCAATCTTAGAAGAACACACCCTAGACCCCCTTTCAAGATCAAATTGTAAATTTTTTGATGGAATAATGTCCCAGCCGAAGGCCGGTTGCTTCTAAAATTAGTGGCTCGCTATCGCTCGCTAGGAAAAAAATCGACACCTAAAGGGCACGAAAAGTCTTAATATTACCAAAACAAATGAGGCGAAAGGTCTCAAAATTGCCAAACTAACGGAACGAATGTCTTAAAACCTCAAAACTAATATGCTAAACATGAGGGAGAAGGGTGTCCAGAAAAAGCAAGTACTACCCCTTTAATGGTAGACTGAATTAATGATACTGGAGGGGGAAAGTTGAAACCTTTCCAACTTGGGCTTCTTTTCCGTAATTTTCTTTGGAGGTTGGATTAGATTCAGACCATTTTTTTTTCTTCGCGGACTTCCTCGATTGTACCGGTACTATATTAACATTTTGCTTTACCCCTTCCGTACCGGCTACGTCTTTTTTATTTTATTCTTGCTATTTTAGACAATTCTGTGCAGTTTAGGAAGGATCTGTGGTAGTAAAAAGGGTTAAGGGAAGTAGTTCGAAGCCTGTTAATTGCTAGAGGCCCTATTTAAGCTGAATACAATCATCTTATAGTAGCCAGAATAAAGTTAAAAGGACGTCGCCGGTACAGAAGGGGTTAAACAGATATATACATAAATATAGAGATGAAATGGAAATATATTACTGGTTATCTTAGGTAGTTTAAAGGAGAATGTCATTTTTGTTTTCTTTATATAAAATTGCAACATTCAAATTCACCACTTGAAGAGAGAGGAGCCAGGAGTAGGCTATACCAAACCATAGGAACGAAAACTAACTAACTAACTAAGTAACTCACTCTCTCTCTCTCTCTCTCCAATGTAACACTTTAAATATATGACGTCTTATACCCAGAGTGTCTGATATACAGTATATAATATGTGTAGTTAAAAGGTGAAGTTGGTTGGTGGAAAAAAACATAATATATTGTAATATGTGTGGTCAGAATATTATACAAACACTGTTCTACATGGTCCTGTATACAAATACCACACTTTGCAACATCCAGCTTACATTAAGGGGGTAGTGGTTATTTGTTCGTCTATATATTCATTAATTCGTTTATTTGTTAGTTTCCTTGCTAGACCTCCATACTATAATTCTTGTTTCTTTTCAGTTGATATCAATTTAATCCCTTAGCAACTGTTTTCTCGATACTTAATGGACAAATATGAAACAACCATGTCTGTGTTATTGCCACGTTTTCATAATTAACAACCTATTTCTCTATACAATCTACGTAATAGCTGAGTAACCAAGTTAGTTAGTTAAAATAAACCCTATTGGATTATTAAGCCAGCACACTGTAAGTCAAGAATAGCGTCAGGACTGGAGCCTCACTGCAAGAATTCCAGTCCCTTAAGTAACCAAGATAGTAACATGGCAATTTACCCTCAGCGGGACAATAATAGGGTATAACAGGGTAAAGATGGGAAAAGTTGCGAGTACCGTACCGTAAGTCTTGTTGTTGTTCGTACGAGTCGTCTTGGGTCTTCTGGTCTGGTCAGGAGTAAACATTGAGATTTCCTTGGAGTCTTAAAGATTTGGTTCACTATCTGGAAAGTTATACTGTATGTTATACGTCTGTTTTATTGGATTTGGTTCACTATCTGGAAAGTTATACTGTATGTTATACGTCTGTTTTATTGGATTTGGTTCACTATCTGGAAAGTTATACTGTATGTTATACGTCTGTTTTATTGGATTTGGTTCACTATCTGGAAAGTTATACTGTATGTTATACGTCTGTTTTATTGGATTTGGTTCACTATCTGGAAAGTTATACTGTATGTTATACGTCTGTTTTATTGGATTTGGTTCACTATCTGGAAAGTTATACTGTATGTTATACGTCTGTTTTATTGGATTTGGTTCACTATCTGGAAAGTTATACTGTATGTTATACGTCTGTTTTATTGGATTTGGTTCACTATCTGGAAAGTTATACTGTATGTTATACGTCTGTTTTATTGGATTTGGTTCACTATCTGGAAAGTTATACTGTATGTTATACGTCTGTTTTATTGGATTTGGTTCACTATCTGGAAAGTTATACTGTATGTTATACGTCTGTTTTATTGGATTTGGTTCACTATCTGGAAAGTTATACTGTATGTTATACGTCTGTTTTATTGGATTTGGTTCACTATCTGGAAAGTTATACTGTATGTTATACGTCTGTTTTATTGGATTTGGTTCACTATCTGGAAAGTTATACTGTATGTTATACGTCTGTTTTATTGGATTTGGTTCACTATCTGGAAAGTTATACTGTATGTTATACGTCTGTTTTATTGGATTTCAGCTACATTTTGACGATTTTATGAAGATTAAGAAAAATGTAATGAAAGCTAAAAGTGTAGTTGTTGTTCCCTGAGAGGCGTACGTACTCTTGGGTCGTCTGGTCAGGTCAGAGAAAACATTGGGCCTTCCTTGAAGATTTGGTAACGGTTATTGCAGTAATGGAGGGTAGCCACCATCCTCTCCCTGTCCATTATCTGAAATATATATGGTATGTTATTAAAATGTTCAGTACCGGTGATGTCTGTGTTGGTGGTGTAATGGTTTAGATGCTTATGTTCTGGGTGTGGTGTCCCGAGTTCGAATCCCGGGAGGAACATATGCTTTCATTAGTTTATTCAAGTACATTGGGGTTTGTAATTGATGATTCATGTTAAGAACGGGGTGTTACTTATTTTTTATTTTATTCGGTAAGATCCTGTGTAGCGGGCAGAACTGTTTTGCATAGGCCTATGCCTATTTACTAAACAAACATTGAACAATATCTTTAACCTTACCTAACCTAATCTACTATATTAGAGGACTATTTATGAATGTATAATGTAATAATACATTGCAACATTACCAAACTATTGAGATATAAGTACAGGTCTCCCCGCTACACAGGATTATACCCGATTCCCTTCTGATTCTTCAAACCCCCTGAAAAATATATATGGTAACACTAAGTTTGTGTGGGTGTAATTGCCTGGACACTCAGAAAGCTGAAAAGTTGTTGCAGGTCGCAGCAGCAGCAGCAGAAAGTTAAGGGGGTAGTGTTTGTTTTTTGGTCTATACTGTATATCTATTTATTCATTTATTTGTTTAGTTTCCTCGCTAGACCAGGGTGTCAAACGAAAACTGAGTCCATTATTTTGAGTCGTTATTTTTGTATAATTATGTAAAGCTAAAATGATGGTTTATAGCTCAAACTATGTCTGAACGTGAATTAATGGCCAAAACAATTATTTTCTTGTATTCCTTCTCATATTCATTCAAGTCTTCAAGCAAAATTGCTACGGTTTACACCCTGCGCTAGACCTCCATCAATCTTAGAAAACACCCCTTTCAGGATTATTTTGTAAATTTTTCGATAGAAAATTTCCCGGCCGAAGGCCGATTCCTTCTAAACTTAGAGGCTCGCTATCGCTCGCCAGGAAAAAAAACCCAGGTAAATGGCACAAAAAGTCTTATATATATATGACAAAGAAATAAGGCCAAAGGTCTTAAAATCGCCAAACTGACGGAACGAACGCCTTAAAATCTCAAAACGAATTTGCTAAACGTGAGGGAGAAGGGGGTCCAGAAAAAGCGAGTACCTCCCCCTTAAGAAATTAAATTGAGGAGAATAGTTTCCCAAGTTAGGCCGTTTGTTTAGGGAAAAATCTTAATTCAGATTAATCATTGTGTTTACAAGTTTGGACGCTAATGGAACTGGACAAAAATGCATTGGTTGCTACATTATGTCAGGGTGTCATTGTGTTTGAAGGCTGGAAAGAATATGAGAAGGAGTACAAGAAAATTAACATGAAATGACATTGTCTTGGCCACGTTATCACTTTCAAAGACATAATTTGAACAATAAACCATAATTTAGTCGTTACATATGCAATAATAAAGACTGCAAATAATGGACTCGGCTTTCTTTTAACACCCTGCTCCCTTGTGAATATATGTACCGGTATGTGTATATGGTAGCCTAGGTATCAACATGCGAGATCCGGTAGCCTATACATTGTTCTAAACTGACAACTTGCAGGGTGTCAAACCGGAGCAATTTTGTTTGAACATTCCATAAATATGAGACCGAAAACAAGACAAAAGACTCGCAGAAACTCACAGGTGAAGCCTGGAAGAGGCAATCAAGCCTGTAACTCCAGCTCTAAATCTCTCTGGCTGGGTCTCGTGGTCGTGTGGTCTATGTGGCCCAGTTAAACGTGTTCTATTCTCTTTAAAATGGTATTTTTTATTTTGAATTTTCCAAGCCTCGCCAAGTTTCCATTCAAATTCTTTAACAGACCCAGCGTTCACCACAGACTCGGGGAGGTTGTTCCTGTTGTTTACTATCCGATTACAAAATTATTATTTCCTAACATTTAACCTAGGCCGTTCCTTATAAATCTTTTTACTATTTCCCCTTGTCCTAGCATCCTGTCTCATGTTAAAAAGACCCTCACAAACAACCTCATCATATATTCCACTCACTATAAGCCTCAATCATATCCCCTCTCGACCTCCTGTGAGCCAGTGTAGGAATATTCAACCTCTCCAACCTTTCCGGGTACCGTAAATCATATCCTTCAAACCTAGGACCAATTTAGTAGCTCTTCTCTGAACCCCTTCAAACCCCTCGACATCCTTTATCCTTTTAGCATTGTGTTGGCCATTTTATCACTTCCAAAGACACAATTTGAGCTATAAACCATAATGTTACCCTTAACTCTTAACTGGCGGGGCCCGACTTAAGTCCGCATGGAGAAGAAAGGACAATGTGGCAGGGCCCGACTTAAGTCTGTGTGCAATTTTGGCGCAATATTGGCTCTGAGAGAGAGCCGAGCGGTGGGAGGAGCGTAGGTTGCCTCATGACTGCCACGACCGTCGTGGGCCCACTGACATGTACTCCACACTACTCCACCCTCCCTCCCTCGCTACACACGTAATTATGTAGCGAAATGACCGTATTTTAGCAATTTTGCCCTTCGCTTGCACGATCGATGCAAGACAACCAGCCATCATAGAAGGATGGTTCGGGTGTCATTGGAAAGCTCAATTTATGCCCTTTCAGGGATACATAATTGTATTACGATCTGGCTCTTGTTTATGCATGAAAAAGAGCACGGAAACAAGGCCATTTAAGGTAAAACCCCCCGCTTGGCAGGTAGTAGAAATTACCGACCTAGCCGCTCTTTAAGTGTTAAGGCGGTATCCCACTGTGCGACATTTCGATGGCAATCGCCCTGTGACGGGCTGCGACAGTTTTTTGTTGTCTATGTCCAAAAATTTGCCCTATTCGCTCGAATATTCTCCAAATTGTCGCGGAAAGTGCACAGCATTCGCCCTAGCATCGCCTATGTTCCCCCAGATTCGCCGTTATTTTTTAGCATGTGTGACGCTCACCGCTTCCCCCAGAACCGCATCGCCTACTCGCTAGGACTCGCCAGGGCAGAGAATGTAGCTACAGTCTACCTATCATTGTGTACTTTCCTTCTCGAGAAAGCTTGTGTTGCAGACAGTTCAGAACTGTTCTTTGTTTTCGTCTGTCACAATCCTTTCTATTTTATTTAGTCAATTGAAAGTATTGTGTTAAGTAGTTGAATGATGGAAGGCGAGCGGGAGAGAGAGAGAGAGAGAGAGACCAGGTGGTGTGACTTGGTGGTGAGTGTGGCGCGTGGCTGGCCCCCTTACATAGGCCTCGCGGGATTCGTTGCCTCCTGCCTAACACGGCCTACTAGGCGGCTGCTTACTGGGCGACTGTCGCGCGCCCTCGTGCCATTCCTGCGAACTGGGACTCCAGCCATGCGGTCCCTGGAAATATCCTGGTCAGATCCGTCCCAGACAGCATACTCTAAGCATCTCCCATGAACTGTTCCACACTCTTGTCTTAGAATCTTTCTCTTCTACTGCCTCTATCATTTCCACTACTTCCTCACCTTTTATTAATATCAATCCCCCTCTGGTTCCCTGCATCCACACCTTGAATTGGTGGCCAGACTGTATTATATGCTGGATCTCACATTTCTTATGTACTAGGCTAAGGTTGAAGAGAGTCGTTGTCTTTTTGGGAGATTGTAGTGCTCGGACTGTCTCCATCAATCACTAATGTTTCTACAGGGTTAAATAATGCTAGACTAGGGATCAGGTACCTTGCTGTTGGTGTTTTCACTGTGTGTAGGCTACTTTTGAGCTGCACGACACTACGGATTCTGTGGGTTACCTGGGTGGATCTTTTGTCTGTGTACCTTGGAGTTTAGACGGTGTAGTGCGTGAGGGCTGCTTGCCTAATCCACCCAACACTGTTCTAACTCTATTTGCTTTTACTTTTGAGGGTCGCCAGGAGGATACTCGATACTTGTGATCGAGATTCCTCAAGAGAGCACCCCTTCATATTAACGTAATCAGGCCGCACAGACCCAAGGTCCACACTAGGCTAGGAGCTGCCTTGCTCCACCAGAATTCTGTACCTTTGCGCATCCCAGCTAGACTTTATTAACCCGGGTAGACATTAGCTAGATTAGATCATATACTATTTTATGCATACCCATTATTTCTACACAAGCATTTTGAGGTCTAGGTTGCTGTAGAGAGACACAACCAGCATAGACCGGTTTTGTTAATAGGAGTACTACTTTTTCGTGGCGAGCATTATTACTGTTGCACCACTTATAATATTCTTGTGTCCAATAACATTATAGGTCCAGACTTTTTGTGTATTTAGCCTACACGTGCATTGTCCTGCCTCCTGCTATTTTGTGGTTCCATTTCCGATACGTTCTTCTTAGTAGCATCCGACATTATTCAGAAGATTCCTTGTTCGGTGCTTGAGGACTTTACAACACTTTCTTTCATAAAGGAGTGACAGATATTATTGATTAACGTAACGTTAACCCAGTGAGACCCAGCGTCGCACGTGTTGCGTCGGCAGTGTTTGATCACCAACTCCCACCGACGCATCACGTGCGTCCGACATATAAAAAACACTTACGTGGCTCGTAAGGTAGGAAATGGCGGGAGAATAGGAGGGGGAGGTACCGTAGTGTGTGTGGGAGCCGGGCCAGTAGGTGTGAGCGGGCCGAGACAGCCGCGCGGCTGGTGGTGGTGGGCTTAGTGGGGATACTTTACACCCTTAGTTCACCGCCACTTTGAACCTTCATTACTCCGGTCGTATGGGAGCTAGAGGCTTGAGATTTATGTGAGACACTCCTTAGGATGTATGCCGTACAATGCCATACTCAGTTTTTACCCTAGTGCTCCCGGGCGGGTGGTCATGCGGGGGAGACGAACTATTGAAACACCCCCCCCCCCCCCCCGCCCCCCAAATGACCGAAATGAGTTTTTTTTAATTTTTGTCTTCACTTCTCACCATTCTCTTCCTTTTTGACTCAACAAATGTTTTTGAGGCTCCCCCCCCCCCCCCCAAACAAAAAAATTTCCGAGGTGATTTTTTTTTTTTTTTTTTTCATTTCTCATCCTTGTCTTCCATTTTAGCAAACAAAAAAAAAGAAGTGAAAATGGCTTGGGACTGGGGTGAACAAAATATTATAACTAGCCGGGGCTCAACGGGTTAAGTAAACCTTCTTCTTGTTTGCATTAGATCACTCTTGTGATTTAATTAAGTTAACTATCTTTTCCTTGTGTACCATAACTAAGCAACCATATGTTATAGGTAATAGGCTGTTTCAGAGAACATCAGCCTATAGTAGAAGCACATAGATACTGAGAGTTAAGATACCCCGCTATCGCAGATATAACTCTGGAGAGTATATGTGTTCTTTGTTCGACGGGATTATATATCAGGGGTTGGATCTAGCGTTTCCGTTGTTGCATTTATGCCAGTCTAGTCCAATGTATAAGAGCCACTGATTTATACGATACCCGATGGTAACAAATGGCGACCTAGCTCAGGATTTGGTGAACTGACATATAATTGCAGGTTATTGTGCAGATTTTTCTCACAGTTTAGGCAGTGAACATTTGTTGATTTTGTGGAATATTTTTTGAGGACATGCAAGAATTATTTTTTTAGCAAAGTAATATAGCACTTAAGCTGTCTCCGAGAATTTTGTATTGTGAATATTGTGGTATAAGAGTTTGGGGTACTTCTTTTTTGTGTATCAAAGTGAAAAATCTTCAGTGAGCATCATGTCTTATAGCGGATCAGTGCAGGATGAAGACACAGTACGTGATGTAGAAGCTGAGGAGCAGCAGCATGGGCAGGTTGTTAACTTGGTGAACAGTGAGGAGGATGCAAGGAATTTTTTACAATGGCCTGTTATTACCGACCGGTTGGTGGGTGTGAATCGGTGCGGTCTCCAGTGCTTAGCCGCAGCTATCGGTCATGTATGTACTAGTGGCATGACCAAGGATGACCTGATGACGTGTGTGCTGGGTTGGGTGACTGGCATACGAGGTAGGGTGAGTGCTCAGAGCCCTTTGGCCGAGCCTCCCCTTCACTCGACTCCCAATCCTCCTATTGGAGTACCGACCCTGAGCACGCTTCCGCAGGTGGGTAGTGACTGGCAGGGTGGTTTGCCCCTGGGGGGATCACCGGGTATTTCTAACATCATTGCATCTCCTCCTCCTCCTCAAGGTTTGACCCCGGAGATGCTCTTTCAGCTCGAGATGGCAAAGATGCAACATCAGAGTCAACGGCAGACAGAGCTAGCTAAGATAGAAGAGATAAAAGAGCTAGCTAAGATAGAAGAGAGAAAAGAGATAGCTAAGATAGAAGAGAGAAAAGAGCTGGCTAGGATGCAGCAACAGATGAGGGAAGCTGAGCTTAGGACTGAACTAGAATCTACAAGATACTGTGCCGACATGGATTTAGAGAAGTCTCGTGTTGAGACGACGGGACAGCGACTCGGTACTGGAAACCGTGCGCATGATCAGTCTCTGTCGCACCTTCTCAAACTGGTCCCTGTATTTGACGAGTCTGGTGTCACAGAGTTTTTCAATAGATTTGAGAAGAAGTGCCGGGAGCATCAGTGGCCTGAAGTTAAGTGGGCGGCCCTTGTGTCCTCTAGACTCGTAGGTAAGGGGCTCAAGGCTTACGATGCACTGCCTTTGGAGTCCTGCGTTGTTTATGAGGAGCTCAAGGAGGCTGTCCTGCGGGCATACGAGCTACAACCCGAGACATATAGGTTAAAGTTCCGGGGTGTGACTAAGGGGCGAGACAGTACCTTCTTGGAGCACGCCCGGGACATGTCCGACGCTATGGGAAACTGGCTCAGATCAGAGAAGACAACTACGTTTGATGAGATGAAACAGTTGATGCTTCTAGAGCAGTTTTATAAGTGTACGGGCGGCGACTTGACTTTAAACCTTAAAGATAAGAACCCAAGAACTCTCGTAGAAGCAGCAGAGATGGCTGATCGTCGGTTGTCACTAATTCGGGGGTGCGGCTCTGCACAGAGAAACGATGTAGGCGTTAAGGAGCGTTACCCTCCCCCTCCCCGGAATATGGACACACATAAATTTAAAAGCAATGACACCAAGACTGATCACAAACCTAGCACCGCCCCGTTTAAGAAGGGTCAGGGGACTTTTACACCTCAGTATAAGTCCAAGGGGAAATTTGAGTGTTATCACTGTCACAAAGAGGGGCACATGGCAAAAGCTTGTCCGAGCAGACCTCCCACGGCGGCTGTGTCATTGGCTCGCAGCATTGGGGTGTTCCAGAAGTGTTCTGTGTTTGCTGGAGGCATAAGATCAGAGGATGGAGCACCGCCAGTGAAGAAGGATCCGGAAGGCTCGAACCCTGTCCGCGATGCCTTTTGCGACCATAGAGGGCATGGCTGCGTGAAGTGGGGGGGCAAGAAGCACGGGGTACAGCTCTTGCGTGACACAGGTGCCTCTCAGACACTCTTGAAGAATTTCACTGGTAGACCCATAAACGCGGCGCGGATAGTTGTGGTGCAGGGAGTTAATGCAACTAGGTCATACCCGCTTGTTAGAATGGAGCTTGAAGTTGACGGTGTGACTCGCGAACTGGATGTGGGAATCGTGGAGAAATTGCCTGTTGGGGGCGTCGACCTCCTTCTCGGCAATGACTTTGCGGTGCCTGCTTCTAAGGTTTTACCCTTAGTCGTTGCCGAGGAGCCGGCCGACGTGAGTAGGGAGGAACAGGAGTGGGTTGAGAAGTGTCAGGTGCAACCAATGGCGTGTGTTGTAACCAGATCTCTCGCATCCAGGGAGTCACAGCCTAACCAACAGTCTTCAAATAAGTGGAGGAACGGTCACAAGAAGGTGCTGAAAGCTGATACGGTGGAGAGTCTAGTACCAGCAGCGCTACTCGGGGACTCGGTATTAGCACCGTTATTAGAGTCTGGAGAAGGACCACCACCTGTCACTGAGAGTGTAGAGGCAGGGCTTAAAGAGACTCAGAGGCAGCAACGGCATACACGGAGAGAGCAACGGGATGCAAAGTTCGATGTTGGGGGGGGAGGGCATGAGTTGTTTCGCAAACACTTAGACAGGCTAGCTCCCTCAGATATTCGCAAATTGCAGCTAGAAGACCCGGAGGTTCTAAAGTGTAGTGACGGTGCTGTCGAACTTGAGAGTAGAGAACGAATGTTGCGTAGTCTGGAGTTGGCTGGCCGCAATCTGGTAGGCTCTCAGGCCCTCATGAAGGACAGGTGAAACTCAGGTGAACAAGGTGAAACTCAGGGAGTTTCACGTGGGTCAGGAGGTGTTGATAATACTCCCTCTTGTAGGTCACCCCTTATCCGCAAAGTACGCTGGTCCTTATAGGGTAGCAGAGAAGCTCTCGGACTTAGATTACCTGGTGGCCACTCCAGACAGGCATAAGAGGAATCAGTTATGTCATGTCAACCTGATGAAGGAGTATGTGAGGCCCCCACCTGAGCCTCTCACTGTCCCCGTGATGACTTTCAGCAGTCAAGGTGGAGAAGGAGAACGGGACAGTCATGCGCAGGTGGATGACAACTGGGATTATCATGTTTCTGCAGATCAGTGGGCGGGAAACACGAGACAGGCGGCTCATGAGGCGTTGCAACACCTACCTGAGCAACAGCATGTGGCTGTCGAGCGCCTATTCTGTTTATACCCTACTGTATTTGCGGAACACCCAGGCCTCACTACTCATGAGGTGCACGACGTTGACGTCGGAGACCACCCACCCTTCAAATCAGTGCCCTATAGGGTGCCCCCTATTAAACTTCCGGCCCTCCGGGCGGAGTTGAAGTATATGTTGCAACAGGGACTGATCGAGAAGGGGGCGGTAAAGTGGACATCTCCCGTAACGCTGCAACCTAAGCCGGATGGCAAGGTGTGCTTTTGTGTTGATTACCGCAGGCTAAACGGCTTGACTCCCACCAACCCATATCCTCTTCCCCGGGTCGATGACTGTGTAGACAAGATTGGCAGGGCTAAGTTCTTGACCAAGGTAGACCTGGTAAAAGGTTACTGGCAGGTGCCTTTGTATGAACGGGCGAAAGAGGTGCGTGGTTTTGTGGTGGATGGTGCTACATATCGTTGTAATGTCATGCCGTACGGTCTAAAGAACGCACCAGCGACCTTCCAAAGCTTGATGAACGAGTTGGTGGCTGACATTCCGAACTGTACCGTGTACCTGGACGACGTCATTATCTACGATGACGATTTCAAGAGCCACTGTGAACATGTAGAATCCCTATTTAAGAAATTAAGCAAGGCAAACTTGGTGGTCAACCTGGGAAAGTGTGATTTTGTGCGGGCTACCGTGCAGTATCTGGGGTTCATGGTGGGTTTGGGCCAGGTGTGCACCCCCCCCCCCCCCCCCAGAACAAGATATTGGCTATTAACCACTTCCCCAGGCCGTCCACCAAGAAGCAGATCATGAGGTTTTTGGGCATGATTGGTTACTACCGCCGCTTTATAAAGGGCTATTCTACTGTGCTGGCTCCTCTGACGGACCTATTGGCCAAAGATAAAAAGATTTAAGATTTAAGTGGCGCCTGAGTGTGAGAGGGCTTTTTTGCTAGTAAAACACCTGTTGTGTACTCACCCAATCCTCAGGGCCCCGGACTTTAGCCGACCATTCCAGCTGGCAACTGATGCCAGTGGTGTGGGCGCTGGTGCCGTTCTGATGCAATCAGATGAAGATGGGCTGGAGCACCCAGTCAGTTTCTTCTCAAAAAAGTTCAACTCGGCGCAGAAGAACTATTCAGTAGTTGAGAAGGAACTGCTGGCGATTGTGCTAGCGCTCAGGCACTTTGAGGTGTATGTTCCAGCCTATGGACCAGTTGCGGTGATCTACACCGACCATCACCCCCTCAAGTTCCTGAATCAATTCCATAACCGGAATATGAGGCTGACCAGGTGGTCATTAATGTTCCAGGAATACAACCTAGACATACGCCATATTGCCGGTTCTGAGAATGTGATTGCAGATTGCTTATCGAGGGTGGAAGACCCGGGGTAGATCATCACAAGGGTAGCCTCCTACTTTGGTTTGATTAGTATGTTTACGTCTGGTGCTTGTTGGCTCACGTGGGTAGCCCAGCGTATTGGGTCGTAAAGTAGGAGTTGCTGTGTTGGTATAGAAGAAAAAAACTAGGCTGCCCCTGTAGTGCAGCTGCCATAAACATATTCAAAATATAAAAATCCTATAAAAACTCTTTCTTTGATAGTTAATTTTTTTTTAAGTATGTTATAGCAGAAATTCTGAGTTGTACTCCTCTCAGAAGGCTGGGCTAGTGAAGCTCGCTCTTATGAGCATAACTATGTAATTTAATCTATTGTGTTGGGAGGGGTCGTTCATTTTTATAATGTGTTATTTTGAAGAGAATTGTGCTTTATATTTCATTGTCGCTGGGTGACTAGGAGTGGCGAATTTTGTATGGGTTCTGTGTGTCAGATTTAGAGCTCATAGTTGGAGCCTCTTAAAAATCTTGGGTGGGGTGTGACGCTCACCGCTTCCCCCAGAACCGCATGGCTTACTCGCTAGGACTCGCCAGGGCAGAGAATGTAGCTACAGTCTACCTATCATTGTGTACTTTCCTTCTCGAGAAAGCTTGTGTTGCAGACAGTTCAGAACTGTTCTTTGTTTTCGTCTGTCACAATCCTTTCTATTTTATTTAGTCAATTGAAAGTATTGTGTTAAGTAGTTGAATGATGGGAAGGCGAGCGGGAGAGAGAGAGAGAGAGAGAGACCAGGTGGTGTGACTTGGTGGTAAGTGTGGCGCGTGGCTGGCCCCCTTACATAGGCCTCGCGGGATTCGTTGCCTCCTGCCTAACACGGCCTACTAGGCGGCTGCTTACTGGGCGACTGTCGCACGCACTCGTGCCATTCCTGCGAACTGGGACTCCAGCCGTGCGGTCCCTGGAAATATCCTGGTCAGATCCGTCCCAGACAGCATACTCTAAGCATCTCCCATGAACTGTTCCACACTCTTGTCTTAGAATCTTTCTCTTCTACTGCCTCTATCATTTCCACTACTTCCTCACCTTTTATTAATATCAATCCCCCTCTGGTTCCCTGCATCCACACCTTGAATTGGTGGCCAGACTGTATTATATGCTGGATCTCACATTTCTTATGTACTAGGCTAAGGTTGAAGAGAGTCGTTGTCTTTTTGGGAGATTGTAATGCTTGGACTGTCTCCATCAATCACTAATGTTCCTACAGGGTTAAATAATGCTAGACTAGGGATTAGGTACCTTGCTGTTGGGGTTTCCACTGTGTGTAGGCTACTTTTGAGCTGCACGACACTACGGATTCTGTGGTTTACCAGGGTGGATCTTTTGTCTGTGTACCTTGGAGTTTAGACGGTGTAGTGCGTGAGGGCTGCTTGCCTAATCCACCCAACACTGTTTTAACTCTATTTGGTTTTACTTTTGAGGGTCGCCAGGAGGATACTCGATACTTGTGATCGGGAATCCTCAAGAGAGCACTCCTTCATATTAACGTAATCAGGCCGCACAGACCCAAGGTCCACACTAGGCTAGGAGCTGCCTTGCTCCACCAGAATTCTGTACCTTTGCGCATCCCAGCTAGACTTTATTAACCCGGGTAGACATTAGCTGGATTAGATCATATACTCTTTTATGCATACCCATTATTTCTACACAATAATTTTGAGGTCTAGGTTGCTGTAGAGAGACACAACCAGCATAGACCGGTTTTGTTAATAGGAGTACTACTTTTTCGTGGCGAGCATTATTACTGTTGCACCGCTTATAATATTCTTGTGTCCAATAACATTATAGGTCCAGCCTTTTTGTGTATTTAGCCTACACGTGCATTGTCCTGCCTCCTGCTATTTTGTGGTTCCATTTCCGATACGTTCTTCTTAGTAGCATCCGACATTATTCAGAAGATTCCTTGTTCGGTGCTTGAGGACTTTACAACACTTTCTTTCATTAAGGAGTGACAGATATTATTGATTAACGTAACGTTAAGTAAACCTTCTTCTTGTTTGCATTAGATCACTCTTGTGATTTAATTAAGTTAACTATCTTTTCCTTGTGTACCATAACTAAGCAACCATATGTTATAGGTAATAGGCTGTTTCAGAGAACATCAGCCTATAGTAGAAGCACATAGATACTGAGAGTTAAGATACCCCGCTATCGCAGATATAACTCTGGAGGGTATATGTGTTCTTTGTTCGACGGGATTATATATCAGGGGTTGGATCTAGCGTTTCCGTTGTTGCATTTATGCCAGTCTAATCCAATGTATAAGAGCCACTGATTTATACGAGACCCGATCGTAACACATGTTGAAAAAACGGCGGCGAATTCAAAATGTTGGCGAATGTCGCCCTGCATTCGCCTCTTGTCTAACTGCATTCGACCTTGTTCGCCCGAGAGTAGCACAATTCGTATCATTGTCTCCGAATTCGCCCGTTCCGGGGAATGTGAGCGAAAATGGCGACGGTCGGACGAACACGTCGAATGCTGTACGATTGCCAGGCGAATACCAGGCAAATATGGGCGCATATGGGCGAACGCTCTGCGAGCTTTCGAGCGAATATGGCAACTTGCAATTATTGGCAACGCTGCTTTTGAGCGATTGCGAGCGACTATGGCGATAACCGGACGGTGGTTGGGCGAATACAGCGAGTGTTTCGACGAATATCCGGAAATGCGAGACGACAGCAGAGCGACATGGGTCGAATGAGGGCGAATGTTTGTCGAACGATGGCGAACGTTGGGAACAGAGATAATTTTTGGGATGCCGTGACCCTTTCGCCAACCTTATCTATGGTGGCTCAGGTTCACTGACCCATATATAAACACCAGGCGGGTCAGGGTATCATTACCCCCAGTTTACACGACCGAGACCATATGTTCCTACTCACGTCCGGGCACCCGTTTCTGAGAAAATCTAACATGGGAAAAGTGATACCAAAAAATGAAAAGAAACCAGTGGTGAAGAAGGTCATGAAGAAGAAGAAACTGATGAAGGTGATGAAGAAGATAGCCACACCCCCAGCAAATCCCAGACCAGGCCCTAGTGGTGAAGGCCAAACAAGGCCATCTCACTCCCCTTCAACATCACGATCACGCTCACGGTCACCCAATTCACCACGTGATAAACTCAGTGAAGAGGATAGGAGGCGTGTGGCGACATCTGAATCTGAACAAGAAGAGCAGGACACCTCCGATTCGACGCCTCCTCCCACCAAGAGGAATTACGATACCTTCGTGGAAGAAGAGGAACAGGAAATGGTCGAGTGGTTCCAGGCAAGACCATTCCTGTACGAAAAAGGCCTGAAGGCGTTCAGGAATATAGAGAACAAGGAGGCCACCTATGAAGAAAAGGCCAAATCACTAAAGGTCACTGGTAAGTTGAAAACCTCAACTTGTGTGTCTGTGTGAGACTGTGCAATAATGTGTTAAAGTAGGCCAAAAACAAGTGTTTTTCATCTAAAATGAAAGTGACTTTGTGTGCGAAACGTTGGTTTATGTTAATAATAATGTTATTAATTGGCTGCCCTGGTTTAAAGTAATTTGTCATTTGCATATTTCCTTGTATTGCACATTTAACATGCACACACGCTCGAATAAGTTATTTGTGACATAATTTGCTCCTAATACATGTATACTACATTATATCCTGTGAATCGATGCTTTCAGTTCCATATTTATTACATTATAATTGCTGTTACTGATCGCCAGCAAATTGTTCCCATGTCCTACACTTTCAAGACATTCTTATGTATATGTTTATTAAAAGTTTGATTTTTCTTCTTCAACAGTTCGTCAGCTTAAACTCTGGTTCAAGGGAATGCACACAAGGTTTTGGAAGCTGACTAATGTGAAGTCTGGTCAGAAGGCCAAACACCAGACGGAGAGTTTCCGCTTCCTGCACCCTCACATTGGCAGGGTCAAAGGACGAACCAACGAGCAGGTAATTATACATATTTCTGTAATATTCCTACAATAATTTTTCTATTTCAGTAATTCCTCATTCGAGTTTCCACACATTTTTTTTTTACTCTGTCTCATCAAGTATAATTTATTAGTTATTAATAATTTTGTTATAGTGTTTCTGTATTAAGGGATTTATTTTTGTATTTCGTAAATTATTATTTTAAATACATCTCCATACATTTTTCAAACTAAACTACGAAGGGTTATGTTAAACACACGTTATTCAATTACATTTTATTTATATTAATTAGCTTGTTCATCTTCCTCAACGATCCATGTCCAAAGTCAGCTTCCCCGAGTTCCACAGGGACCACATCTGTAAAGAAATAAGGATGGGTGGATGGGACTCGATAGCCTTGGCGGGCAACCTATCTAGGGGAAAAACCCTACACAAATTACCGATGGGCGACATGCTAATCGGTGCCACTTACAGGTGGCGATTTTTACAACATACAACAATACAACATATATTATTACTTAGTTAAACACTCAAAGGACGGGGATGTTTGTAACATCAACTAACTGCCAGGTGGGCATATTTACCGAAAACGAGCTTCATTCCATGCTCTTTTTCATGCATAAACAAGAGCCAGAGCGTAATACAATTATGTATCCGTGAAAGGGCGATAATAGAGCTTTCCAATGACACATGAATCATCTTTGTACGACCATGGGTTATCCTGTAGCGATTGCGCAACCTGAGGTGAAAATACCCTAAATAAGGTAATTTCCTCAGTTTTGTCCTTATATCGCGAGGCTGGGTGTGTGTAGGGAGGCGGCGGTGGTCATAGAACCAGCCCAGTGGTGGTGCCGAGCGGTCAGACCCCGCCTATCGTCCTCCCAACGCACATACTCTCTCTCAGAGCCCCTAATGTGCTCAGAATGCCGCCCGTCATATGACGGGTACCGGAGGATAGGCCATTTATCTCTCGCCCGTCATATGATGGTCACCGTTGGTTAAGGGGTAAAGATAAATAAGACAGGTTGGGAGACTGATACCATTACCCGGTTACGAACCAATTGACCACAGGTATATCTGGGAGACCTGGGCACTGTCACCATTCATAACCGAGTGCTAACGGTGCCCACCTTTCCGTAGTGTACGATGGGTCAGTGTGTTCGAAATCTGTTCATGGTACCTGTCTCTCAACAAGCATTACTATTTATATTCCTGTGCATAATATTATTTTTATTTTTTAGCAGTTTGAAGATCGTAAACGGGAGTGGGGTGGCGACAGCGACACGACTGTGGAGTTCGTCCCAAGTGACCAGGAGAACGAAGACAGGGACATGCTCCCTGCAGGTGACCCCCATACTTCGACCTACAGGCAAATGGAAATACAATGGGAAGCGCAGGAAACCCACCCCTATATTACCGGTGCCGTCCTTTTAACTTTATTTTTGCTACTATTACTCACACGACGACTATGATATTAAGGCAAGCATTTGTACATGTAACGTTTGTAGATATACATATATATCGTCATATATATATATATATATATATATATATATATATATATATTTTCTTTAATACATACGAGGTTGAAAGAAATGGCAATTTCTGCGTTGGAAATTTTATTATTCAAAGTTTCCAGGTCTCTGATGAGTTTTCGCTGGGTGGCAGGAAGTAGATGAAGGAGATGAGCAAAATTCATGGTGGTACAGGGTTACATAAATGTAAATGATGATACAGGATATACGACGCGTTTCACTGGACAACCAGCATTATCAAGTAAGGATGGAATGATATAAAAGGTAAACAGGAAGGGTATATATAGAGGGTGGAGGATCAGAGGAGGCGAAAAGCAAGGGGCAAAAGTCTACTATTGGTGGAGGGGTAATTTGGGAAAGAGAAAGGGGGGAACCGCTTCACGCATGCGCACTGGATGCAGGATGGTGGTCGGTAGGTGGGGTCGAAGCTGATTGGCTGCGTGTCGAGGGGCGTGGCCTAAGTTGTGTGGCGCCTGCGGAAGACGAAGCTGAAGAAGGTAGCGCGGGGGGCTGCGTCAAGGGCACCGGGGGGCAAGGGGGGGTGTTAGGTCCTGTAGGAAAGTGCCTTTTGGCAGAAGGAATGATCTGAAAGTCCAGAGTTTGGTTGTTGATGTTGGGATGTAAGGCTTGGATATATAAAGCTTCGAGTATAGGTAATCTCCTTGGGTCACTTTCTTTATCGAGTATGGTGGTGTGTTTCTCTAACTCGTTGCGTGTGAGGTGAGGGTGGTTAGGGGTGAGATAGTGGTCTTTGATGGCTCCAGCCTGAAGGTGAAGAGTTAGCCGACGTGAAAGACGAGTCTGCGTCATACCAATATAGGAATGAGGTCCACAGTCCTCATAATTACAGGTATGTTGGTAAATGACGTGATCGTCGGTCATCGGGCTCTCTATCTTGGTGGAGGCTGGTTTGTTGCGGAGAACGAGGTTGGAGGTCTTGGGGGATTTGTAATAAATTATTAATTTGATTTTGTTTTCCGGGTTGGTTGGGTGGACATGCTTGGAGATTATTTCTTTTAAGACGGCCTCGTCATTTTTGTGTTCAGAGGACATGTAATTGCGGTAGAAGATCTTAATTTCATTGGGGGGGTCAATGTTGGGAGGGCTTTGGGTGTACCATTTTTCAAGATGGTGGTTGATGGTGCTGGAGATGTCGGAGTTGGAGTATCCGTTATTTACTAAAACTTGGGATAGTCTTTCTAGTTCCTGGTGGGTGTCGGCCCAGGTAGAGCAGTGCGTGAGGGCTCTCCTAACATAGGCGGAGATGGAGGATAGAAGATAACGGCGGGGGCATTCACTCTCGCCGTTGAGGCATTGTCCTGTGTTAGTTGGTTTAATGTAGACGGTGGTTTTGAACCCATGGTCCTTCAGAGCTACGAGGATGTCGAGGAAGGGGAGTTGTCCATTGTTAGATTTTTCAAAGGTGAAGTTAAGTCCGGAGGAGGTCATGAAGCGACGTTGGAGTTCCTGTAGTTCGTGGAGGTCCTTGATTTGCACGAAGATGTCATCCACGTATCTACAGTAGACGGTGGGTCGTTGGGCAGCTAGGAGCTCTTCCTCGATGGTACCCATGAAAAAGTTCGCAAAAAGAACTCCTAGAGGCTGCCCATCGCTACACCGTCTATCTGCTTGTACATGTTGCCCCGGGGGCAAAGGAAGGGGGCCTCCTTGGTACATAGCTCCAGTAGTGTTTTCAGGGCCTTCTCCGGGATGTCCAGTGTTGGGGTATCAGGGCAATGATAAATTCGACATAGAATCATGTCAATGGTCCTATCCACTGGCACGTTGGTGAACAGGCTTTCTACGTCGAGAGAGGCGATTGTGTGGTTGTTGTTACGGGGGGCGTCTCGTAAAATTTCCAAGAAATCGTGGGCTGAGTTAAGGTTGAATTGGCTGGGCACGTAGGGGGTGAGGAGGTTGTTCAGGGCCTTGGCGATCTGGTAGGTGGCAGTGGGGATCTGGGAGATGATGGGGCGGAGGGGGTTCCCAGGTTTGTGAGTTTTGATGGTTACGTACGCATAACCAGGGGTGTATTCTCCGACGAGTTTTTTTAAGGTGGATCCCTCCTTGTTTGGCGTTGATGGCGGTGATGGTGGTGTTGGCAGTGCGTTTGATTTCGTCGGTTGGGTTGCGGGTGATCTTTTTAAATTTGGTGTTGTCACTTAAGATGACGTCCATTTTTTTGACGATCACGTCATTTACCAACATACCTGTAATTATGAGGACTGTGGACCTCATTCCTATATTGGTATGACGCAGACTCGTCTTTCACGTCGGCTAACTCTTCACCTTCAGACTGGAGCCATCAAAGACCACTATCTCACCCCTAACCACCCTCACCTCACACGCAACGAGTTAGAGAAACACACCACCATACTCGATAAAGAAAGTGACCCAAGGAGATTACCTATACTCGAAGCTTTATATATCCAAGCCTTACATCCCCACATCAACAACCAAACTCTGGACCTTCAGATCCTTCCTTCTGCCAAAAGGCACTTTCCTACAGGACCGAACACCCCCCCTCGCCCCCCGGTGCCCTTGACGCAGCCCCCCGCGCTACCTCCTTCAGCTTCGTCTTCCGCAGGCGCCACACAACTTAGGCCACGCCCCTCGACACGCAGCCAATCAGCTTCGACCCAACCTACCGACCACCATCCCGCATCCAGTGCGCATGCGTGAAGCGGTTCCCCCCTTTCTCTTTCCCAAATTACCCCTCCACCAATAGTAGACTTTTGCCCCTTGCTTTTCGCCTCCTCTGATCCTCCACCCTCTATATATATACCCTTCCTGTTTACCTTTTATATCATTCCATCCTTACTTGATAATGCTGGTTGTCCAGTGAAACGTGTCGTATATCCTGTATCATCATTTACATTTATGTAACCCTGTACCACCATGAATTTTGCTCATCTCCTTCATCTACTTCCTGCCACCCAGCGAAAACTCATCAGAGACCTGGAAACTTTGAATAATAAAATTTCCAACGCAGAAATTGCCATTTCTTTCAACCTCGTATGTATTAAAGAAAATTTATTACCTGGCTTTACTAACATATATATATATATATATATATACAGTAAATACATAAACTATTTCGTGGGCTCCAACATCAACATAAAGAAATCGATAGTTGGCATCAGCCAAGGCCATGAGGACTATCGAGTGGAACTTCTTGTATTTGTAGAATTTGGAGCCCCCGTTAGCAAGACATTTGATGGCAATGTGTTTGCCATCCAGGGCACCGCAGGTGTGTGGGAAGTCTCAGTGGAGAGCAAATTGGTCCGCCACTGCCTTCCACTCAGCAGGTGTCTTAGGGCAGACCATGACCTCCCCCATGTACTCTTCCACTATTGCATCGTACATTTCAGGGACGATTTTGGAGATTGTGTTTGCTGCAACTCTGAAGGCATAAAAGAGGTCTGTGTACGTGTTTCCAGAGGCCAGGAATTGCAGCGTTACTGCAAGCCGCAAACCTGGTTAGATACTTGCACGAAAGGTAGTGTCCTGGTTGGCAATCCTTGGCCCGACACGACGAAGCACCTCACTGAACATACCGACGAGCATCCTCATAAAGTTCTTAAACTTGTCATTATCCTCCTCTGCCAACTCCACCATCAATTTGTGATATACTCCATACTCTTCACGACGCAAAAGCATAGGTCGGACATACCACCTCCTCCTTTATAATTTCCTCTTATGCTTCCTTTCTTGTTTTCTTTGGATGAGTGCCGCAAGCAACTCATTCTCTGCACGGTCACGCTCCATTGCCAAAGCCAAGGGTAGGGGAACATTGGAGGTTGTAGGGAGTAGATCCATGGCGCTGTCGTTGGGTGTGTGGTACGGTAGAGCTGATGATGAACACTGTTGGAGAACAGAGCTCCGCCACCCTATTTATACCCAAACCTTATCTGCCTCTCCAATTACAATGCTAATCTGTCGCAGGTGCGATCAAGGGAGAATGTATCTTCGATAGTCGTCGGGCATTCACAATAGTCACACAACCTCTGCGGTGTTATCTCATCACATCGTCGAACATTCGAAGGGTAATTGCCGTCCATTCGCTTTTTTCGCCATCATCGTTCATCACATTTGACCTGATTCGCCCTCAATTGTCGCACACCATTCGCCACATTCGCACTTTGGTCGTACTTCTGTCGCACTGCAATCGAGGAAATTCGCCTTCATTTGCTTCTGCAAAACCCCTATTCGCCGCGAAGTTACGGACACAGAAAAAAAACAGAAAAAAAACACTGTCGCAGCATTCGCCATCGAAAAGTCGCACAGTGGGATACCGCCTATACATATCCAATAATAAAGACGAAAATAATTGACTCGGCTCTCGTTTGACAGCCTTAACCCCCTGAGTACCATCTACATGTTATATTATAGTCTAGCTATATTTAGACGATGTTATGCAACTAAGAAAGGATCTGTGGCAGTTAAAAGGGTTGGTTGCGATAGTTGGAAGTCTTATTATAGCTAGAGGTCCTTCCTAAGCTGAATAATATCGACTAATAGTTGCTGGAATATGATGAAAAGGACGTCCCTGGTACTGTATGGGTTAACTAGGCTACCGATATGAAATAAAGCTGTCATGCAAGGTGTGAAACCGGATAAATTTTGTTTGAAGACTTGAATGAATATGAGAAGGAATACAGGAAAATTAACATGAAATAGCATTGCTTTGGACATCGTATCACTTCCAAAGATATAATTTGAACTTTAAACCATAATTTTAGCTATACATATACAATGATAAACACTAAAATTAATGGACTCCACTTACGTTTGACATCTTGGCTACGAGATCAATGATAATGTGAAGATACAGTATATGTATGCAGGTACAACAGATGAAATATATAGTGACAAGTGGACGAGGTCTAGCCACATATCGAGATGTATATCAAGATGTGGATGGTATAATCCTGTGTAGCGGGGAGACCTGTACATATATATCAATAATTTGGTAATGTTGCAATATATTTTTACATTTTACATTCTTAAATAGTCCACTAATATACTAGGTTTCGTTAGGTTAAATATATTGTTCAATGTTTCTTAGTAAACAGGCATCTAAAAACAGTTCTCCCCGCTACACAAGATCTTACCCCTTAGTTTCGTGATTGATAAGGCATCAGCCAGTTTTAACCCTTAATTAGCGGCTCACCACATAAGTCGAGTTAAATAAAGCTAGACTATGTGGCGGCGCTCGACATAGGTCGAGTGGCAATTTCAGCACGTAATGTTGCTGAGAGAGAGAGACAAGTGGTGGCAGGAGACTAGCGAGCGTATGACTGCTCCAGACCACCGCGGCGAACCTACTGACACGAATCTCAGCTCCCTCCTCCCTCTCTCACTCGCTACATACTGAATTATATGGGGAAAGTACCGAATTACATGCTTTTTGCACTCGCGTTGCACGGTTATTGCAAGAAAACTAGCCATCATAAAAGGATCGTTATGGTGTCATTCGAAAGCTCTGTTTATGCCCTTTCAGGGATAGGTACTTGTTTTACGTTCTGGGTCTTATTTAGGCATGAAAATGATCACGTAAACAGCCCTATTTTGGCTAAAAACACCCCGCTGGGCGGTACATATAAATAAACCGCATAGGCCGCTCGTAAGGTGTTAAAACCGTTGCAACTTCTGTACCGGCGATGTCGTATTAACCCTCTCACGTTTTTTACGCAATTTTGAGCCTATTAGGGATACTTTAATGCCTTTGTTACCATCAGGGGTATTTAGAAACCTTTAGTTTAGTTACTTCAACCTCTGCAGTTGTCTTTGAGTTAGCTGTGGGCAGAAAACTAATTTTGGAGAGGTAATTATAAGAGTGAGAGAAATTATTTATTATTGCTAATCTGGCAACTTCTGCATCATAAAAACGTGAAAGGGTTAACCCACTGAGCACCAGCTAATTAATAATAAATGTACACCCCAGGACCAACAGGTTGTAAACAAAACAAAAAATCCAGAAAACACCAGGAATAGGTTAGAAACGAAGGAAAAACCAAAAAAAAAAGACCCCATAGGTCGTTAACGGGTTCTACGGGGTGCCTGAAAGTTGGAATTACAAGAAGGGAAATGGGTAGGCAAAAATAGGTTCTTGCTGCTCCCGCACAAGCGGCTTGACTTTGAGGGTTTTCAACCATCGGCATTGTTGCGTGGGATTCTTACACAATTTCCATACAAATCTGAGTCCTCTAAGTGCCATTGGAGCGGAGTAATTAACCGCGCTGCACCCTATGCAGCGCTGGGGTTAAGGGTTGCATACATTGCCGACGCATGTGATGCGTCGCTGGTGGTAACATTCAAGACAACTAGAGCCGCCTTATTTACCAAGTTTCTTTATATTTTTTCCAAGGAATATAGTGTTTAATTGTTGTTTTTCATGGTTTGAGTGGAGGATTTGCATTAACTTACCCATTATTCATTAATCTGAAGATACTCCGTCAAATGGCGCCATTTATTGGCTGAATCGCGCTTTTACAGTAGGTAAGGGAAATTGTGGGGAGGCCATGCACGCTTCCAAAATGTACAAATATTATATTAGATTAGATTAACTTAACCTAACCTAACCTAACCTAACCTAACCTAACCTAACCCTAACCTAATATAATATAATATAATATAAAATAGTTTTTGTGAGTAACGTTCAAGCCATTTATTGGGTGCATCGCACTCACCGCATCTTTCAAAACAAGAAGAAGAGGACCCAGGTCGAAGGATTCATTGGGTGCAATGCTTTGTTTACATTCGGGACATTATTTTCGTGTTATTTTTCGGTGTAATCGGGTATTTCAAGTGTCGATAACGAAGTTCTGCCATGCGGACTATAATGAGAAAAACATGGCGAGTCTATTGGTCCCTATTTTCCCTAATAAATTACTTCTAATAGGGCTGCGAAAGAGTCTTGAATATTATCATAATTTGGTAGCATTCAAGGAGACTACATCAGGACTCTTCTTCTTCTTCTTACCACTGACCGGGTATAAGCTATCCTAGTGTTTACTAGCCTATACCCCTTTGAAAGGACATTAGTCTAACCTAACAACCTTACCTAACCTATCCTAGTATTATGGGTGGGGCTGCCGCCCCCACACCACCGCTATTAGACATCTTTGACAGATTGTTGATGTATTTTTCTGTGAAAAGGGTATTTTTTTAATTTGTCAATAACGAAAATCCTCCATGCGGACTATATGGAGAAAAATATGGCGAATCTGTTGGTGCCTATTTTCCCTAATAAATTGTATCTAATAAGGCGGATGTAGTGTCCTTGAAGATTATAATTTTTACTACCACAGATCCTTCTTAAAATGCATAAGTCTAAATATAGCTAGAGTAAAATTGAAAAGACGTCACCGGTACAGAATAGGTTAACAATAATAATAATAATTACACATGTCAAGGTTTGATTTAAATGCCGACCGGGAGCTTATTAAAAGGAGTTGCAGCAGATATAAAACTGTCCTATCAGCCTCTAATCCTGAAGTACCTAGTTGTAAACACGGCATTTTCCTCTATAATTTCCAAAGTACGACTCAAAATATCATTCTAGTCTTAAGATAAATGTATTAGTAGCTCTAGAATGAAGTAGCAATACATAAAAATACCTACATCTCCAGAATGTAGAGAAAAGTTGAGTAGCATGCAACACACCACATCCCACCACTGACTCAAACACAACACTGTCCCGGCGTTGCTCAGGAGTCGGGACGGCTCAGGGTCAGGGTTACCAAATAAAGTTCGCAAGATAGTAAGTTAATGCCAAACATCGCTAGAATAATGCCACAATCTCTACAATATCAATCTAAAATGGCTAAAATTTCCCGAATATTGCTAGAATTCATGTCGCTAGATGTAAAAATTTGCTCTAGATCGAAGTGAATACCTCAAATCTAGCGGGAAAGTAGCTAAATTGGCAACACTGCTCAGGGTTACCAAATCAAGTACTTACTCCATTAGATAGTAAATAAATGCCGAAAATAGCTAGCATAACGACACATTTGCTATACTATCTCTCTAAAAGGGCTCATATTTATAGAATATCGCTGGAATTCATGTCGCTAGATATCTGTAAATATTTGTCCTTAGATCGAAGTAAATACCTCAAGATCTAGCGGGAAAGTAGCTAAAATTGCAACACTACAGTTGTGGACGCATCGGCGCATGCGCAGGGGTTGCGCCAGTGCTGCTTCACGTTGTATTTGTTATTTTTTTCGTATCAAGTAAATATATATTGAAACCTGCATTTGTTGAACATAACTCTTGAAGATTGATCAGTTCTTGCATCCGTGCTGTCCTCTCCTTTTGCTTTCTATGACTTGGATTCCGACTTGCTGAAAGGGTACAGTAGTGTTGCCAATTTATCTACTTTTCCGCTAGATCTAGAGGTATTTATTTCGATTTAAAGGCAATTTGTTTACATCTAGCTACCTAAATGCTAGCGATATTCTGTAATTAAATAATTTTAGAAGAACTATTGTAGAGAGTGTACCGTTGTTATTCTAGCTATTTTCGGCATATATTTACTATCTAGCGAACAATGTTGTACAGCAGTATCTCCAAAGCACATTTCCCGTCAACCTTGTTGGTCCTGTGTGGTAATGGCAGCTTGCAACACCTCGACGACGTATACAGACTTGTAACACACATAATAAATCCACTCCAACAGCTTCCTCTCTCTCCAACACCCCTTCTCCCCTCTCTACACTCTTCAAAAAGTAGGAAAGTAGAAAGTAGCTACGAGGTGCCGTTGTAAAAGATTTGTCCCTCAATACCTTCACCGGACCTGACCTGACTATACCATTTATACTATGCATGCCAATCAACAGGGTGTCTAACGAAAGCCGAATTAATTATGTTTTGTCTATGTTATTGTATATGTAAAGATAAAATTAAGGTTTATAGTTCACATTAAGGGGACATGGGCTGTTTTTTGGTCCCCCTTCTTCCTCATGTTTAGCCCCATTAGTTTTCAGATTTTATGACGTTCGGCCCATTAGTTAGGCGATTATAATACCTTTTGCCCCATTTCGTTGTCAATGTTAAGACCTTTCGTGCCACTTAGGTGTCGATTTTTTCCTGGCGAGCGATAGCGTGCCTGTAATTTTAAGAAGAAGCGGCTTTCGGCCGGGACATTTGTCTACCGAAAAATGTACAAATTCATCTTGAAGGGGGGTCTAAGGGGTGTCTTTCCAAGCTTGATGGATGTTTAGCGAGGAAACTAAAATATAAAGGAATATATGAATTAATAGACCAAAAACCCGGGCCATCTCCCCTTAATGTCTCTGAAAGTGGTAAAATGGCCAAAACAATGCAATGCCACGTAAATAGTCTTGTATTCCTCTTCATATTCATTCAAGTCTTCAACAAAATATTTCTTCGGTTTGACACTCTGCCAATCAACCTCCTCTTCTTGCTCCAATTGACCACTTGCGAGATTCGTTCTATAGGGAAGTTGGAGCTGTAGACATCGATAGTAAATAGAAATGCAATAATAATGTAGGTTTCTGATGGCTAAAAAGGATGTAAAATTGGGTTTTATGTATTGATAAATGTACTTTAACCGTTGTTTAGCTGGTAATTCTACTAAATATCAATGTCTACAGCTCGACTTCGTTATAGAACGAAACTCGCAAGTGGTCAATTGCCGTGGCAGGAACACTGTTTAAGGGGAGGCAGACCGTTTTTCTGGACCACTTTCTCCCTGAATGTTTGCGACCCTCTTTGATTGTATAATTAACCCATACTGTACCAGGGACATAATTAACCCATACTGTACCAGGGACATAATTAACCCATACTGTACCAGGGACATAATTAACCCATACTGTACCAGGGACATAATTAACCCATACTGTACCAGGGACATAATTAACCCATACTGTACCAGGGACATAATTAACCCATACTGTACCAGGGACATAATTTTTATCATAGTCTGTCAACTATTAGACGATATTATTCAGCTTGGGAAGGACCTCTAGCAATAATAAGGCTTCAGTCTATCTCAACCAACCCTTTTAACTACCACAGATCCTTCCTAAGCTGCATAATATCGTCTAAATATAGCTAGAATATAATATAGCACACGTCGGTGGTACTCAAAGGGTTAATAGGTTACGTATTTTATCAACCCCTTCTTTACCGGCGACGTCTTTTTCATTTGATGCCAGCTACATTTAGACGATTTTATGAAGCTTAGGAAGGATATATGGTAACTACAGTAAATGGATACCTTGAGATAGTCTGTAGGCATTTAATTGATAGACGTCCTTCCTAAGCTGAATAAAATAGTGTTACAAATGACTTTTGAGAGTCACTGTAGCAAGAGGTTACATTTAGGAAGACGTACAAATGTACGATCCTATTTTTATTATAAGGGTTAACTATTAACTCTTAATAAGGAAGACTAAAGGTGTCTCTCTTTCCTTATGAGTTATATAATAGGTTGATTGAAGTTGATGTTGGAAGTAGATCTCAGCTCTCCGTCCTCTGCTCGTTGATAGATAGGTAAGATAGATAATTGTAGTAACAGTAATGCCGCCACCACCAATTACCATATAAATATTATATTGATAGTTATAGGTAAAAGGAAATTAAAGGAATGTGGTATCCAAACTAACTTTGATATATATTCATGTAACAACTGACAGATTTATACAGATGTACTAATAAAGTAGATATAAGAGAATTCCCTATGTTGAGAGGGAATCTCTGGGCTGTTGTCATGCCCAAGGTTCGAGTCTATCTGCCGTCAAAACCTTCCCACCTAGCCTCACTACACACCTCCAGAGTTGAGGAAATTTCCACCACTCCTTCCGGTCATAGGATGAGGGCATGAGAGAGAGACAAAAATGCATGTTGGCTTAAAGGCTTAAAGGCTTGGTGAGAAAGGTTTCTGACTCATGAATTTCAGAAGGGTTGAGTAACATCCAGGTGTACAAGAAGCTACAATGAATACAACGGATGTACAGTCACCTACATGAATATACAGTACATTGTAAGTAATTTCACCTTAAAAATATATGAGAGATGGATATAATTAATCCTAAATAAATGATTGAATAGTGAGATGTAATAATAGCCTAATAATTACCAGACTATAATGAAAAGGAGGTCACCGGTACAGAAAGGGTTAATACATAAAGCGTGAAGGTAGAGTTACCAACGTATATATATATATGATATAATTGTCCACTTACGAGTTTCAGTCTATAAGGAAGTTGGAGCCGTAAACATAGATAGAAAACATAAAACTTAACCCTTTAAGTACCAGCGACGTGAATTATATTTTATTCCAGATATGTTTGGACGATATTATCCAGCTTGAGAAGAATCTGTGGTAGTTGCAAGGGTTGGTCGAGTTAGCTTGAAGCCTTATTTTTGCTAGAGCTTTTTGTTTTCCTAGCGAGCGTTAGCTATGTATCTCTATCTATTGCCTGACGCCGTGATCCCCGAAGGGGTGGACACGAACGAACCGCCCCCAATCCGAGGCTGTTCGTTCGTTTTTCTTTGCTTAGGTATTTTTTCCGGGTGGGGGTCGCAAGCCCACCGACCCAACCTCTTTCGTCGCCTCTTACGACACGCAGAAGGCACGTGGGGCATATTATATTCCCTTACCCCCAGGGGGCGAGAGTTAGCGAACCTGTAATTTTAAGACAAACCGGCCTTTGGCCGGGCCACTTTTCTACCGGAAAATGCACAAATTTATCTTAAAGGGCGGTCGAGGGGGTGTTCTTCTAAGCTTGATGGAGGTCTAGGGAGGAAACTAAAAAAATAAATGAATACATTAATTGATAGACCAAATAAAAGGCCACTAACCCCTTAAATATCTCCTTCAATGGACATTTAATGAATTATGTGATGTTGGCGGAAAATATCTGCCTCAATGATCTAGATAATAATATACTGTTTGTAATGAAAGATCTATTTCAAAATAATATTTTGTTTAGAGGGGGGATGGTTCACTTCTTGGTGGATTTCTTAATGTATTTATTATTTGTCTACTTTCCTCCATAGACCTCCATAAAAAAATAAGAAAAATCCATATGATCCCCCTTCTAGATTAATTTATACATTTGTCGGCAGAAAAAGAGAGAGAGAGTGAGAGCGAGAGAGAGATTTCTGAGAGACAGGAGAGGTTGATAGGATGTGTTCCACTTTAGAATTCTGGTAGTTTAAGAATTTGGAAAAGTCAGTTGAGTTAGGGGAAAGATAGACAGCACAGAAATATTTAGTTTGAAAGTGACAGGAAAGTTTGAGCCTGAGAGTTGAGAATCTATTATTTATTTCACTAACACCAAACACCTTCCAAAGAAATTAATGAAAGCATGCATGTGATCCACCGCAATTCGAACCTGGGTTACCACATACAGATGTTAAACACTCTAACCATTACACCACATCACCAGTGGTGATGGGCTGGTCTGTCAGAGTGAGAGCTGAGCGATCTCTGCCATACCCATAGCTTACTCTGACTGTTCCTTTTACTTATATATTTTCTATATCTCAAGTGACGGCGTCTTTTCCGTGGATTGACCTCCCTACGGCCAACTTAGAGGTTGGCAGATTGGGAGCCAAAGCGTCACATTTTTCCTTTGTCCCTTAACTTTCCCTTCATAATTGCTGAGGGGCACAGGGCCTTGGGTAAGGCTTTGGTTTCCCGGGCGTTTCCGCACCCTCCTCAGCTCCCTGCTTTGGAGTGGCTTCGGTCACCCGGGCTTTATTAGTGGTAAGCAAGTAGGGTTTTGTGGGGCAGCTCGTTTATGGCCTTGGCCTTGCTCAGGACCTCGGGGCTGTTCGGCCAGACAGCCTGGGGAACAGCAACAACAACAACAACCATTACACCATCAATTAAGAAGAGATTAAGTTGGAAAAACGAGAGCAAGTCAAGTTCTTGTGCACATATAAAAAACATCCACCTTTGGCTTGGAAACTAGGATAGGAAAAGTAGGAGGAAACAGAGAATGGGCTGCTGGCTATTGCTCCAGACACCTGAGTCTCGATGAGGCAAAGAAGATCAGGTTTGTTGGAGGAGAGGTGGTGTTTGACAGAAGGAAAATTAGAGGAAAGGCCGTGAATATTGCAAAACTTGACAGCATAAGTCGGGTGTGCTTGTTTAGTGTTGTCGTAAGAAGAGGAGGTGTTTGTGAGAGTTGGCTGGATTACTATCTGTGTAGGTGAGGTACAAACTAAATCAGTAAGGGAAGCCAATCAAACTAAACAGGAGTTCCAGCAACTCCTTATCACATGCCTATGATGCACATTGATATATACATATATATAATTATATATATATATATATATATATATATATATATATATGTACAATATATATATATATATATATATATATATAATTATATACTGAGAGAGAGAGAGAGAGAGAGAGAGAGAGAGAGAGAGAGAGAGAGAGAGAGAGAAATAAATATACTGTTGAGAGACAGAGAGAGCGAGAGGTAGATAGATGGATAGATACTGTTGAAAGAGAGAGAGACAACACAGAAAACGGAGAAAAGGAATATATTTGCATTTTGACCAAGGTATGCATATAAATTGAATTCTTGCCCCCCCCCCCCCCCCCCAACCATCATGAACCGTTTCCAGAGGCGGGAGGGTCGGTTTTTCGGGACACCCGTCTCCCTCATGCTTTGCCCCTTTAGTTTTCAGATTATTAAGACGTTCGGCACATTAGTTTGGCGATTTTAAAACCTTTCGCCCCTTTTCTTTGTCAATATGAAGACTTTTTGTGTCATTTAGGTGTCGATTTTTTCATGGCGAGCGATAGCGAGCTTTGGAGTTTAGGAGGAACCGACATTTTTCCACCGAAAAATGTACAAATACATCTTGTAGGGGGATCCAGGGGTTGTTTTTTTTAAGTTGATGGAGGTCTAGGGAGGAAACTAAAAATTGTAAATTAATTTAAAAATCTACCAACAAATGAACCATTCCCCCTTAAAACAAGCAATAAGAGAGGGAGAAACTGTGTGTGGGAGAGAGAGGAAGCTACAGAAGTTACAATAAATAGTTAGTATCTCAGAGATTTTGCGGTCTATTTCAAAGAGACATTACTTAACAGCCAGTGTAGTACATAACATTAATTGCAAACTGTTTAAAAAAATAGATATAATTTCTTCGTAAAAGCTAGAGCAGTTATAATAAATAGTTAGGATCTCAGAGATATTGCGGTCTATTTCAAGGAGACAGTATTAATTAAATAACCAGTATAGGATAGAACGGTAATTGTAAACTGTGTGTAACAAAAACAACTAAAATAAATATAAATAAAATAATAATTAAAAAAATCTACTTTCTTCTTAAAAGCTACAGAAGTTACAATAAATAGTTAGGATCTCAGAAACATTGCGGTCTATTGCAAGGCGTCACAGTATTAAATAACCAGTATAGTATAGAACCACTAACTGCAATAAAAAACAACAACAACTTTCTACTTTCTTCTTAAAAGCTACAGGCGTTACAATAAATAGTTAAGATCTCAGAGACATTGCGGTCTATTTCAAGAAGTCACATTATTAAGAGGAGATGGTTCACTTATTGGGCGATTTTTGCATGTATTCATTATTTTTCTAGTTTCCACCCTAGACCTCAATCAAATTTAAGAAAACATCCATTAGATCTCCTTTCTAGATTAATTTGTACATTTTTCGGTAGAAAAATGGCCCAGTCGAAGGCTGGTTCTTCCAATATTACAGGCTCACTATCGTCCGCCAGGGAAAAAATCGACACCTAAATAGCACGAAAGGTCTAAATATTGACGAACAAATGGGGCGAAAGGTCTGTAAATCGCCAAACTAATGGGCCGAACGTCTTATAATCTCAAAACTAGTGGGGTTAACATTAGGGAGAAGGGGGTCCAGAAAAACAGTCTGCCTTCCCTTAAGTAACCATTATAGTATAAATCACTAATTGTAGACCGTGTAAAACAGTCTGCCTTCCCTTAAGTAACCATTATAGTATAAATCACTAATTGTAGACCGTGTAAAACAGTCTGCCTTCCCTTAAGTAACCATTATAGTATAAATCACTAATTGTAGACCGTGTAAAACAGTCTGCCTTCCCTTAAGTAACCATTATAGTATAAATCACTAATTGTAGACCGTGTAAAACAGTCTGCCTTCCCTTAAGTAACCATTATAGTATAAATCACTAATTGTAGACCGTGTAAAACAGTCTGCCTTCCCTAAAGTAACCATTATAGTATAAATCACTAATTGTAGACCAAGTAAAACAGTCTGCCTTCCCTTAAGTAACCATTATAGTATAAATCACTAATTGTAGACCGTGTAAAACAGTCTGCCTTCCCTTAAGTAACCATTATAGTATAAATCACTAATTGTAGACCGTGTAAAACAGTCTGCCTTCCCTTAAGTAACCATTATAGTATAAATCACTCACTAATTGTAGACCGTGTAAAACAGTCTGCCTTCCCTTAAGTAACCATTATAGTATAAATCACTAATTGTAGACCGTGTAAAACAGTCTGCCTTCCCTTAAGTAACCATTATAGTATAAATCACTAATTGTAGACCGTGTAAAACAGTCTGCCTTCCCTTAAGTAACCATTATAGTATAAATCACTAATTGTAGACCGTGTAAAACAGTCTGCCTTCCCTTAAGTAACCATTATAGTATAAATCACTAATTGTAGACCGTGTAAAACAGTCTGCCTTCCCTTAAGTAACCATTATAGTATAAATCACTAATTGTAGACCGTGTAAAACAGTCTGCCTTCCCTTAAGTAACCATTATAGTATAAATCACTAATTGTAGACCGTGTAAAACAGTCTGCCTTCCCTTAAGTAACCATTATAGTATAAATCACTAATTGTAGACCGTGTAAAACAGTCTGCCTTCCCTTAAGTAACCATTATATTATAAATCACTAATTGTAGACCGTGTAAAACAGTCTGCCTTCCCTTAAGTAACCATTATAGTATAAATCACTAATTGTAGACCGAGTAAAACAGTCTGCCTTCCCTTAAGTAACCATTATAGTATAAATCACTAATTGTAGACCGTGTAAAACAGTCTGCCTTCCCTTAAGTAACCATTATATATAAATCACTAATTGTAGACCGTGTAAAACAGTCTGCCTTCCCTTAAGTAACCATTATAGTATAAATCACTAATTGTAGACCGTGTAAAACAGTCTGCCTTCCCTTAAGTAACCATTATAGTATAAATCACTAATTGTAGACCGTGTAAAACAGTCTGCCTTCCCTTAAGTAACCATTATAGTATAAATCACTAATTGTAGACCGTGTAAAACAGTCTGCCTTCCCTTAAGTAACCATTATAGTATAAATCACTAATTGTAGACCGTGTAAAACAGTCTGCCTTCCCTTAAGTAACCATTATAGTATAAATCACTAATTGTAGACCAAGTAAAACGGTCTGCCACCCCTTACGTAACCATTATAGTTGTTATTGTTGTTGTTCCCCAAGCTGCCTGGCCGAACAACCCCAAGGCCCCGAGCAAGGCCAAGGCCATAACCGTGCGCCTCCACAGAACCCTCACTGCCGACCACAATAAAGCCTGGGTGACCGAAGCCACTCCATGGCGGGGAGCTGAGGAGGGTGCGGAAACGCCCGGGAAACCAAAGCCCCACCCAGGGCCCTGTGCCCCTCAGCAATTATGAAGAGAAAGTTGAGGGGCAACGGAAAAAATGTGACGCTTTGGCTTCCAATCTAGGTAGACTGGGAGGTCAATCCACGGAAGAGACGCCGTCACTTGAGATCTAGAAAATATAAAAGTAAAAGGAACAGTCAGAGTAAGCTATGGGTATGGCAGCGATCGGTCAGTTCTCACTCTGATAGACCAGCCCATCATCAGACCATTATAGTATAGACCACTAATGGACCGAACGTAGAATAATCTCAAAACTAACCACTGTCAGTGGACAGTGGATATTGTTTTGGGTCTGTATATTATTGTATTAATTTATTGTTTAGTTTCCTCGCTAGACCTTCATCAAGCTTAAACAAACACTCCCTAGACCCCCTTTAATACACTCCCTAGACCCCCTTTAATACACTCCCTAGACCCCCTTTAATACACTCCCTAGACCCCCTTTAATACACTCCCTAGACCCCCTTTAATACACTCCCTAGACCCACTTTAATACACTCCCTAGACCCCCTTTAATACACTCCCTAGACCCCCTTTAATACACTCCCTAGACCCCCTTTAATACTAATTTGTACATTTTTCGATAGAAAAATTTCCCGGTCGAACGCCGATTTATCTTAAAAGTACAGGCTCGCTATCGCTCGCCAAGAAAAAACGACACCTAAATGAAACGAAAGGTCTTCATATTGATATAGAAATGGGACGAAAGGTTTTAAGATCGACAAACTAATGGGGCGAACGTCTTAAAATCTGAAAACTAATGGGGCTAAAAATGAGGAAGAAGGTGGACCAGAAAAACGGCCCATCTCCCCTTAAGAGCTACAAACGTCACAATAAATAGTTAGAATCTCAGAGACATTGCGGTTTATTTCAAGGAGACAGTACTAAATAACCAGAACAACAAAAAACTACTTCGTAAACTGTTACTATAATCCATTCATTATAAGTAGGCGAGAGATCTTAACTTATATCATCCATAACTCACAAACTACTTAAGTAATCGAGTTGATATTTCTACCATTAAGGAAGAGTTAGCCAGGGAATAGGCGTGGGAATTTATGATCCATTTGTTGTAGCCCATTTTAAGTTACAGAGGATTGAAGTTAAGATCTTTCGCCTACTTATAGTCCTAAACCACCAGAAATATTCAAATGTCAGTCGAGTTCCCGATACCAACGTAAAAAAAAGCCCCGAAATATTGCTAGGAAAACTTGCTCTTAGAAAATTGCCGGTAAAAGCGTTCGTGCCTTATGAGTACAATCTGTTTCTTTTCAACGGACGATACATTGAATCCCTTAGCAGCTAACGTATCCTTATTTAGTTGACAAATATGAAACTACAATGTTTCTGCATCATATTACGACCAAGTTCATATACTCATCACCATATTTCATTACAAAATCTCCAAAATAACTGAGGAATCTGGATGGGTACTTTGCAATTTACCGTCAGTTAAAAGAAACAGAGTATAGTGAGAAACAGCTGCCTCTGAGAGTACCCATATGTAACTCGTTCCCCTCCACCCGATTAATTGATTTAATATTCCTCCCTGTTGTTCAGTAACTATATACCTCTGTCAATGTTCCTTCTCTCGCTCTCTCTCTCTCTTATTTACCCCTTTCACATTCTTCCCTAAACCTCCTGTATCTCTCTCTCTCTCTCTGACATTTCCTTTCCATTTCTAACTATTCTGTTAATTCCTTCAGGCGATTTCCATGCCCTGCAAGGTTATTCACTTCTGTTTTCAAGTACGGAACATTGCCGGAGGGAGCGGTGAGTGGGGCGAGAGCATTCGTCTTAGCTACCCTTTCCTTCCACTTAACCTTCCTCTTAAGGTTGCTATCTCCGTTAGGATTAAGTTGTGGCCACCTCGCAGGGATTGTAAAGTCTGTGTATACGGTGTATCTATGTAAGTCTATGTAAATATATCTTTCTATCTCTCTCCCTCTCTCTTTCTTCTCTCATCCTTTCCTTCAACTTTCCTTTTCTATCGGGTATGCCGTCTCTAGTAGAATTAAGTCCTGACCACCTTGCTTGGATCGTAAGGTGTGTGGCCAGTGTATATATGCAAATCTATGTAAATCTTTCACATTCTTCCCTAAAGCTCCTCCACCATGACCCCTCATCCAATTGTATGTTTCTCCCCTTTAACATCTCTCTCTGTTCCTTTTGTTCTGTTCCAACTTCCATTTTCCTGCATCTTAATTCTCTTACTTCCAGAGGTCCTTCTTAAACCTACTGTAAATGTAGTGCTAGTAACTGTATGCTCAAGTTACCGATGTATTAGTACCGGTAAATGCGATATACTGTACTTATATTTTTAGTATGTATGCCGAAACGCTATTTTAATTTATGCTAGAGCACACTGTGTAAATATATACAGTATATATATATATATATATATATATATATATATATATATATATACAGGATATATATATATATACCGGTATATATATATATATACTGTATATATATATATATATATATATACAGTATATATAGCCTATATACATATTCTGACATACGGAGCCCTGTATGTTAATTTAAGGGTTAGAATTAGAGTTGAAGGAGTCAAACTACCCAAGCGGCGGAGCGAACTAGCGAGTGGGAAACCAGCTCGCCTGCATACCAGCAAACAAGCCTTCACACCTGCGTGCATCATAGGGGACCCTGCAAACTACTTCGATGACCCGACGCTATGACGTATGATCGACGACAGGAGCTGTGATTGGACCAGGCACCTGTTATGCAACTCGAGGAGCTATGATAGGAGCGCGCACCATCACTCGCCTCCTGATTCGTTCCTACACCATCATTGTTTAGTATATAAGACCCGAGTTGTGGGCATTCAAATCAGTCTCATTTGAAGTTGGGGAAGGTGAACTTGCAGCTGGAGGAAGATGGGGTGAAGTATTATAATGGGTTTGTGACTGTCAGTCAGATTATATAAGTGTGTGTTAAGTGTGTTCGGTGTAAACACTTACGTTATGTTGGTTAGTGAGATATGTGATTGGGAATTAACGTTAACGCTACTATTTTGTGCTTAACTATTTGATTGCGAATTAACGTTAACGCTACTATTGTGTGCTTAACTATTTGATTGCGAATTAACGTTAACGCTACTATTTATGTACTTAACTATTTGATTGGGAATTAACGTTAACGCTATTATTATGTACTTAACTATTTTAGTTGACTAACTTGTGGACTAAAGCAACTCTTTAAGTAATTGGGTTATGATGAAAGTAATATTATTGTATTATATTAATACTTAAGAGTTCTTTAATTTTCTTTTAATTTAGCTTACATTGCTTAACGGTGCTTAGTACGGTGATGCTATTGTCTCATATTAGTAATATCGCCTTAGACTAACATGGCTGTGTTAATATTACTTATAGTGATTTCCTAAGCTGAAGAAAATTCTTTTAGCTTCAAAATATTATTTTTGCTTTTCATATTATTTGAGTGAGACCTGAATCGAATCTATGAAGCGATCCTGTAACTTAATTTACTCATAATCAAACCTCAATGTTACGTGGTAAAGAAATACATTTAACTAATTATTAAATATATATCTAACTTTTTATGTGACTTTGATATAAATCCTGATGATAATAATAATATAATACTGTTAACGTAAGACAAGAACCAAGAATAATTACATTAAATATAAATAAAAGGACATATAAGAAAACTAACTATTCATTTCAAAAAGGGTAAGAGACAGAAATATTCTTACCTCAATATTTATCTTTCAAGACTTTTTATAGAATTAATAGTCCTTCTTTAGATATACTTCTTCGGTTCATAACCATAGCCTACTAAGCTTCGGTTAAATAATAATTCTTTATAAATACTACATGACTTTAATTAGTTTCAGTATTTTTCATAATTAAAGTGTATCAGTCAATAAAGGATACTAAGTCCTAAGATCCAAAAGGAAAGGAAGCAACAACAGGATTTTTTTTTATTAGATTTTACTTTTGTTTTGCCTTCAGCTGACTGATACCTTAATATATATCTCTGTGCTATCTAGATTCATCAAGTTAACCACTTGAGGATCAGGATACGTAACAGAAGAGTGGCGACCTTGCCAGGATTCGTTTCATACAGTTTCACTCAGTTTAATTACCGTTTCACTACTTAAAAATAAAATATTAATCATGCCTCAACTAATTAATGACGAAGATGCTCGAGTTTTCATAAAATCAGAACCCACAGCCCCTGATATTGACCGTCTGTCAAAATCTGAACTGAAAGTGCTTGCCTCACATCTCCAGTTAACTGTCTCAAACATGTCCAAAGTAGAGGTGGCTCAGACCATAAAAACCCACCTGTTCCCTGTAGAAGGCGGGGAGGGTGACGGCGCAGTTGGTGGGATCCCGAGTAAACCTAGCCAACTTGATGAACAAGTGCCACCTGGTTTGACCGGTGATCAAGTACTGGAACTAGCCAGAATAAAGACCGAACAAACCAGAATAAATACAGAAGCAAATGCCGAACAAGCCAGACTAAATGTCGAACTAGAACTAGCCAGAATAAAAGCAACTACCGAACAAGCCGGACTAAATATAGAACTAGCCAGAATAAATGCGGAACAAGCCAGAGCAAATATCGAAGAAGCCAGAATAAAGACCGAACATTATCAATATCAATATCAAACGGCTCAACTAAATGTCAATACAAATGCTCCCGTAATTGCTCCCCCTCTGGATTGACTATGAATAGTGTCATTCCACCTTTCACTGAGGATAATGTGCAGGATTTCTTTGTTTTGTTTGAGGAAGTTGCTGGAGGTATGAAGTGGACAAGAGATCAATGGCCTTTTATGTTGCAAACCGTTTTGACAGGGCAGGCTCGAGCCACGTATTTGTCAGAAGTAGCAGAAGTTAGGCAGGATTATGACAATCTTAAAGAAGCTATCTTTAAAACCTATCAATTGCAGCCTGAGGCTTACAGGCAATCTTTCCGTAAAAACCAGAAGAAAGTAGAAGAAACCCATTAGGTATTTGCCAGGACCATGACTAAAACTTTCAATCATTGGGTCAAGAGTAAGAAAGTCACAAGCTACAACGATCTGAAGGAGTTGGTCCTGTTAGAAACTTTCCTATGGAAAATTGATTCTTCTGTATCCTATCATTTAAAGGGGAAAAAGGTAGATTGTCTTGCCGACGCCGCTGACATGGCTGACACATACGTGTTCAACAACAAATTTCGTGGAAAGAAGCCCTACGATAATTCTAGTTCTAATTTTAAGTATCCCAATCACAAATCTGACAGACCCAGTCACAAGCCTATAACGTCTTCCCCAGCTAGCAAAAATAGAATTGTTCCCCCAACTAAAAATGTGACTCAGGGCAATGGTAACAGAGGTGGGTCCCAAATTAATAGTAATGCTCAAAGAGGGAACGTTCCCGTATCCCCTAAAGTATGTACTTTTTGTGGCATGAGAGGCCACCTAGCTTATCAGTGCTGGGCCAAGGAGAGAACCGAGAGATCGGGGCAGACAGTTGCCGCCGTATCTCAAACTCCATATGTGCCTTTAATGCAGGACTCCCGACAGAAGGAGTATCTAGCACCAAAACTTCCTTTAATGCAGGACTCTCGACAGAAGGAGTACCTAGCACCAAAAGTTCCTTTAATACAGGACTCCCGACAGAAGGAGTACCTAGCAGCTAACGTAAATCATCTAGACAGGGGTGTAGTAGCATGTGTGGTACAACCCACTAGGGTTAAGCCAATAATAATTTCACCATCAGTGCAGGACAGTTACCGTCCCTTTATTTCATCTGGCAACTTGAGATTAAATGGTTGTATGCATGAGGTAAACATTCTGAGAGACACAGGTTCTACTAGCACCCTCATGGTGAATCCTTACACTGAGTGCCCACCTGGCGAACCAGTTGTAATGAGAGGTGCTGGAGGCCAATTTTATGCACACTTGGTAAAAGGCGAAATTGAATGCGAGTTACTACAGGGTGAGGCCACCATAGCTTTGTGTAGGTCCCAAGATATCCCTGTGCCCGGGGTAACACTCCTTTTGGGGAATGATGTAGCAGGTGAGAAGGTCCGACCCGACCCCGTTTTGTCACTTTCCCCTGTTAACGAGCCACTAACCGGTGAGCTCGAAAAGGAGATGCCAACAGTTTTCCCTGTGTGTGCTGTCACACGTTCAATGTCTCAAGTAGCAGTTCCCTCAGACAGAAATGTACCGAATGTAAGAGTTGATGAAAGGGATGATGAGAGTGTGAATGACGCTCCAACTGTGCCTGATGATGTGACTGAGGTGGATTTATCTGACACCTTTATGGCTCATCTTGACCCCAACAATGACCATGAAACCCCTCCAAATTGTCCTAGTGGCCTGGTAGAGCTACAGAGAGATGATAGTGAATGCAAGGAGTTAGCTGCCAGGTCCATGAGTGAAGAGGAATGTGAGAAGGAGGGTGGTGAATGTTTCTACCTCAAAGGAGGAGTATTGTGGCGTAGATGGAGACAGCCACACAGACCAATCGATGACGGGGCTTGGGACGTCCATCAAATGGTAGTCCCCAAACCTTGTCGTAGAGATATCATGGAAATGGCACATTGTATACCATTGGCAGGACACCTAGGTGTGAGAAAAACTCTAGACAGAATCAGAGCCCACTTTTACTGGCCAGGAATGCGTGCAGATGTAGTGGAGTTTTGTAGAGTGTGTCACACTTGCCAGATGACAGGAAAACCCAATCAGAAGGTGCCTGTACCTCCTCTGGTGCCCTTGCCCGTTTTCGAGAATCCTTTTACTCGGGTGGTAGTGGACATTGTAGGCCCATTGCCTAAGACTTCCCAAGGTAACATTTATTTATTACCTATTATGGACATGGCAACTCGCTACCCAGAGGCTATACCCTTAAGGACTACCTCTGCTCCAACTGTCATCAAGGAACTGCTCAAATTCTTCACCAGAATGGGTTTCCCCCATGAGGTGCAAAGTGATCAAGGAACTCATTTTACCTCTAACATTTTCCAGCAGTCCCTGAAGGAGTTGGGTATCGAGCATGTTAAGTCTAGCACCTACCACCCAGAGAGTCAAGGGGTTCTCGAACGATATCATCAGACATTAAAGGGAATGTTACGTCAATATTTTACAGAGACCGGAGTTGAGTGGGATAAGGGGGTACCTTTTCTTTTATTTGCTACTCGTGAGGTTCCAACTGAATCCCTGGGTTTTTCCCCTAATGAGCTAGTTTTCGGTCACCTGGTAAGAGGTCCTTTGCAACTATTGCAGGATAGCCTAGTTGGCCAGGAGGGGAACCAAAACCTCGTCAAGTATGTTTCAGATTTCAAAACCCGGCTGAGATCCTCATGTGAGTTTGCAGCTCAAAACTTGACAGTGGCTAAAAGCTCCATGAAGACCTGGTATGACAGAAAAGCCCGTGAGAGGGAGTTTCAGCCCGGTGATGAGGTTTTGGTCCTGCTCCCCCTTTTTGGCCAACCTTTATCTGCCAAGTTCAGGGGCCCATATAAGATCTTTCGGAGGGTGAGCATTACCGATTATCTAGTAACTACCCCAGACAGGAGAAAGCCCACGCAAGTATTCCATATAAATATGTGAAACCCTACCATAGGTCCCCTGATTCCTCTCCTCCAGATTCTCCCACTGTGGCAGTGAATGTCAGGACCTGTGGACAGCCTGGTGCGGACGAAGTCTTCAGTTCTCTTACTGACCCGCAACAGACTGTTCCAGAGCCTGAAGGTATCCATGCAGACTTTGACTTGTCATGTAGCCTATCCAACTTAAAGTATAATTCAGTAGCTTGGGGGGAATTACCATCTAATCTATGTCATCTTCCCTCTGATCAAGCGAACCAACTAATCTCTGTTTTATCTCAGTCTCCCAGCGTGTTCCGTGATACTCCAGGGCTCACTTCTTTGAGCTTGCATGACATCGACGTAGGGGATGCAACTCCCATTAAACTATCCCCCTACCGTGTCTCACCACAACGCAGGAGTATACTGCAGGTCGAGCTTGACATCATTTTTTCAAACCAGCTGATCACAAGGGCCTTAAGCCAGTGGAGTAGTCCGGTCATACTTGTGCCAAAGCCAGACGGGAGCCATAGGTTATGTAGGGACTATAGGCAAGTTAATGCTGTCACAAAGAACGATACCTACCCACTGCCACGGATCAAAGATTGCATTTACCAGGTTGGCCTCATACCGCAGTAAGTTTAACTTAACTCCTCCAGACATATTATGTTCCAGTAAGTCCACGGTGGCGGGCGCCCGGTATCATTGCCACTGCACCACACAACTGTCAAAACCACACTGGTGGCAGTTAGAATTATCGGAGGAACCTGGGGTTGCCACCAACCGACAGATCTTCATCTAACTTACCGGACTTACTGAGCTCATATGACGCTAGTGCGTCATATGAACTTATTGGAGAGGCATGTAGATAAGTCCATATGACGCGATCGCGTCATATGAGTTTATGGTTATAAGTTCCATATGACGCGATTGCGTCATGTATGTCGCAAGGAGTTAATGAGAGGATTTTGGCAATTAGCTCTCCCTTGTAGCGAGGTAAATATCTTGCTTTAGTAGTGCGCTTTCAAGCCTTCAGCTGTGAGATGCCTTGCAGTTCGAATAACGCTCCAGCTACGTTCCGGCTATGTTCTGATGTGGTACCTGGTGACGTTGCCTACTTTGGGTGATATCCTTATTATATCCTCATTATAATCTTGCTGTTGCCAATCTGGTGGTGAATCTATTTATGTATTATGTTTCATATTATGTACTATACTCCTTAAACTCTTTTCTAGGGGGGAGGTCTGACATACGGAGCCCTGTACGTTAATTTAAGGGTTAGAATTAGAGTTGAAGGAGTCAAACTACCCAAGCGGCGGAGCGAACTAGCGAGTGGGAAACCAGCTCGCCCGCATACCAGCAAACAAGCCTTCACACCTGCGTGCGTCATAGGGGACCCTGCAAACTACTTCGATGACCCGACGCTATAACGTATGATCGACGACAGGAGCTGTGATTGGACCAGGCACCTGTTATGCAACTCGAGGAGCTATGATAGGAGCGCGCACCATCACTCGCCTTCTGATTCGTTCCTACACCATCATTGTTTAGTATATAAGACCCGAGTTGTGGGCATTCAAATCAGTCTCATTTGGAGTTGGGGAAGGTGAACTTGCAGCTGGAGGAAGACGGGGTGAAGTATTATAATGGGTTTGTGACTGTCAGTCAGATTATATAAGTGTGTGTTAAGTGTGTTCGGTGTAAACACTTACATTATGTTGGTTAGTGAGATATGTGATTGGGAATTAACGTTAACGCTACTATTTTGTGCTTAACTATTTGATTGCGAATTAACGTTAACGCTACTATTATGTGCTTAACTATTTGATTGCGAATTAACGTTAACGCTACTATTTATGTACTTAACTATTTGATTGGGAATTAACGTTAACGCTATTATTATGTACTTAACTGTTTTAGTTGACTAACTTGTGGACTAAAGCAACTCTTTAAGTAATTGGGTTATGATGAAAGTAATATTATTGTTTTATATTAATACTTAAGAGTTCTTTAATTTTCTTTTAATTAAGCTTACATTGCTTAACGGTGCTTAGTACGGTGATGCTATTGTCTCATATTAGTAATATCGCCTTAGACTAACATGGCTGTGTTAATATTACTTATAGTGATTTCCTAAGCTGAAGAAAATTCTTTTAGCTTCAAAATATTATTTTTGCTTTTCATATTATTTGAGTGAGACCTGAATCGAATCTATGAAGCGATCCTGTAACTTAATTTACTCATAATCAAACCTCAATGTTACGTGGTTAAGAAATACATTTAACTAATTATTAAATATATATATCTAACTTTTTATGTGACTTTGATATAAATCCTGATGATAATAATAATATAATACTGTTAACGTAAGACAAGAACCAAGAATAATTACATTAAATATAAATAAAAGTACATATAAGAAAACTAACTATTCATTTCAAAAAGGGTAAGAGACAGAAATATTCTTACCTCAATATTTATCTTTCAAGACTTTTTATAGAATTAATAGTCCTTCTTTAGATATACTTCTTCGGTTCATAACCATAGCCTACTAAGCTTCGGTTAAATAATAATTCTTTATAAATACTACATGACTTTAATTAGTTTCAGTATTTTTCATAATTAAAGTGTATCAGTCAATAAAGGATACTAAGTCCTAAGATCCAAAAGGAAAGGAAGCAACAACAGGATTTTTTTTATTAGATTTTACTTTTGTTTTGCCTTCAGCTGACTGATACCTTAATATATATCTCTGTGCTATCTAGATTCATCAAGTTAACCACTTGAGGATCAAGATACGTAACAATATATATATATATATATATATATATATATATATATATATATCCTATATATATATATATATATATATATATATATATATATATATATATATATATATACCGTATATATATATATGTATATAGGATATATATATATATATATATATATATATATATATATTTTATATTATTTTGTTCATAATGACCTGATATTGTCTCTTCTACAAATTATGTTCTACATAAAACCAATTGGCCATAGCTGTTATATATAGTTCTTTAGTCGAACAGCTTAACCATAAATTCTGAAGTTACCAGACGATAATTGCTCCAAAATATTGCCAGAAAAAAGCGCTCGTATGACAGCAGCTGCAGATACCCAGATGGAACAATGGAATCTGGAAGTGAGATTTGGAAGTTTATCTCTGTGACCGTCCCATTTGTCTTAAGGCAGGGGTAAAGGGGCAAGTAGTTGCTTTTTATGGACCACCTTCTCCCTCATGTTTAGCCCCTTTTGTTTTGGGATTATAAGACGCTCGCCCTATTAGTTTGGTGATTCTAAGACCTTTCACCCCATGTATTTGTCAAAATTAGGACCTTTTGTGACATTTAGGTGTCAATGGTTTCCTGTCAAGCGATAGCGAGCCTGAAGTTTTAAAAAGAACCGGCCTTCGGCTGGGACATTTTTCTACCACAAAATTTACAAATTAATCTTGAAAGGGGGTCTAAGGGGTGTTTTTTTAAGCTTGATGGAGGTCTAGCGAGGAAACTAAAAACAATTTGACCACTTGCGAGTTTCAGGCTATAAGAAACTTGGAGCCGTAGACATCGATATAAAACGGAATGGCAATAATAATGTAGGTTTGTAATAGATAGAAAGTTTAATTTTATGTATTTATAAATGTACTACGAACGTATATTAGCTGATAATTTTGCTTATTATCAATGTCTACAGCTCCAACTTCCTTATAGCCTGAAACTCGCAAGTGGTAAATTAGGCCATACCCCCTTTCTTTCCTCTCGCCTCTCCTTTTCTTCTCCCATTCTTCTTTATTTTCCTCTCTTCTTCCTCTCTTCTTCATCTCTTCTTTCCTCTCTTCTTCCTCTCTTCTTCCTCTCTTCTTTCCTCTCTTCTTCCTCTCTTCTTCCTCTCTTCTTCCTCTCTTCTTTCCTCTCTTCTTCCTCTCTTCTTTCCTCTCTTCTTCCTCTCTTCTTCCTCTCTTCTTCCTCTCTTCTTCCTCTCTTCTTCCTCTCTTCTTTCCTCTCTTCTTCCTCTCTTCTTTCCTTTCTTCCTCTCTTCTTCCTCTCTTCTTTCCTCTCTCTTCCTACTCCTCTTCCTCTCTTCTTCCTCTTGTCTTCCTCTCTTCTTCCTCTCTTCTTCCTCTCTTCTTTCCTCTCTTCTTCCTCTCTTCTTCCTCTCTTCTTCCTCTCGTCTTCCTCTCTTCTTTCCTCTCTTCTTTCCTCTCTTCTTCCTCTCTTCTTTCCTCTCTTCTTCCTCTCTTCTTTCCTCTCGCCTCTCCTTTTCTCCCTCCCTTTCTTCTTTATTTTCCTCTCTTCTTCCTCATTCTCCCTTCCACCTTCCTATAAATGAATTAATAGAAAAGAAAAGAAAAAAAAAACAGCCACTACCCCCTTAAGGGGAGACTGGCCGTTTGTTTGGTCTATTAATTCATTTATTCTTATATTTTTTTAGTTTCCTCCCTAGACCTCCATCAAGCTTAGAAAAACACCCCCTAGACCCCCCTTCAAGAAAAATGTGTACATTTTTCGGTAGAAGAATGTCCCGGCCAAAGGCCGGTTCCACTTAAAATTGCAGGCTCGCTATCGCTCGCCAGGAAATAATCTACACCTAAATGGCACGAAAGGTCTTAACATTGACAACGAAATAGGGCGAAAGGTGTTAAAATCACCAAACTAATGGGCCGAACGTCTTATAATCTTAAAACTAGTGGGGCTAAACATTAGGGAGAAGGCGGGTCCAGAAAAACGGTCTACCTCCCCGTAAGTGAAAGTATAAGGTGTGACCGGGCGACTCGACCAGTAGACCAGTTCATCCAGTTGATCTCAACCAGTGTCTCAACCAGAAGATCGCTAGAATAATGCCACAACCTCTACAATATCGCTCTAAAATGGCTCAAATCAACATAATATCGCTGGAATAATGCCACAACCTCTACAATATCGCTCTAAAATGGCTCAAATCAACATAATATCGCTGAAATATGCCACAACCTCTACAATATCGCTCTAAAATGGCTCAAATCAACATAATATCGCTGGAATAATGCCACAACCTGTACAATATCGCTCTAAAATGGCTCAAATCAACATAATATCGCTAGAATAATGCCACAACCTGTACAATATTGCCCTAAAATGGCTCAAATCAACATAATATCGCTGGAATAATGCCACAATCTCTACAATATCGCTCTAAAATGGCTCAAATCAACATAATATCGCTGGAATAATGCCACAACCTGTACAATATCGCTCTAAAATGGCTCAAATCAACATAATATCGCTAGAATAATGCCACAACCTGTACAATATCGCCCTAAAATGGCTCAAATCAACATAATATCGCTGGAATAATGCCGCAACCTCTACAATATCGCTCTAAAATGGCTCAAATCAACATAATATCGCTGGAATAATGCCGCAACCTCTACAATATCGCTCTAAAATGGTTCGAATCTACAAAATACCGCTAGAATTCATGTCACTATATGTAAAAATTTTCCTCGAGATCCAAGTAAATACCTCTAGTTCTAGCGGGAAAATAGATAAATTGGCAACACTGGTATAGGTAGCGCCAAAGAACTTGATAATAATCTTGATTCTTTAACTTCTTATAACTCGAAATGAATGAAAGAAATCGGCCTGACGTTTCTATCATTTGGACAGAGTCCACCAGGAAAAAGGTGTGGATATTTACAGCCAGTTTTCTCTAGGCCCCTTTGATTTACAGAGAGGTCAGGGATCAAGATTAGTGTCAAGTTCGCTGGCGCTACCTACAGTATAGTACTGTTACGGTAAGTCAGGTCAGGTTTGGCTATGACCTCAATACACCTCAAAAAATAATAACAAAAAAATAAGATTACTTTTTCTATGTGTATGAAGGAGACAGAAGGCAGTCTGCCTGTAACGAGTGTCACCTCAAAGCCAAAAGAGTGGCAGGGAGACAAATTAAAGAAGCGTTGGGGTCAAAATGCCTGGACATGCGTAGTTTAAAGCAGTCTAAGCCATAGGATGAAGGAAAGATTGATTGAGGGAGAGAATTCCAGAGTTCACATTTCGAGTAAAAGAAAGACTGAGACAAGTTGGTAATTCTTGGGTTGTAGAGCTGGACATAAACTGTTTACAATCGTCAAATCATAGCCAAAATAAACTGTCATAATACCACATGATCCTCATGAGGCTGTGTTTTTTTTGTTTTTTTGTTTTATTTATTTATTTATTAATTTATTTATTCGTTTATGTTTTAGTTTCCTCGTTAGACCATCATCAAACTTAGGAAAACAAAACAAACACTAGACCCCCTTCAAGATAAATGTGTACATTTGTCGGTAGCAAAATGGGGCGAAAGGTGTTAAAATCGCCAAACTAATGGGCCGAACGTCTTAAAATCTGAAAACTAATGGGGCTAAACACGAGGGAGAACGGGGACCAGAAAACCGACCCATTTCCCCTTAAAGGCTTAATGAAGGGAATACTGTTTGCAAGTAATCTCATTCGCGTTAATCCGAATTAATTTTACATATTTCTTCAATATTCCAGTCATTGCCTAACCGGTTGTTTTCCCTGTAATTCTATAGCCATTTCCCCACTAGTCCCATCCGGGCAGTAAATCCCCCCCCCCCCCCCCCCATCCACATTCTCTCAAATTTTCTCATTCATACCTTTCAATTAAACTCTTTCGATACACCCACCAGCAACCCAACCCCCTGCCCAACCCCCACCCCCGCCTACTCTCAAATTGTCTCATTTACTCCATTCAATTAATAGTTTTGGTACCCCCACCCCCCCTCCGCCACCACCATCTCCAACTCCAAGTATTCTCATCCACTACTTTCAAATCATTCTTTGCCCCCCCCCCCCCCCACCCACCCCGCCTCCTCTCATATTCTCTCATGCACCCCTTTTAATTAACTGTATCGGTACCCCCCCCCCCCCCACACACACACACCAACCTCCACCCCCTCTCAAATGATCTCAGCCACTCCTTTCAATTAACTCTTTCGGTAAGTCTTCCCTTCATCATCCTCGTATTTCTTCTTCTTCTTCTTCTTCTTCTTTTTGTTTCTTTACTATATATTTTTGCGGGGCCAACTTTGCCCGGAGGAGTATATAAGAGGTAATCTGGACTTTTCGGCACCGCCTTGTTTCCCGAAATTGACGGCACCGAAAAAGTTTAGGAAGGCGAAAACGAAGCCGAAGTGGTTGTTGTTGTTGGTGGTGGTAATGGATCTGTGTGTGTGTGTGTGTTTACTGGCCAGTTTGTTAACGAGTTTGACTGATGAACAAGCAAGCAAATATATCTTTCACTCTTTTTTGTATGCTATGGTTTGAAAGTTTGGGCGAGTGGCTACTTGAGGCTTTGGTAGTTGGAGAGTTAGTGGGAGGTGGAGGTAAAGCAGATATCCAAGCAGACATACCAGACAACCAAGCAAACAAAAAACAATGAGGCTAAACATGAGGGAGATGAAGGGCCAGAAAATCGACATACCTCCCCTCCCTCCGTCGCCCAAATCAATGGTGTTTGTTCTTGTTAGTGCAACCCTTGGTGGTGTGAGGGACGGGTGGATAGCCTGTTACTAGGAAGGAAGGGGGACAGAAGGGTAAAAGACAGGGAAGAGTAATCAGGGAAGGGGTGTCTAATGGATGTGGGGGGTTTTCTATGCTTGATGGAGGTTTACGGAGGAAACGAAAACAATAAATTAATGTATAAACAAATAGACCCCCCAAAATAACCACTGTCCCCTTAAGCCAGAGTCACACTAGTGCTATTTTCCGTATATTTATGTGAGCAAGTTATTTTCCGTAATATCGTGAAGCTCTTTCGCATTGCAATCGTAAAATAAGCTGAATAAAAATTACGTTGAATGATGATGCCACTTTAATTCTGAAAGACGGGTGAGTAGCCTGTCACTAGAAAAGAGGACAGAAGTGTATACAGAGAGACAGGAAAGAATAGATACTGTAGACAAGGGAAAGGGAGATAGGATAATAGGGAGTAGATAAGAGACAAAGGGAGGAGATATCTGTCACTAGGGAAGGGAACAGAAGAGTATACAGAGTGACAGGAGAGAGTAGATAATGTTGAAAGGGAGATAGTTAAGGGGGGGATGGGCCGGCTTTCTGGACCACTTTCTCCCTCATGTTTAGCCCCATTAGTTTTCAGATGTTGAGATGTTTGCCCCATTAGTTAGTCGATTTTAAGACCTATTTCGCCCCATTTCTTCATCAATATTTAGACCTTTCGTGCTATTTAGGTGTCGATTTTTTCACTGATAGTGAGCCTGTAATGTTGGAAGCATCTGCCTTCGGCAGGGACATTTTTCTACCGATAAATGTACAAATTAATCTAGAAGAGGGATCTAATTGATTTTTTTTTTTTTAATTTGATGGAGGTCTAGGGAGGAAACTAGAAAAATATCGAACATGCAAATATCGCCCAAAAAGTGAACCATCTCGCCTTAAATGGAAGAGATATGAGACAAAGGGAGAAGATATAGTCACTAGCAAGGGGTACAGAACGGTAAACAGAGAGACAGGGAAGAGTAGAAAATGTAGACGGGGAAAGAGAGACAGGATGTAAGGGAGGAGATACAGAAGAAAGTCCAGGGTGTCAAATGAAAGCCAAATCCATTATATTTTAGTCTTTACTATTGTATATGTAAAGATAAAATGATGGTTTATAGTTCAAAATATATCTTTGGCAAGGATAAAATGGCCAAAACAATGCTTTTTCGTGTTAATTTTCTTGTATTCCTTCTCATATTGTCTTTGGAAAGGACAAAATGGCCAAAACAATGTTCGTTCGTGTAAATGTTCTTGTATTCCTTCTCATATTGTCTTTGGAAGGGATAAAATGGCCAAAACAATGCTCTTTCGTGTAAATGTTCTTGTATTCCTTCTCATATTGTCTTTGGAAGGGACAAAATGGCCAAAACAATGTTCGTTCGTGTAAATGTTCTTGTATTCCTTCTCATATTATATTTTGAAGGGATTAAATTACCAAAACAATGTTATTTCGTGTTAATTATCTTGTATTCCTTCGCATATTGTCTTTGGAAGGGATACAATGGCCAAAACAATGCTCCTTCGTGTTAATTGTCTTGTATGCCTTCTCATATTGTCTTTGGAAGGGATAATATGGCCAAAACAATGTTAGGATCTTACAACTTGAAACTAAAGCCTGTATCACACGATAGTTTTTAGTCAAATTCGAAGGTTAACATTTATCTGGTAACATTTCTGGAATATTTTGCGCTGGTATCGAAAACTAGACTGATGATTGGTGAAATTAGGTGACAGAAGTAATATAAATGTTTACCTCCTAAGCTGCCAGACCAGTGTTGAGGATAAATGTTGAGGGAAAAAACCTTGTGTGATACCGGCTTAAGGGGGGTCACCGGCCTTTTTTTTGTATCTTTCTCTCTTTCCCTGGCTTGTATCCATTCGGTCCGATTCAGCCAACTGTTTTAAGACGTTTATCCCCATCCAGGTGTCGATATCTTTCTGGCGAGCGATAGCGAGCCAGCATTGTATGGAGAAATCCGGCTTCGCCGGAGAAATTTTGCTCTAAAAATGTACAAATATAGCTTGCTGTCATAACACAAATATGTATATGCTGGCTCGCTACCGCTCGCCAGGAAAATATTGACACATGGATGGGGGTAAGCGTCTTAAAACAGTAGGGTGAATGGGTCCGAATGGATACAAGCAAAAAAGAGAGGGAGAGAAAGAGAAAACAAGCGAGGTGGGCTCCCTTAAGTTTCTATCTCGAGGGATATAAAACACAATACTTTGTTTCATTTGTATTATTATATTCTAACTTGGACCAAAAAGTACAAACATTACAAAGAAGATACAGGGTTATTCTGTACACCATTGAACCCCTTCAGCAACATGCGCATTTTTTCCATGGATTTTGGCTACAATTAGGCGATGTTATGCAGTTTAAGGGGGTACCGTAGTGCTTGGCTTTTGGTCTACAGTATATATATATATATTTTTTTTTTTTTTTTTTTTTTTCCTCACTAGACTTCCATCAAGCTTAGAAAAACACCGCCTTGACCCCATTTCAAGATAAATGTTTACATTTTTCGGTAGAAAAATGTCTGCCGAAGGCCGATTCCTTCTAAAATTATAGGCTCGCTATCGCTCGCCAGAAAAAATCGACACCTAAATGGCACGAAAGGTCCTAAATTTGACAACGAAATGGGTTGAAAGGTGTTAAAATCGTCAAACTAATGGGCCGAACGTCTTATAATCTCAAAACCAATATGTTAGATACGAGGGAGAAGGACGTCCATAAAAAGCGAGTAGTACCCCCTTAAAAAGGACCTATGGTATTCTGAGGGTTGTTTGAGATCGTACTTAGCCCTCTGAGTGCTAATGTAGAATATAAGCTGAAGAAAATTGTCTAATGGTAACCAGAATATGATAAGAATTACGTCATCGTGCTGAAGGGGTTAATCACAACATACCTAATTGTACTGAATATAAAAATAGCCTTGCACAATTACAAATTCGTATGTATATAAACGATTGAGTATCCTTGATCCTCACAGAGCTATGTAATAACTAAAATCATTCCAAAAATATAAATGTGAGTATGCTTTTATCCTAGACTTAAGGCTACTTGTACACATCCTAAAACCGTATCACACGAGAGCTTATATAGTCAACATTCGATGATCAACATTTTTCTGGCAACATTTCTGGAATATCTTGCGACGGTATCGGAAACTAGACTGATAGTAGATGAATTTAGGTGACCGAAAAAATCTAAATGTTTGCCTCATAAGCTGCCAGACTAGTGTTAAGGATAAATGTTGAGGGAAAAAACGTTTGTGTGATACGGCTTAACTTGTCTATCTTTAATTGATTGATCTTCCCCTCCATCTGAAAGAAAAGGAGTAAGTGAGAGCGGATCTCCATAATTAACCCCTACACTCCCAGCGACGGACGAGAGCATCAGTAAAAATGTCACTCACCAGTACCAGTGACGGACGACGGCCGTCAGCAATATGCGGTCCTTGTAACTGCCAGTATCGAGCGGTAGCTGCTATCATGACTTGTAGGCACTGCTCTGAGGAGATGGCAACACTTCTCAGGCTTAGCTGCCAGCATCCAAAGGCTGGCTGGGTCAGTGCTTCACCAACTTCTGAGATGGGAGTGTGTGCTCTCTTACCTCTGAACCAATTTTGGCCGCACTGCCTGGTACTGGAGGGTACATTTATTCCCAAATTGACTAATTCCTTGAACGTGAAGATAGTGCGTTGTTATATGTGCGATTAGTTTGTTTAGGAAACAGATTAACTTGCTCATGTAGTTATGTACACCCTATGTAGTGGATTGTGTACTTTAATTTCATAATTTTATTTTGCCAAAGCGTTGTTTCCACATAGCGATTTTGATTAGTTCTTTTGCCTTTAACTTGTTTTTGTCCAAGTTTGGTTTGTTTATTTTGCAAGTTTTACATTATAACTATCCTCTGGTACAGTATGGGTTAATCCAGAGTCACACAAGTGCTTTTTCCGGCACATTTCTGCGAGCAAGCTATGTCCCGTAATACTTTGAAGCCGTTTCGCATTGCAATCTAAAAAACAATCAAACCTGAATATAGATTATGATAGGTAGTTGAATTCTGATGAAACTTAAATTCTAAATCTGCCAGACTACAATTGCCTATAACAATTGACAGAAACAGCGCTCGCTCGAGTGACATTGGCTTAAGAAAAGTTAGGTCAAACAATGGTTTGCTTTAAAGTTTACACATCTCACATCACAATTGTTGCCACTGGATACTAGGCTCCATCTCCTCCTCAGCTTTTGTTGAGTGAGAGGTACAGTTGGCCACATAAGTTATTTTCCTCTCCGTGATCTTATGCATGGAAATGTAATGCACATGGTTTCTTTTGCAATGGTTAAATCATCTGCTTAGTCAACTGGTAATTAAAATAAACTACACTCGCAAAGCATTCATACTATTTACTTTCATACATAAGATCACAACAAGGAACAGAATATGTGCGGCAAACTGTACCTCGACTAAAATACAAAAGAAGAGGCCCAAAGACCTTTTTGTTGAATATCACTAAATGAATCAATGTGAAGCAATCTTACAGAGGAGGCATACTTGAGAACATCATGAACTTGAACATCCACAGAAGGGTTGTTGTTTGTTGTTGCTGTTCCCCAGACTGTCTGACCGAGCAGCCTCAAGGTCCTGAGCAAGGCCAAGGCCATAACCGAGCGGCCGCACAGAACCCTCCCTGCTTACCACTAATAAATCCAAGGTGACCGAAGCCACTCCAAGGCGGGGAGCTGAGGAGGGTGCAGGATCAGGCATGTACAGCTGACCACATAAGTTCTGTTTTTCGTTGTGATCTAATGTATGAAAGTAGAAATAGTATGAATGAATTGCGAGTGTAGTTTCTGTTGATTATCAGTTGACTAATCAGATGAGTTAACCACTGATTATCAGTTGACTAATCAGATGAGTTAACCACTGCATAAGAAACTACGCTCGTAATTCAATCATGCACATTATACTTCTACAAATAAGATCACAGAGAACAGAAACACTTTTGTGGGTAACTGTACAGCTGCTCAAAGTAATCAGGCCATTGGGCCCTACACTCATCGTCGTCTGAAACAAGTCTGCCATTTGACAACTAAGGGGAGATGGGTCTTTTTTTCTGGTTCCCCTTCTTCCTCATGTTTAACCCCATTATTTTTCAGATTTTAAGACGATCGACCTAATATTTTGGCGATTTTAAGACCTTTCACCCCATTTCTTTGTCAATATTACCTTACCGTGTCATTTCGGTGTCCATTTTTTCCTGGCGAGCGATTGCGAGTCTGTATTTTAAGTGTAACCGGCCTTTGGCCGGGAAATTTTTCTATAATTTTTTTTACAAATTTATCTTGAAGAAGGGTTTTAGGGGTGTCTTTTTACATGTTGATGGAGGTCTAGGGAGGAAACTAAAAACATAATAAAAAGATAAATGAGCAAATAAATACGCCCATACTCCCTTAAATCATATTAGCCTATAGAGTGGGGTTAGAGAGAAGTTCTTCAGGATTCACTAGGTGGGTTGAAGGTAACTAAAGTCCCGAATACACAATGAGGTAGATGAAAGAAAAAACATTATTTGACCTACGAATAATAAGTAACACCCCGTTTTTATCATTAACCCTTTCACGTTCTTATGACACAGAGGTTGCCAGATTAGCAATAATAAATAGAGTTCTCTCACTCTTATAATTACCTCTCCAAAATTAGTTTTCTGCCCACAGCTAACTCAAAGACAACTGCAGAAGTTGAAGTAACTAAACTAAAGGTTTCTAAATACCCCTGATGGTAACAAAGGCGTTAAAGTATCCCTAATAGGCTCAAAATTGCGTCAAGAACGTGAGAGGGTTAATCTTTCACTACAAACCCCAGTTAATGTACTTGAATAAACTAATGAAAACATATGGTCCTCCCGGGATTCGAACTCGGGACACCACTCCCAGAACATAAGTATGTAAACCATTGCACCACCAAATACCTGTAGTAAAAATAATTATACGAAGGAAATGAGTAATAAATAAACAAGTGAATAACAAAACATATAGACTTACGATATGTGGGAAATGATAAGTAATAAATATGGTGAATAACATAACATATAGACTTACAGCATGTGGGACGTGATGAGTAATACATAAACAGTTGAATAACATAACATATAGACTTACAGCATGTGGGACGTGATGAGTAATACATAAACAGTTGAATAACATAACATATAGACTTACATGTAGGAATTGATGAGTGATTAATATACAGGTGAATAACATAACATATATATAGACTTACATGTAGGAATTGATGAGTGATTAATATACAGGTGAATAACATAACATATAGACTTACATGTAGGAATTGATGAGTGATTAATATACAGGTGAATAACATAACATAACATATATATAGACTTACGGCATGCGGATAGTGTTGCCAGTGTGTTGAGTAGTGAAGTTCCGTGAAGACAGTAGAAACTCCCCTAGAACTATCAGAATCCCTCTTATTCAGATTCAGGGTCAAAATAAAAGCCCAGGTGGCCTTGGAAAATGGACCTTTGCCAAATGTTTACAACTCTTTGTCGATGATAGATACTATACCCTGTTCTAAATTAGTAGGCCAGAAATCGTGAACGCTAACTTCTGTAACTCAAAAATTGCTAGAGCAAATGCGCTGTAAATGTCCACACCTATTCCCTGGCTGACCCTTCCCTATTGGTAGCAGTATTAGCTCGAATACCCTAATCATTTGTGAGTTATAGAGGTTAATTTTAAATAAATTTGGCCTACTTACTTGGAATAGACTATAGTTGCATCTCTACGCCTTAACCTTAGTCACAGCCGACATAACTTTGACAGTTTGCAAAGAAGTAAGATTTATCTGGGCACGGATACTCAAACTCGTTAAATTATTCAATAAAAAGAAAGACACAATGTTTTTTTATGCGATAATAGGTGTCACCTGTAGTTATGACATGCTTTAACCCACTGGACCCCAAGAGATTTAATAAACATTTTCATTCCAGGACCAGCCACTTGTCAATGTTGTTTTCTTCATAAAAACACATGGGGATGGGTTAGTAATGAAGGAAACACAACATAAAACACATGGGGATGGGTTAGTAATGAAGGAAACACAACATAAAACACATGGGGATGGGTTAGTAATGAAGGAAACACAACATAAAACACATGGGGATGGGTTAGTAATGAAGGAAACACAACATAAAACACATGGGGATGGGTTAGTAATGAAGGAAACACAACATAAAACAGCTCACCTAGGACATTTGGGGGTGCTGGGGGGCAGGGGAAAGTCACAATTAACAGGGGGTGATTTGCAGGAAGGAAATTACTCCCGTGCGCGTCCACATGCACGCGGCTGGGATAAAGGGGTTGCCAATCATCGGTATTGTTTCGTGGGATATTTCCCATACAAATCTGAATCCTCTAAGTGCCATAGGACAAGAGTAATTAAGGTGGACGCAACCGTTGTGTCGCTGGTACTGTGGGTTACATACCTAGGCGACGCATAACGTGCGTCCCTGGGGTCAAAGGGATTAAGTATTGAATAACAATATCAGCTGTCATGATAAGATGGCCGTATGGAGACATTATATTGTAATTGATTTGAATATCCAGGTCCAAGAATCTTCCAAGTTTCTCCTCATGTAGGCAAACTCGATACACTTTTCAAGATTTTCGATTAGCTAGGCTCCACATCTTTTATCTCTATTCTCTGTTAAAAAATGGTATTGTTTAATTAAGAGAACAACTGTATAAATGGCTCACAATTGAACACAACAAATATACGGTATAAATGCTATTACACTAAATTTACAGTTGATAATGCTAAAGTTGAGTGAAGAATTGCTATCTTAAGGGGGTTCACCTCGTTTTTTTCTCTTTTTCTTCCTCTCTCTTTGGCTTGTATCCATTCGGCCCCATTCAGCCTACTGTTTTAAGAATTTTACCCCCATCCAGGTGTCAATATTTTCCTGGCGAGCGGTAGCGAGCCAACATATATATGCATTTTTGTTTTGATAGCAAGCTAAATTTTTACATTTTTCGATAGAAAAATGTCTCCGGCGAAGCCAGATTTCTCCATACAATGCTGGCTCGCTATCGCTCGCCAGGAAGAAATCGACACCTGGATGGGGATAAACGTCTTAAAACAGTTGGCTGAATGGGGCCAAATGGATACAAGCCAGAGAAAGAGAGAAAAGGAGAGAAAGATAAAAAAAAACAGGTGACCCCCCTTAAGTACTGTATGTGTATGTATGTATGTATGTACTCTGGCACTTACCCCATTTTTATTTTTTTAATTTTTTTTACAACTCATTCTATTTCTTTCGCTCTCACTATACCAAACTCTCTTGTTTAGGGTGACCGGACAATTCAACCAGTAGACCAATTCAACCGGTAGCTCTCAACCAGTACCAAATCAACCAATATGGTTAGGTTAGGTTAGGTTAGTACTATATTTTGGCACTGGTTTGGTTGGTCTTGGTTGATTTGGCACTGGTTGAGAGCTACTGGTTGAAATGGTCTACTGGTTGAGATATCCGGGACCCTTTTTTAGTCTTGAGCAATTCAACCTCATCCTCTTCCTTCCCTCTCCCGATCTGATGGGGACATATTTTCTTTTTCTCTCTCTCTCTCTCACTATACAGAACTCTCTTTTTTAGTCTTGAGCAATTCGACCTCGTCCTCTTCCTTCCCTCTCCCGCTCTGCTGGTGCCAGGGCCTCGGAGCACCGCGCCGCAGCGACCCGTGGTGGCTGATTGTAGGGGAGGCGGAGGAGTGTGATGTGAGGGAAGAAGGTGGTGAGGCGAATGATGATGACGATACAAGGGGACACGGTGACATGGATTGTGACACGAGAGGAGATGGTGAAACTAGGGGAGGTGGAAGTGAGACAAGCGATGATGGTGAGGCGAAAGATGATGACGATGCAAGGGAACGCGGTGACATGGATTGTGACACGAGAGGAGATGGTGATACTAGGGGAGGTGGAAGAGAGACAAGCGATGATGGTGAGATGAGAGAAGCTGAGGAGACGACGGGTGGATGAGGGCATGCAAGGGGGCACTGGTAATGAGCTTGGGTAGCGGCGCAGTAGAGGTGGGGGAAAACCGTCTGTAGCGTGGTGGGGTCTGAGGGCTCGTGGTGGGGGAAGACCGTCTGTATCGTTGTGGGGCCGTGATGGCAACCCAGCTGGCCAGACATCTCACACCCAGCTGTTACACCACCTTCCACCACCTGTCACATATTTGGGAAGAAGCAAGATTAGTAATAACTCGTGGAATTTGATTCAGATATATCTAGAGGAATTAATGGAAATCATTGAGGTAAGGTGGTGCTAATAAGTTATGTCTCGGCTATCATTCCGTTTGGCTCGCTCTGTGCTATATTAATATCTGTTAGATGTTGAATATGGTGGGTAAGTGTAGGAACATGGTTGTATATCTCTCTCAAAGAGAAGAAATCATGTGTAAATATTGCTGATACCAATTATTGATCAAAACATAATTGGTGCGGAGACATCACTTATGAGGCCGACTACATTTAATTTCAGTACGGTAAACAATAAGCCCACAGACATGCAATAGAACCACCTTTACTATTTCCAATATGCCGGTACTACTACTGTACTATTACTGTACTATTACTATTACTATTACTGTTACTATTACTGTACTATAGTCCGTTCATTCTAGGTTGGGCAGAAATTGTAACCCATAACCTCTCATAACTCAAAAAGGACTAGAGTAATCGAGCTACTATTTCTACCAAATGGGAAGACTTGGCTAAGGAATGTGTATATAAATTGACAGCTCATTTGTTTTAGCCCTTTTTGAGTCAAAGAGGTTAAAGGTTACGATTTCTGCCCAACCTAGAATGAACGGACTATAATACTGTCGTTTGGGTGAGAGGGTGAGGCGCCGGTTGGACTAGATAATAGTCCGTCTGGTGCCTGGCCCGGGAAGCCGGTAGTAATGAAGGCTACACCTGGATGCATGGTGGGCAGGCATTGTTGTACTCCGCTGCGTGTCTGCCTGCGGAAGTCGGAGCCTCTCCGGGGGATCTGGTTATGGCCTTGGCCTTGCTCAGACCTTGGGGCTGTTCCGTCAGACAGCCTGGGGAACAACAACAACAACAATAAATGAAGACTTATGTGCCTTTGGAGCTGGTGGTAGTAATGGCCAAGAGTGATCACCAAGGAAACATTTCGTATATCATCTCTTACATTTGGAATCCCATTACGCCATCAGATAGTAAACTGTAAACTAGGACATACGGCTGAGGAAGTGTAGATAGCAGAAAAGGGGTGTTGTAGATAGAGGAAGCTGTTGGAATGGCATTGTTGTGGGTGTTTATTAGTCTGTATACGTCGTCGAGGTGTCCCCCGACTGGACGCCAACATGTGAGATGTTAGAAACTGGTAGGATCTTAACCCTTTGAGTACCAGCGACGTGTGTTATATCATATTCTAGCTATGTTTAGACGATATTATGAAGCTTCGGAAGAATCTGTGGTAGTTAAAAGGATTGGTTGAGATAGTTTGAAGCCATATTATTGCCTAGGGTCCTTCCTAAGCTGTATAAAATCGTCAAATAGTTGCCAGAATATGATGAAAAGGACGTCCCTGGTACTGTACGGGTTAAACATATACAGCACTGTACATAATACTAAGCTTCAAGTCTTACCGAGGTGGGAGCAGGGAGAGATGGAGTCGTAACGGAGGCGGGGAAGGATGTGGGAGAGGCCATTGTGTGGGATGGTGGGGGAGGAAAGGAGGAGGGAGAGGCCATTGTGTGGGCTGGTGGGGGAGAGAAGGAGGGGGGAGAGACCATTGTGTGGGCTGGTGGGGGAGGGAAGGAGGGAGAGGCCATTGTGTGAGCTGGTGGGGGAGGGAAGGATGAGGGAGAGGCCATTGTGTGAGCTGGTGGGGGAGGAAAAGAGGAGGGAGAGGCCATTGCGTGAGCAGGTGGTGGAGGGAAGAAAGAAGAGGCCATTGTGTGAGCAGGTGGGGGAGGGAAGGAGGGAGAGGCCATTGGTGGGGGAGGGAAGGAAGGAACCCCATTATGCATGAGGAAGGTGGTGGATGTGGTGGAGGCAGAGATGGTGGGGATGTGGCCGGGGCTGCTAGGATCTACGGGAGGAAAAAGGTCTGCGTCAGTGAACCACCTCGTAAGACAACAAACAACTACAACAGAGAATGAGAATCTAAGCTAAATTAACCCCTTCTGTACCGGCAACGTCTTTTGTATTTTATTATAGCTACATTTGGACTATTTTATGAAGCTTACAAAGGATATATGGTAGCTAAAAGGAATAATTGAGATAGTCTGAAGCCTTTGAATGAGTAGACGTCCTTCATAAGCTGTACAAAATCATCTAATAGTTGCCAGAATATAAGAAAAGTACATCAGCGCTACAGAAGCGGTTAAGGCTAATGTTGAATGTTTTGGTAAGGATGTAGTATTCGGGCCTACCGTCCGCCTTGTTTACATTACTCGCAAGTTCGCGATCATGTTCCCGTCTAATTTGACTGTCGTGGAATACAATAATAGGCCCCCCCTCACCCCCCCATGACTTATTGTCGTCATATAGTCTAGTTGCCAAAATGTGGACCCTGCAATGTTTACTACTTCAAAGTTTTTTCACATAAATGTGTTCTTTATGGTTAGAAGAGCCAAATTAGCTTGGTTGCTACTTTAGCAACATTGACCAGTTCCCAGAATTCAAGATGGCGGCCACCGCCATCTTGAATCTTCAACTTTTTTGCTCAGTGACATAAGGAGTCGTGTAATACCACTTTTTGGAGATTTTAGAGGGCAGAGAGTCCATTTCTGGAATTACATTTTGTATATAGGGTCAAAGTTAAGGTCAAATCAAAGGACAAAGGTAAAATTTGATCATAAATCAGAAAAAATCAACTCCCTTGACGAGTATATGTTCTTTATATTTTTGTTGTTTAGTGGTTCATATCTGTTTTAGTAATTTCAGAGTACGGTGAGTTGGCGTGATCAGCATTAGTTCGGTGGTACCCCAGGCCGTCACAATCGTCACGGCTGCTGGAGAGGGAAAGCGCCTCTTCAGTCCGTGTAATGCCAAGGGAGCGTTACAGACATTCAAGACCGTGGCCATGCAGAAGATTGTTGCTACAAGCAAAGTAAAAAGTGATGAACTATACACAACTCTGTCAGGAAGTGATATTCTAGCTCACAAATCATGTTACTGTAGCTATGTATCGAAGAGTAGAAATAATATAAGAAAGAGAAAGGCGACATGGACTGATATTGGTATTTCCAAAATGTTTCTGAAATCCTAATGTACCAGTAGTGACTTTGTTTCAAGCAAGACTGTCTCTTGTGTGGGAAAGAGTGTAAGCCAAAAGACAGAAACCACCCACACAGATGGGTGCAGGTCAAACAATGTACAACTGTAGATAGGGGTGGTCAAAATTATCACGTTCCAAAAACAATTGGAAAACCTCAGTGATGAGAGACAGGACCAGTGGGCTAACAAGATAACGTCAAGACTCAATGGGGTCATTGATCTGCATGCTGCTGATGCACAGTACCATGTCCCCTGTTACAACAGGTTCCGTTTTGTTCCTCTGAACCGCTCCTTCATTATGGCGCCTGTGGAGGAGGCACTGAGGTCCGTTGTCTTGACGACATTGGAGCTGTACTCCATATACTTCGCTGCCTCAGGCACTGTGTCAGTTCGTGTCCACCATCATAGCCTACTTCGGCGATGAGCTGCTCATGCTCCACATCGAGGGCTGCGACAGTGTAGTTGGATTTAAAATCAGCCTCAGCAGTTCATTGAAATTGTCAAGATAAGGTAGTTTATTATAGTCACCGAATCTTGCCCACTCTATGATTGGACCCGGTGGCTCATTTGGTGGGCTGTAACTGTTCACAGTTTCCAGTGGCAGAAGTCCCTCACCAACAGCATGCCATATCGTCCATTCACTTTCATGGAGCAGCCACTTTGGACCATGCCACCACAATTCGGACTTCACTAACTGGCTAGCCGTTATACCCCTAGTAATGAGATCACTAGGGTTTTCTTTTGTATTTACATAATGATAAGCAACGTCTGGCAAAAGGGCTCTAATCTCATCTACCCTATTCCGCACATAAACTGGCAGAGACTTCTTGCTATGTATCCAGTTGAGTGCGACCTGACTATCGCACCAAACGTGAACGATTTCAATATTTAATTCGCTCTCGTATGCTGCGCGTACATGTTGCACCAGACGTGCTAATAGCAGCATGGCAGTCAATTCCATTTTAGGGATAGTTACCCTTTTAACCGGGGCTACCTTGGCCCGGGCTGTAACTAAATGTGCCCCAAATGAAGTAACGACACATATGGCTACCCCGTATGCCGTGGCGCTAGCATCGCAAAACGTGTGTAACGTAACGTCACCGAACGCCGCCACTTTACGAGGTATAGGTTTAGTACATAGGATGGCATACTCATTCAACAACAATGTCCCTTGGTCATTCAGGTCCTCGGGCAAACTGTCATCCCATCCTATTTTACGTCTCCAAACTTCCTGCATTAGAATCCTAGCTCTTATGGTAACGGGTAATGCTAGACCCAAAGGATACAAAAATTGCGCAACTTTGCTCAACAGACTTCTTTTTGTGTGCGCTCCTGTCTGCTGAGCAAAAGACCTTGTTTGAAAAGTTAGTATGTAATGTTTAGGTTGCCAGATCATCCCCAAATTTCTGGACTTTTCCTGGTTATGAGATGCCGTACCGTCCACCTGTATCAAACTCTGAAGGTCTTCACTATTAGTAACCCACTCGCGGAGAAATAAATGTGCATCTGTAAACAATCTGCGTGCTTGCCAGTGTGTATATAACAAATCATCCTGACTATCACTAGAACCCGGCAAATTGTCTATATATAATCCGCGAGATAGTTTACTTGTGTCCTCATGAGTATCAGCTAGATGTTTTTTGATTGAGGCATTTAACAAAAACTGTGAACACGTGGCCCCAAAGAGTACAACCCGAAAACGGTATATTATGACCGGACTTTCAGAGTCGCTAATGTCGCTGAACCAAAGAAAGCGGGTAACATCTCTATCTTCCTCCTTTAGCTTGACCATCAAGAATGCTTTCTCGATGTCACTGGTATATGCGTACTTCCCCAGCCTAAACCGCAATACTGTAGATGTTGGGACAGGTCCGACACCATGGACGGACCTGTCAACAGGCAGTCATTTAGACTGGTATGTTGACCTTGATGGGCAGAGCAGTCATACACCACCCGTATTGGTGTGGTGACGCTGTCTTTTCTTACCCCATGATGGGCCAGATAGTGAACCCTACCCTTCTTAATCGGTTCCTTGACATCGACTCTCTCAATAAAGCCCCTATCTTCATAACTCCGAAATACATCGTCATACGCCTGGCGCGTGCTCGGTTCGTTAGACAATTTACGCTGTAATGCGCGCAAGCGACCTAATGCCAAACCATAGTTGGTAGGCAGGCTTATCTCACTGTTCTTCCAGGGTAAACTAACTTTATATTGCTTGTCTGAGGCACAGTAGCTCACAGACTCGTCAAACCTTTTCAGCGCAACTTCAGAGTCATAATCAGTCTCCATAGGATAATTGCCTATGTGATCCAATCTCCACAGTCGTTCCAGGTCGAACTTGGCAGCCATCTTAGGGTCACTAGGTTGGGAATCCTCCCTTCCCAACTCCTCTGCCGCGGTTACATTGACTCTATATATCGAGACCGTGTCGACCAGGACCTTTGACTGTGTAGTATGCACCTTTCCGCTCATGCAATATCCAAATTTAGTGGGGATTAAAATTACACCACACATCTTTTTAAATCCAGGGTATACTATATCATAATAATGATCCACACCAAGTAGAACATGCACCTCACTCTGATTTCCCATGGGATCTGACAAGTTAACCCCTTTGCTACGTAATGCGTGTTCCACCTTCTTCACTCCTACAGATACATATTCTGGTAGGGTGTCTACTACGATACATGTCATAAAGTACCGGTTTTTACGGTAGAAATATGAAATCTCCGCTATCTCGTAGTCTTGTTTGTCAGTAACCCCTGTGAAGCCCTGCAATCGAAGAGTCTCAGCCAACTATGATTCGGTGCTTCAGTCCCACTAATACGGACCTCTTTATAAAGGAACGTTGAGACCCTTGATCTAGAAGTACCCGACAAACTTTGTTACTGTCTTTACCTTCCATGGGAATCTGTATTGTGGGCAATATAGTGATGTCTTGCATGCTACCTAGTGTCAAAGTTGTAGTACCCTCTAGGTTGCCGTCTTTGACTTTATGTGCTGTAGGACACAACTTATCAAAGTGATGTCCTTTGCAGTGGCGACAGGGCCTTAACTATGTAGCAGTACATTGTCCCTGCTTACCATGTTCCTTACTTAGACAACCTACACATAGCTTCAATCTATTTGCCTGTGCTAGTTTTGTCTCATTTGTTGGGTATTTTACACAGAAACTCCATTTATGTTTGTTGTTACATAGCCTACATAGAATCTGAGAAGGTTTCTTATACGTACCCTCTTTCTTTTCTTTAGTCCCCACCGTCATGCTTACTGTTCCCCTCTTCTCCACATTCTCACTCCCTCCCGACACATACATTCTCCCTTTGTTCAACTGTAGATTATTGATTTCTTTACAGAACTGAATTTTGAACTCCCCCAGATCAAACGATCTAACCTTGTCTAGTATTGCCATAGGAAGCTTCTGACGTAAGATAATGACTATCATTTCCTGTGTGGTGAGCCCTAGGGTGTCTAGCGATCGAGTATGGCACTCCATATTTGCCCTAAAATTTGCTAACTCCTCAACCTTATACTGTGGTTCTGCGAGCTTTAACAAGGCAACGACATGGGCCAGCTTCAACTGCTCTTGATCCCGGTATGTGGACTTTAATAATTGTACTGCCTCAAGATAACTATCACCCACTACCGCAAAACCCTCTATCAAATGTAAGGCCTCTCCTTCCATTTGTCCCTTCAGGTAGTGAAACTTGCGGACATTATCCAAAGAGGATTCATGAACTGTAGACCGAAATACGTCCCATAAAGCTAACCACTCAGTCAATTTGCCCCCAAATGTAGGAAGATTGAGCTTTGGGAGGTGTACAGTGTGTTTTGGGTCAGCCCTTCTATGGGCCTCATTCTCGCCTCCCTTCTTACTTGCGACAGCGCGCTGTAATATGTGCTTCGCTCTAAAGACAGGTTCATCATAGAGGGCGCGATTATCACACTCTGTAACTATCTCTTCCTCCTCTGTCATGCCTGCCACAATCACCTCACTCGGGGCCATAATATGACCGTGGGTAGCCTGGACGTTGTCTAATCTAGCTTCCAATTTCTCGAGGTTAGCAGTAGTGATGAAAGTGTTGAGGTCCACAATTAGCCTATTTGATACTCCCCGAAGTCTCGCCCTTTGATTTTTAGGGGCCTTGATCAGCACCCCACCCGACGGTGTCTCTTCCTGTTTACTCATTTTGCATGTAAGCCTATAGGCTATGTATCTACAGTAAATGTTACAAAAACAACGGCAAAATAGTAGTCTAGTTAAGAGACGCCGACCGGCGGACTTCTATGTTATGGAGAAAAAATAGTACACAAAATAGCAATTCCTACTAAGGGGTCATATTGAACAAGACAAAATGTTAGGTCAGGTCATATGTCACAGGAAGTCTGAAATGGAAAAGAAAATTATTGGGGAAAGATGATGGGTGGGATGCAGGACTTAGGCAGGCGCAACGATATCACCCCGGCGTCCCTCTCTAACCAACGCTTTGTTAACCCTAAGATTTTATTATACAGGACTTGATTCGTATCTAAATCGAGGTGGACGCCATCCTGGTCGAGGTCCCGGGTGCTGAGAGTGATTGACACAAAGCGGTGCCGCGTCTCTACTAGCCGACACCTCAGGGCGCGGTTAACAGAGTTCTTATTTTTTTTTATTCTATGTGATTGAGGGAGGCAAAAGGCATAACTGCCTATAGTGAGTGCCTCCCCCATAGTTGAAAGAGTGACAGGGCCAAAATCAAGGGACGTTCGAGCCAAAATGCCTGGACACACTGAGTTTGAAGGAATTTAAGTCATAGGAAGAGGGAAAAACTGATTCTGGGAGAGAGTTCCAGAGCTCAGCTGTTGAGTAGAAGAAAGTTTGAGAGTAACGTTTCACTCTTGGGTTGGAGAGTTGCACAGAGTAGGGGTGGGATTGAGTTGCAAGACGGGTACCACGTGCCCTACGTAAAGGAGGTGGTATGCACGTGGATCGCTCTGAGGAACACTGATTATTATAGTAGCGATAGAATAGCGAGAGAAATGCAACATTGCGGCGGAGAGAGAGAGATTGCAGAGAATTGGTGAGTGGACGGGAGTTAATGATACGAAAGGCCTTCCTTTCAACTTTGTCTAGGAGAGCGGTGTGAGAGGAACCTCCCCACACATGTGAACAATACTCAATACAAGGGCGCACTATGCCCCTGTACAGAGCAAGAAGCTGTGCAGGGGAAAAGAACCCCCTAAGGCGGTTGAGCACACCCAGCTTCTGGGAGGCTGCCTTAGCAAGACTGGTAATAGCGTGATATTTCTCTGCTGGCAAACCTCGGACCCTAGTACGGCTCTCTATTGCCACAATCTTGCAGCTCCCCCCGGACTCATGCTCCAGATGCAGCACCACCTCTTTGATGGCGTTGGCTAACTCACGGGGCACGGTATCGGGGCGTATATCGTTGCCACCCAGGAACAAAAAGATCATGTGTGGCCTATAACGGACCACCTGCCCCCACTCTGGGGAGGCTTTCAGGGTGTCAACGGTGGCTTCAGGTACCCCGAAGTAGGACAGCTTGAATGTCCTATCCCCCTCTGACGCCCAATACGACTCAGCTCCTCTGTCGGCTGCCCTTAGCCAAGTGGCATACGAATGCCCTACTTTTGCAATTCTCTGAGGTACCCGCGCCGGAGGTACAGGAAGATAACCAAACCCCACCTCTCTGGGGTTCTTGCTCCTGCATCCCTGGGCTAATCCCTTGCTCATTGCCTAAAAAATCCCTTACTGGTAGCTAATTCCCAGGTCTGGGCACCAATATGGTAAATTATCAATGGAAGTTAAATATTACTAAGCTATAATGAATCAAATTAAATCAATCTAAATTAAAACTACTTCATATTTAAATTGAATTCAATCTGAAACAAGCTAATTTATATCCAAAGGTCTCACATAATAAATGTATATATAGGGTAAGGTTATAAGGGTTAATATTAGTCAGGAATTAACTCACCAATAGTTCTACGTGCCAATGAGGCAAGGGAGAACGTTTACCTAATATGGCGGACAACGGGGAACGAGACTTCGGTCCCGAGACTCGAGACAAGTGAAAGAAAGAATAAATGATTACATGGGAATGGACATGAATATTATGCTTATCTGTCAGTCAGTCATGGCGTCGATGAGAGCGTCGTGATGGTGTAGCTGTTTGTATTGCTGTCAGTGTATTGTGATTAGAGGCACAAAAGCGCGATCAACTGAGGGCGGAAAATAGATGTTAAGTGGACCGACCGGTTAATTTAGGCTTAAAAAACTCGAAATCCTGAAAATACCAATAGGTGTTTACTTAACAAGAGTCAACATCCCTTCATACGCCAGTGATTCGTGAAATGTTATTAGTGAAAACCCATTGGAAATCGTGTTTTTTTTATGTTTTCCAAACTTTTCCTGTAATTCTAAAAAAGTTATATAGCGAACTTTGAAATTAACATGCTCTGTAATTACTGGTCGTACGAGGAGCATACCTATATCAATCGAAAGAGCGTAAGCTACTCTACAACCTCCCATACGCTCTATCTTCTACTTTGCCATGTTCCTGCGTAAAATATTGTAAATCTAAAAAGCAAAAGTAAAAATGTTCACCTAATTACCTTAGACTTTAACCTGTTTTTCTCAGTACCTATAGTGCCACACTATCGGATGTTATTCTACAGTTATTATTGGACCTATAGGAATGGTGTATATACCATTGGAAAGGTAATTAAAAACACTAAAAGGCATATAAAGCCAATTTACTCTAGTATTTTTTTTTTTCACAATATGTCGTCAAATTTGTAATTTTCTATAAATATATTCGCCTGAATCCGTAATCACCTAAATCGAACAAATACACAAAATATATAAAATGTTTTTTATAGAAACTATAGATACACCTTTTGTGAGTTGTTTGATCACATAAAACATGTGCTATGGGGATTTCTGTAGGAGTTTATCATTTTCTGCCGTGCTATGATTTTCAACGTTTTTTTACCTAAATTGCAAGAAAAAAGCAAAAAAAAAAAAAAAAAAAAAAAATTTGTATCTAGTTTTATGGTCATAATTATACACCTGTGCCAAATTTCATTTAAATTGAAAGTAAGACCTGGAAGTTTGTAATTAACCGGTCGGTCCCCTTTTAACTGGTCGGTGTTTGTGAAGGCTCTGCTCTCTCTTCCTCAGAGGCACACCTTGCTGCCTTGGCAAACGCCAGGAGCCCAAATTATCGTACCGCATCTAGGTTGCTTTATACGATAAATTATATTAATATATACGATAAATTCATATATACTACATAAGACCATGGCAATATTGCTTAATAGCATATTAGGCCTTTTATAACTTAACTTATTTACAATCTTATAATATACGATCTACTCGTCCTACGTCGTGCTGCAGGAGCGACCGTGACGTCACAGAGACATACGGGATCACAAAAGAGTCATAGCCTATCGTATTTACGATAAAGAGCATGCGCAACGACGACGAGCTGGAAAAGCTGGCGAGGAAAATCTGGAGTGAGTTCATGGCAACACCTAGGCCTGGGGACTATAACCTCTGTGCCTATACTAATCAAAAGGTGATTATGAGCACCAGTGCAACTCTTCTTTAACTGGTCTCTGGCCTCGTATCAGAGGGACCTATCACCAAGCCGTCATTGACCTTGGCCCAGTGCATCCAGCAGCACATTGGCAGTGCAGACATAAAGTAGACCAACGAGCATGGTGTCACAAGCACTTATGAAGATGTGCTACGCTTACTGAAGCCAGTGGCCAAGTTTGTGTCGGACAACCAGTCAGGTTACCACAAGAAACTCGGCTTGAGCACCGAGATCGTCCCTATCTTCAGCTGGGCTGATAAATATGATTTTATCATCGCAAACCCCAATGGGGCGAAAAACACCCACGCTATAGTCATGGAGTTCACCCATCATCCTGCCAGCATCATCAACACAGGAAACATTTGATGTGATGCAGCTCAAGATCCCTCGACTCAAGAAACACAAGGCATCATATCTGCAACTCACCCATCAGGTTTTACAGTTAGAGCACTACACTGGGCCTTCTAAGCTGAACCCACCTCTGTTTTCGACAAGCTACTGTCTGCTGCAGTTAAGTTCAGTCAACAGCGAGACGCAGCATGGCTGTGACAAGTCCACGAGGACGACAAGCCGGTTGAGTGGGCGGGCTTCAATGCTCAGCAAGACCGACTGGTGGCAGGCTCTACCCAGAAGCCCCAGTCACTGGTGGTCTTCAGACCAATGATAGACTCGCCGCCTGCTCACCCCAACACCGTCCTGACTACACTGGTGTGTTTCGAAAGGACTCTAAATACTTTCGGGATGCAGTACACCCACCTCACAGTGGACCTCCAACTGCATCAGACTGCATGCCTAGTCCAATGGAACAACCCACAACGCTGGACCAACCTCATACCTCACCCAGGCATGATGCACACTCTCATGAGTTTCCTGGGCTGTCTAGGGAACTAAGAAAGGCGTGGAAATTCTCATGAGTGCAGCGTTTGGTGGCATAACCTGTATCATCAACAGGAAGGCCTGAACCAATGCTCTATGGGCATACCGTTTCATCATCGCTGTGTTGCTGCAGAGTTTCTAATCGAGTCGCACCAAGACATACAAGTTGCTGAGCGACTACTTGGAGACAGCCAGTAAGCACCCAACCGGGAGGCTATGGGTAGACTACCTCATTAAGTCTACACTGCTGATGCTCATGTTCCTGCGTAGAGAGCGAAACGGTGACTTCCTCCTCCAACATCACTGTCTCAAGGTGATGCAGTCATATTTGTTCGCCGCAAGTCACCACAATTATGCCCGCTATCTGAGCTGGTATGTACGACAGAATCTGGACCACCTTCCCCAGCGTGTTCAGGTGGACCTACTGGCAGGGACGTGCACATCTGTCGACACTGATGGTGGGACTGCAGTGCCAGCAGATCAGTTCGGCGAGCAGACTTATATCAAGCATGGGAAGGGTACTGGAGATATGAAGGGCATTCCAACAAGTGCCGAGCTGTGTGTGACAACAGTTTCAGTGTGTGCACCCACTGAGTCTTGACGTTACCTCATTAGCCCACTGGTCCTGTCTCTCATCACTGAGATTTTCCAATTGTTGTTGGAATGTGATATCACCACCCCTATCTACAGTTGTACATTGTTTGACCTGCACCCACCTGTGTGGGTTGTTACGGTCTTTTGGCTTACACTCTTTCCCTCACAAGAAACAAAGTCACTACATTAAGATTTCAAAATATTTTGGAAATACCAATATCAGTCCATGTCGCCTTTCTCTTTCTTATATTATTTCTACTCTTCGATACATAGCTACAGTAACATGATTTGTGAGCTAGAATATCACTTCCTGACAGAGTTGTGTATAGTTAATCACTTTTTACTTTGCTTGTAGCAACAATCTTCTGCATGGCCACAGTCTTGAATGTCTGTAACGTTCCCTTGGCATTACACTGACTGAAGAGGCGCTTTCCCTCTCCAGTAGCCATGACGATTGTGACGGCCTGGGGTACCACAGAACTAATGCTGATCACGCCGACTCACCGTACTCTGAAATTACTAAGAAAGATGTAAACCACTAAACAACGAAAATATAAAGAACATATACTCGTCAAGGAAGTTGATTTTTTCTGATTTTATGATCAAATTTGACCTTTGACCTTTGATTTGACCTTAACTTTGACTCCATAATTATACAAAATGTAATTCCAGAAATGGACTCCCTGCCCTCTAAAACCCCTAAAAAGTGGTATTACACGACTTTATGTCACTGAGCAAAAAAGTTGAAGATTCAAGATGGCGGCAGCCGCCATCTTGTATTCTGGGAACTGCTCAACGTTGCAAAAGTAGCAACCAAGCTAATTTGGGTCTTCTAACCATAAAGAACACATTTATGTGAAATAACTTTGAAGTAGTAAACATTGCAGGGTTTACTATAGGAAATATAGGGATGGCAACTAGACTAATCTATATAATAATTTCGATTGTCTGTCTGTCTGTCTGTCTGTTCTATATAGGCGGCCGCAGATTTTAAGCTAGAGCGTTCATACTTGGTATGCATAGTAAGGGGGTCCCTAGGCAGGTTTTAGTGAAAAAATAGAATTCCCCAGGGTGAAAGGGACGGAGAAAATGGGCGCGAAATCGGAAAAAGGGCCGTTTGGGGCCGAAGGAGGCCTCCGATCAAAAAGGTGTATGGAACGAAAGTTGTTCGCAGCCCCCCAAAATGGGGGTACAGATGAGGTCAGATCCAAAATCGGAGGTCATTTAGCGGCCGAAATCGAAGTCGCCGTTTAATGAGGCACAGGGAGGTCGAGGCCGGTGTGGTAGTAGTGATTGATGATGGTGATTATGGTAGTAGTAGTGATGGTAGTAGTGATTGTGATTTTGGTGATTACCCGGGCAACGCCGGGTATCCCTGCTAGTAATATATATTGCCAGCAGGGGGCAAATAACAGAAAAAATAGTCATCAAAATAGATGGGAACGTAACCAGGAGCTCACGACCTATGTAAACACAACGACCTTACGCCCGGATACTACATCCTTTCCAATTTTTGTAAGTCTTTATGAAAGGTGAATATAATTAGTTTTTTTTTTATTATTACCTCTTTCTGTACCGGCGACATCTTTTTTATTTCATTCTGGCAACTATTAGACAATGTTATTCAGCATAGGAAGGACGTCTACCCATTAAAAGGCTACATACTATCTCAATTAATCGTTTTAACTACCATATATCTTTCCTAATGTTAATAAAATTGTCTAAACGTAGCTGAAATCAAATAAAGAAGACATCGATGGTACAGAACGGGTTAAATTATATAATATTATATGCAATTTTATTGCTACCATTATCATCTTAGAGCCCGACAAATCTATACTTTATAATGCATTCAAGCAAATAAACCAATAATTACAATCAAGCTAAGTTTGTGAGATTGTACCCTGTCTCTGATGCATCTGCTTGGTGAACACAGAGTGGGACATTCGGGTAAAACTGATTTAACTTTTTTCATATATTTACCGGTATATCCTTTTTCTTAGGAATTGCATGATACATTCATTATCAACAGGCCGTAGCTCGGTTGGTAGAGCGCTCGCCTGCTGACCGTGAGGTTGACGGTTCGAGTCTCGGGCCAGCCAGTATGCTATTGGCAGACACCAGTGCTGTTGGTGGACGGTGCGGTCTAGCAATCTGTGGCAACTGTTCACTGAAGTCCCTGATCATCAGGGCACCCACCCTAGCCTAGCTATTCAGCAGGGAGTGCATGGTGGTAAAAACTGCATCATTCATATTAACAAATGTTACTACTTATCACTTTGTTATACAAAGTGCCAATGTTTGACAACAAATTAGACATTTGGGATTATCTAACAGGTGTTAATGTATATTGTCAATAATCTACCGAAATCATACAGCCAGTCAAATACAAGGAGAAGAGGTATTCACATCCTAGACTAGACCTTTGAACATCTATAATATAAATTTGTTCTTCTACTGTTATTCTGTCTCGAAAAAGAAAGAAAAAAAGTGGGGTATGTATTATGTGCCTAAGTATATAGATATATAGATGGATATAATAATGTAAAACTTGCAAAATAAACAAACTAAAACTGGGACCAAACAATGTAAAAGCAAATGAATTTATCAAAATCTCCCATTACCTATTTTTTTATTTTTTTATTTTTTTATGGAGGTGTCCGACTGGAGACGTTATTGCCACATAGTAAATTTGGTAAATTCTTTTGCCTTTACATTGTCTCGTCCCAGTTTTGGTTAGTTTATTTTGAAAGTTTTACATTATGATATCCATCTATCTAGCTATATACTCAGGTAGATAGTATATACCCCGCGTTATTTCCACATAGTTATTTTGCCTTTATATTGTCTCGTCCCAGTTTTGGTTTGTTTATTTTGCAAGGATGGATGGAAATAACGTTTAATAAAATAAGATAGACTGAGTAATGATCTGACCTGGTGCGTGAGAGAGAAGGTCCAGGTCTCTGTGCGGCGAGCCTTCGGAGGGAAGGGTACTGGAGGCTACTTCCTTACTGGTGGCGGAGGGTCGGCGCGGCGGGTCATCATCATCCCGCGGCACCGAGTGGCACAGTGTCAACCGACGCCACCCCAGCCATACCACTCCCAATAACACCAGTACCACCGCCACACCCACGCACGCTCCCACCACTACCACAACACTTGGACCTCGTTCACGCTCTCTCGCTGGCTCTGGAAGATATTATTTAGGTGTTGGATTACCTGCATTGGTTTTCTTCAAATATGCTGGAATGATGATGTATGCCTTGAGCATGTACGGTCATGGAAGCAAAAATCATTCCAAGGGAAATGCAAAAAATTACTGCTGAAGAGCCTCCCAACCGGCAGCGCCAAAGTGCTAAAAGCACTGCTGGATCCTCCAGCCCTTCAACCCATTAAACAAAAATAAGAATTACCTGCACTAGTTTCTTCCTGATGTGCTGGAGTGACATGGTTAGTGTAGGCCTTAAGCATGGTGGGTCGGGAGGTACCTTTGTGGTTGACTCCGGCCACCGTCACCTTGTACGCCGTGGCTGGCTCCAGGTTCATCACACTGAAGGAGGCTGATGACCGCGTCACCTCCACCACCGGTTCCACAGATCCGATACGGAATACCTGCCAATCAATCAAATAATACAATCATCAACACCTGGACCATGTTAATCAATCAAATATGATCAGAAACACTATTAAGTTGCATTAGGTTAATAAGGTCAATTACATTAGCTTAAGGGGAGACTAGACCTTTGGGGACCCTGAAAGCATAATTTTTTTTTTCTTTTTCTGTGCTAAAATCCTTTCTACGGTGCAGGAAAGTGCAAGTGAAGAGTAAAAAATACTATCCGACCTCTTCAACCCTCCCTCTCCCCCCGCCCAATCCAAATATCGCACCCCCGAAACTTATATATATATATATTTGTTGTGCTATAATCCTTCCTACAGTGTAGGAAAGTGCAAGTGATGAGTAAAAATCACTATCTGATATCTCCCTCCCGTGTGTGTTTTTGCTATTTCTGCGATAAATGTTTTATTGACATGTAAAATCAACCGTTCTCGTGAATATTACTCGATATCGTCCATACTTTGCAGACAAGTTCCATATGTATCTACGCAACTTTGCACAAAAGGAAAGTGTGTTTACAACTATGTTATATTTTCAGCAAATGTTTTGGTTTTGTAATATAGGGCCACGATACCTTACACATACATTCAATATTTTTTTCCACAGCTTGTATGTATCATTGGGGAATACAAATATTGCACATATGTAGGTAATATAGTTGGGTACTTTAAACAAAAAACAGGCAATTTCTATTGGTTAATATAGGATCCTTGTTGTTGTTGTTGTTGTTGTTGTTCCCCAAGCTGCCTGGCCGAACAGCCCCAAGGCCCCGAGCAAGGCCAAGGCCATAACCGAACGCCCCCACAGAACCCTCCCCGCCGACCACAATAAAGCCTGGGTGACCGAAGCCACTCCATGGCGGGGAGCTTGAGGAGGGTGCGGAAACGCCCGGGAAACCAAAGCCCCACCCAGGGCCCTGTGCCCCTCAGCAATTATGAAGAGAAAGTTGAGGGGCAAGGGAAAAATGTGACGCTTTGGCTTCCAATCTTGGTAGATTGGGAGGTCAATCCACGTTAGAGACGCCGTCACTTGAGATCTAGAAAATATATAAGTAAAAGGAACAGTCAGAGTAAGCTATGGGTATGGCAGAGATTGCTCAGTTCTCACTCTGATAGACTAGCCCATCACCACAAGACTAGAACCCAATCCTCTCAGCATCAGCTAGAAAAGGCCCTAGAAAGCCGCCTTTGGCGGGGGGATAGCTCCCCTATTTCAACCCTTTTCGGGGTTGGGCACCCGCCATATAGGATCCTTGTATTTGTATTATATACCCAGTATTGTGTAAACGTTTATAGTATTTGATCCCAGTGTTCTAAGGAATATATGGTGCAATTTTCATCACCTTATGTGTGCGCGTGCAGCAGCAGCGAAATCCTTTGTATACCAGCATATAATAGGATCCTTGTATTTTATGCTGGTATACAAAGGATTTCGCTGCTGCTGCACGCACACACATAAGGTGATGAAAATTGCACCAGATATTCCTTAGAACACTGGGATCAAATGCTATAAACGTTTACACAATACTGGGTATATAGCTGGGATTAGCCCCACATGGTCTAGCCTCCCCTTAATTAAAAATATATCAGGACTATGATTGGACAAAAAAATATTACAGTATGAAGTACTGTATTTTGTTTTTGTCCAATCATAGTCCTGATATATTTGTAATTAAGGGGAGGCTAGACCATGTGGAGCTAATCCCAGCTATATACCCAGTATTGTGTAAACGTTTATAGTAATGAGACAACTCAATCAGTAGATCTCACCTCCTGCCAACTCAGCCGTGCTGTTAAAATATATTAGGTTAGATTATGTTAGAATGGTATATTAACATTAAGTTAAACAGCTCAGGTTAATTTAAGCACTGTAAAATATGTGACTAAACTGGTGTACTGGTTGAGCTGTCTGGAAACCAACCAGACACGTCACCTGCAGAGAACTATACATATATACACAAATTTAAAGACCGAGTGTTCCAAGCGAAGCGCGGTTCCTGTCTCACGTCTTAATGGCGGCGCTCCAGGCAGTCCTGTTAAGAGCTGCCTCACTTGTCAGGTTCTTTGCTTTAACCCTTCCTACCCGGCTGTCATTTTAAAAGGCAACCGCGGAAGATGGGCCGGTACCCGGGTGTCCTATTAAAATCCGTAAGCTTGAAGGCCTATTAAGCTTGGTCTGAACGCCGTGCGTCCGACGCATGAAAACAAAGCCGATCGTTGCGTCACCGCACCTCCGAAAACAATAAGGAGACGTCGGATCAATGTTATTGTTGTGACGTAAGACGAAATTAGTGTCTGAAAAGCTCCGACATTGTCAACATCGCGGAAAAATTCGCTCCACTGAAATCGTCATCACAACTGAACCAGTTGACTTACAGAGCTCTACTCAACACCAGTCTACAGATTGAAAACCGCACTACGTTTATAGATGCGTGGGAAATTTATAGCAGTTAAAATAAACAAAAATACGGTAGCCTAGGCCTAGACGTTTTTCGGCCAGATCGCCCGGATACGACCTCCATCCTTTGGAGGACCAGCCCGGGCCACGAGGGTTAAGATCAGACTGCAAAGTCAGATCCCACATCTTTTTTGGTCTGCCCCTTGGTGCAGCTCCCTCCACATTCATGGACTTGCATCTTTTCCCCCAGCTTTGTTCATCCATCCTCTCAACATGTACAAACCATCCAAGCCTGCTAGTGCGCATCTCATCACTGATACTCTTGATACCTAACCTTCTCCTCAGCTCTCCGCTTGATATCTTATCTTGCAGTTTGGCACCACACATCCATCTCACCATTCTCATCTCATTGCGTTCCATTCTGTTGGTATCATCCGCTTTGACAGGCCACGTTTCTGAAGCATACGTCATTGCTCTTCTAACGCATAAAGCATACACCTTTCCCTTCAAGGGGAGAGGGAGCCTTCTCATGGGGAGTAGTGGCAACAATTATGTAAACTTTCCCCAGCCGCATCTTATTCTGGTGATAGTGGCGGCCTCGGCCCCACCACCGGAAGAGATGGTATCTCCCAAGTAGCAAAACTTGTCCACCATCTCCAGTGCCTCATTGCCAAAGTTAACACTCTCCAGATGGTCATTGAATACAAGCTCACCTTTGCATACTATGCATACTAATTTCTCAATTTCGGACTTCTTCCTTGGTAGAGGTCCCTTTATTCTAGTGGAGCGCTTCTTCCCGTGATGTACCCAGCTGCGGCTGTATTGAGTTCGCGCCCACCACTTTTCTGCATACTGCGCATGGGTATGCCCCACTTTTTTCTACCTATCCTAGGCCTAATCCACTGATGGTCAACTAACCTGAAGGATGAACTTCTGTGAGAGTCCACCATCGTCCCCAGGCAGACATGTCACTTGCAGGGAACTGATGGTCACGTCAAACACCCGACAGTTGTGGGGCGGGTCCGGCTTACCTGCGGGGCACAACAACACAGTCATTCAAACATTAAGGACCATTTTCTCAAACAAACTACTGTATATATCAAACATCAAACCAGGAGTTTTCTTCTGTTCGGCAGCTTACAAACAGTTTGAATTATGTTGATTATTTACAACATACAATACACATACAAGTTTAAAGACCGTTTTGTCCACAGAGAATGTGGTTACAGTCTCACGTCCTAAATGGCGGCTTTCCAGAAGGCCCTGTTGTCAAATTAATTATTTTGTGATCGGACCGGAATACCTGATCCCACGTCATTCTAAGTCTATCCCTACGCGCAGCTCCCTCCATGTTCACAGTCCGGCATTTCTTTACCCAGTTCTGATCATCCATTCTCTCCATGTGTCTAAACCATCCAAGTCGGCTCGTGCGCATCACTTCGCTGACACTCCTAATGCCCAGATGTCTTCTTAGTTCCTCACTCGATACCCCATCCCTGAGGTTAACCCCACATATCCATCTGACCATTCTCTTCTCATTCCGTTCCATTTTATTGATATCCTCCGTTTTAACTGGCCACGTCTCCGAGGCATAGGTCACCGCACTCCTAACACACGAGGTATACATCTTCCCTTTAAGGTGAAGTGGGAGTCCTCTCATGGTCAAGAGTGGCATCAGCTCTCTAAACTTCTGACTCTAGCAATGGAGCCAACTTCAGCGCCACCTCCGGCGGAAACCGTATCGCCCAAATAGCAGAATTTATTCACACACTCTAGTGCTACACTGTCGAAATCAACACTAATAGGTGGGTCATTCAACACAAGTTCTCCCTGGCACATTGCACATTTAAAGTCTATGATTCTTGTCAAAGGTCCTATAGCCCCACTCACTACAGACGCAACATTGAATTGAGTTGCTTCCCACCCCCTTCCCACATACTGTGCATGAATAGTCGCCGCTTCGTTCTATAATTCCGCGCCCTACTACACTAATCATGACCTTTGTTTTATCTATGTTGACTCTTAGACCCTTGTTTGCCATGCCCTCCCTCCATCTTTTGAACTTTGCCTCTGCTTCCTGCACACCATCTGCGATGAGAACTAGATCATCTGCATATAACAACTCCCATGGGAGTCCTGTCCTAAAGTCCCTTGACAGAGCCTCCAGGACCAGACCAAACAGGAATGGGCTCAGCACTGAACCTTGGTGAACTCTAACTTTTACTGGGAACTCTTCGCTCAGAACCCCATTCACTCTAACTGCTGCCCATGACCCCTCATACATTCTCATTATCACACGCACCAACCATTCTTTTTCTCCAAGTTTTCTCATAGCCCACTGCATTACTTCCCTTGGCACCTGATATTTTATATTTGTAACTGAAAATATCACAAGCTCATCGCAGACTACATGCATGTATGCATTAAAGCAATTATCCTAAAGTACCAAACCCCAATGCTGACACACTGTTATCCTGACCTGCAGCAACTATGTGGAAGACGCAGGGATGAGCCTGGAGTCCCACAGTGTTGTTGGCCCAGCAGAGGAGGGTGCCGTAGTCCAGCTCGTTCATCGGAGTGTAGTTCACCCGAGACTCGGTGCCCACTACCACAAACCTGGGGTCAAAAGGACAGATTAACAAGTGATTTAATTGCTCAATAGGTGGCATTATGAGAGTGAGGGTCTGAGTCTGGAGGGTGAGACGGTGAAGCACAGAGACGAAGCAGCTTCAGAGATCGGGCTACTTCGAGCCGTGAATGGGTGCTTCACATGTCTCACTCCATAGGCTGGAATGAGACCTCACAGGCTTCACCGTGTTGAACGGTAGAATGTACAGGCTCTCAGCCTATGCCCGAGAGGGAGTAGTTGGAATACTGTATAGACAAAAAATTGACAGACTGCAAAATATCTAGTGGATTAGCAATATAAGTGTATTTGATTTTTCTTATAAATTTTGAGATTGTCTACTACATTACTTAAGTCTGTTTATTCTAAGTTGGGCAGAAATTGTAACCCCTAACTTTTCATAACTCAAAAAGGACTAGAGTAATCGAGCTAATATTTCTACCAAATAGGAAGACTTGGCTAAGGAATATATGTATAAATTGACAGCTCATTTGCTCTAGCCTTTTTTTAGTTAGAGATTAGAGGTTACGATTTCTGCCCAACCTAATGAACGGACTATAGTAATTTTTGTCTTGGAAAGTGACAATGTGAGGATTACATTTATGGCTGGAGTTATACTAGAATTGATATAGAAATAATAATTTGCTGTTAGTATGTATATATGTCGCGAGCCATGGCATAGTCACTAGAGCTTCGGTTGCTGATCAAATGGTCGGCAGATCGATCTCCCACTATCAAAATGTTATTGGTTGATGTCAAGCCAGGGGGCCGGGCAACTTGACCTAGCGATTTGTGACGAATGCCTAATGTTCATGGCCACCCCTTCTCGGGAATTACGGCATCTGGCCGTAATAATAATAATAATATATAATATATAATAATAATAATAATAATAATAATAATATAATATAATAATAATAATAATAATAACAATAATAATAATAATAATACAATCAATAATAATAAAAATTGTAATAATAATAATAATAATAATAATAATTAATAATAATAAAAATAATAATAATAATAATAATAATAATAATAACAATATTAATAATAATATAATAAATATAATAATAATAATAATAATAACAATATAATAATAATAATAATAATAATAATAATAATAATAATATAATAATAATAATAATATATATATATATATATATATATATATATAAATATAAATATATATATATATATATATATATATATATATATATATAAATACATATATATAAAAGTATATATTGTAGATGCATATAATCGAATGTTAGTGAAGAGGCATCATTTAATTCTTCTCATACATATATACAATCTACTGTAATGACAACAATGTGTAGACATACTGAAAATATTGGCTCAACAAATAATATAACCCACCTTCCATCTGGAACATCAATGGCCTCGGCAGTATTATTGAAGGTCCACCTGAACGTGACCACCGGTGGGTTGGCTTCCACACGACAGGACACTTCAGCATTTTCCTGCTTGGCTACTGAGTATTGAGCCTTGTCTTGTTTCCCACACACTGGTGAGTCTGGAGTGGACAAGTAGGGAGCATTAACCTGGGAACTGCAGTAAGCCACACTTAAGGCTATGCTGGAAGACTGCATCAAGCCACACTTGAAACTTTGCTGGAACACTGCTACAAGCCACACTTGAGGCTTTGCTGGGAGATTGCAACAAGCCACACTTGAGGCTATGCTGGAACACTGCGACAAGCCGTACTTGAGGCTTTGCTGGGGGATTGCGACAAACCACACTTGAGGCTTTGCTGGGAGATTACGACAAGCCACACTTGAGGCATGGTATTAAACATGTACATAATAACATGTCAGTGGCGAGATATTGAACTAAATGGCATCTCTCCATACAACCACCGGCTCTCCTAACCCTCCCTCAATCCACTACCTTCTTCCCCCTCCTCCATTCATGTACCACAAAACCTCCTTCTCACATGTGTCAGTGACTCGAGACAGACCGACAGTGAGCCTTGAGGCAGCAGACAGAGCGGGAGTGTGTCGCGCTTCATTGGAGACCAGCAAAGCTCTCTCTCATCAAAAACTGGTTTGTACATTGGACTGTACATCTTGTGCTTGTACATTCTTCACATATGCCTCGTCTTTTAACACAATCCACATGTGGGAGCAATAATATTGCTTTATACAGTAAATATGACTATTTAATTTTAACTCCCCCAGACATATATGACGCGATCGCGTCATATGGACTAGTGAACCAAAAACTCATATGACGCGATCGCGTCATATGGACTTATCTCTATACCTCTCCAATAAGTTTATAACGCGATTTTGCGTCATATGAGCTCAGTAAGTCCGATAAGTTACCATACGATAAAACCGTTGGTGGCAACCTCATTCACCTCCGATAATTCTAACGGCCGCAGTGTTGTTGTGAGTGTAGTGCGGGGCAGTGGCAATGATCCCGGGGCTCCCGCCTCCTCGGACTTATTGGAACATAATATGTCGGAGGGAGATAATATTACCTCCCCACGGCCACAGACATGCCACATAGCGCACATACGCCTACCATACCCCTCACACATTTCTTAGGTTAATAACAGTTTTTATCAAGGGATGAGTTAACCCGAGAAGTGTGATAAGCCTCACGGAAACAACCATAAAATACTAACACTTAACATCAAGGTGCAGCGGCGGCGAAGAAGAGGTGTTACGATCGTTGGTAGCGGTACAGGTATAATCACCGCCCAGGGCTCGAGTCACGCTTTGTACCACCAGGGACATGTTGGATACAAACACTCCACCACCGCCAGTCAGATCCTTATCCTGAAGGTGAAAACAAAAATATATATAAAAAATATATATTATAGGCTCTGTCTCTAGTCGGCCATATACTGTATATATATATATATATAAATGAGGTGCAAACAATTATTACAAGTAAATTTTGTTAGAATTAAGTCGGGCCTGTCTTGTAGGGGCCGCAAGATCTGTCCAGTCTGTGTATCTCTGTAACTCTCTCTTTCTCTGTCATTATTTTTCTTAGTTTCCTCGCTAAACCTCCATCTAGCTTAGAAAAACACCCCATAGATAAATTTGTAAATTTCCCGGCCGAAAGCCGGTTCCTCTTAGAATAACAGGCTCGCTATCGCTCGCCAGCATAAATTTGACACCTAAATAGCATGAAAGGTCTTAATATTGACAAAGATATGGGGCAAAAGGTCTCAAAATCGCCAAACTAATGGATTCTCTCTCTTTCTCTATCAACCTTACTCTTCTCTACATTTTCTCAGGGGCCGCAAGGTCTGTGTAGTCTGTGAATCTATGTAACTATATGTAACTATTTTTCTCGGTCAATTCTATTCCTCTCTACATTCTCTCAGGGGCCTCAAGGTCTGTGCAGTCTGTATATCTTTATAACTCTATGTAACTCTCTCTTTCTCTGTCAACCCTACTCCTCCCTCCGTTCTCTCAGGGGCTGCAAGGACTGTGCAGTCGTGTATCTATTTAATTAACGCTCTATCTTTCTCTGTCACCCATACTCCCCTCTCGGTTTTCTCTTGGCCCATCAGCAGCGGCGGTGTAGCAGTAACTAAACTAATTGATACAGCGACTCCCAATTACCTCCTTCCCGCCTGCTATCCTTGCCTTCCACTATGTCACCATATACACTGTTAATGGCATTAGTTACAGAAAGGGTACAGGTGATTAGAACTATTAGTGGACTAAATATAGTTTTCAGTGGGCCTCTGATTTTTTTTTTTTTTTTGAGAAAAGATAGGTATATGGAAACACACATAAACGATGGTATTAGTAGCGTCTGACCTCTCTGTAACTCAAAAGAGTCTAGAGCAAACTGGCTGTAAACATCCACACCTATTTCCTGTTGGGCTCTTCCCTATTGATATAAATGTCAGCCCGATTGCTTTTATTCATTTTGAGTTATAAGAAGTTAAAGGGTCAAGATTATTGTCAAGTTCGCTGGCGCTACCTATAATAGATCTTAAGAGTAAACAAAATATGAAACTGACCCAATTTCTATAGCTAATGAGCACATTACAAAAGTTAAAGAATATAAGTACAGTACCTAGGTATAATCATTCATGACAAATTAAGGGGAGGTCCCAAGCAAGGCCAAGGCCATAACCGAGCGCCCCAACAGAAACCTCCCCGCTTTACCACTAAGAATGCCCAAGTGACCGTAGCCTCTCCCAGGCAAGGAGCTGAGGAGGGTGCAGAAACGCCCGGGACACCAAAGCCCCACCCAAAGCCCTGTGCCCTTTAACAATTATGAAGGGAAAGTTGAGGGGCAAAGGAAAAATGTGATGCTTTGGCTCCCAGTGAAAATAATAAGGAGTACTTACATTATGTCTCCATCCGACTCTGGTGATGGAAGGCTTGGCGCGGACAGAACACTCGAAGTAAACATCATCACCTTCCTTAATCCTGCCGGGCTCAAGTGATCGACCCAGCTGGACCTCTACAATGGGGGCGTCTGTGAAGGGGTAAACAACATACAGAGATACTTAATAATGTCAAAGGAGGGAAAAGGGAGGGAGATAATTCGCGAGGGAACGAAACAGTGGTGGAGGATTGGGAGGAAGGAGGAGGGTGTTAGATAATATACCATATAATTTATCTCCCATATATAGCATTGTTGTTATGTCACAACACAGTCACATGTCACATGTTCCCTACGCTCGGCCACAACCATGTATTTCATTAGCTGACTGCTAATACTTTTGTTACATTTAGGTTTGTGTTAAGAAAAAAGGTAAATACAAATTATTTTAGTGTTTTACACTGAAGTCTGTTGTTCTTAGCATCATTGTATATCATTTAGCTACTCACTACAAATATACACTAAGTCGGACAGTTTGGAAGACGATTGCCAAAAGGGAATTTCTTCTCTCTCTGTGACATCAAGTATAGTAACTAATTCCTCTCTAGCGTAAGTTAAGAGATTCCACTCGCCATGAGTAACTTGCCCCAAGTTACTTTCAGCAAGTGCTAGTGAGAGCTAAGTGCATGGCAATTTACCATCAGCTATAGTGTTGCCAATTTAGCTACTTTCCTGCTAGATCTAGAGGTATTTACTTCGATCTAGAGGCAAATTTTTACATCTATCGACATGAACTCTAGCGATATTCTGTAGATTTGAGATATTTAACCCCTACCTCCCGGGCAGCATTTTAAAATGACACCGCGGCAGATGGGCCGGAGCCCGGGTGTCCTTTTAAAATCTGTAAGCTTGAAAGCCTATTAAGCGTGGTTTGAAAGCCGTGCGTCGACCGTATGTAAACAAAGCCGCACCTCCGAAAACATGGAGAAGTCGGATCAATTTTATTGTAGACTACTAAGACGGAATTAGTGTCTGTAAATGTTCGATATTACTCAATCCGCGGCTAAATGCTCTCCAAGGAAATCGTCATCACAACTGGACCAGTTGACCTAGAGAGCTCTACTCAATACCAGTCTACAGATACGACACATGGCTACGTTTTGAGATGTGTGCGAGTTCTCTAGCAGTTAAGATAACAAAGATAGGGCTAGGCTTATTAAGAAATTTTTCGGCCAGATCGCCCGGATCTGAATGCTGTCCTTAGGAAGGCGAGCCCGGGCAAGAAGGGTTAAGTGTGATATTCTAGAGATTAGGGACATTATTCTAGCGATTTTCTGCTTATATTTACTATCTAGCAGACTTGACTTCTCCCTCGATATATAATTGGGTTACGTTCCTGAAACACCCGATCTAAAATAGAAAAATCGCATAGCGAACCCTAAAATTAATGGAGTAAATGGGGATGCGTTCTCGGACCAGCAAAAACCAAAACACAAACTCCAAAAAATCTATAATAATATCATAAATTGGAGAGTGAGGGAGACCTACAGTATACTCAACAGTTAACGGAGAGGAGGCGAGAGTTCCGCGAGAGTCCTGCTAGTGAGAGCTAAGTGAACGAGATGTTCATGGCAATTTACTCTCATAAATAAACCAACTATATACTCAACAGTTGACAGTGAGGAGGCGGGAGTCCTGTACCGCCTGGTCTGGAAGCTTCTCATTCGTGGCCTGGCAGATGAGCATGGTCCCGTCGTCTGCAGCCTTGGGAGTCAGCCGCAATACCGACATCGACACGTTACCTTCTTCTTGTACCTGTAAAACCTGTGGCAGTTATCATACGTTATCATCACCCTCACGCTAATTATCACCATACATACATGCTGTACATACATACATACAAGTTTAAAGACCACTTTGTCCACAGAAAAAGGGGTCAAAATAAATAACCAGTTGCGAGCAACCTGACGTGACTTCTTCCATATTGAGCTAATCAAGTCATATTTCGTCCCCCATCTTTACAAATAAAAATAAACAAAAAATAAAAACAAGTAAAAATAACATGTAGGCCTATATGCTGTATATATATATATATATATATATATATATATATATATATATATATATATATATATATATATATATATATATATATAAAGATAAGGATGAGACCAACCACCGAATATATTTTAGATTTCATTTCCGGCCAATTTTCGGATATATCTAATATCCATCTTCAGGCTTGAGTAATGATCCTAAAAGAAAGAAATAACAATATTTGTAAGAATTTTCAATGAACGAATGTTGGATCATATTAATGTTAAATAATAGCAATTACAATAATGTGATACGAAGTTGAAAACTAAGCAGACATACCACGGTCACAAATAATTATGAAAATATACCTATCGTAAATACGATAGGCTATGACTCTTTTGCGATCTCGTATGTCTCTGTGACGTCACGATCACTCCTACAGCACGACTTAGGACGAGTAGATCGTATATTAAACCCCTAAGTGTCGGGGCGCAACATAAGTCGAGTTAAATAAATCTGGACTATTTGGCGGTGCGCGACATAGGTCGTGTGGCAATTTCAGCACGTAATGTTGCTGAGAGAGAGAGACAAGTGGTGACAGGAGAGTAGCGAGCGTATGACTGCTCCAGACCACCGCGGCGAACCTACTGACACGAATCCCACTTCCTCCCTCCCTCTCTCACTCGCTATATACGGAATTGTATGGGGAAAGTGCCTAATTACATGCTTTTTACACTCGCGTTGCACGGTTGTTGCAAGGAAACTAGCCATCATAAAAGGATCGTTAGGGTGTCATTCGAAAGCTCTGTTTATGCCCTTTCAGGGATAGATACTTGTTTTACGTTCTGGGTCTTATTTAGGCATGAAAATGATCACGTAAACAGCCCTATTTTGGCTAAAAACACTCCGCTGGGCGGTACATATAAATAAACCGCCTAGCCCGCTAAATAAGGGTTAAAAGATTGTAAATAAGTTAAGTTATAAAAGGCCTAATATGCTATTAAGCAATATTGCCATGGTCTTATGTAGTATATATGAATTTATCGTATATATTAATATAATTTATCGTATAGAGCAACCTACATGCGGTACGATAATTTGGGCTCCTGGCGTTTTGCCAAGGCAGCAAGGTGTGCCTTCGAGGAACACCAGAGCCTTCACGAACACCAACCAGTTAACATCTAATTTTCAGCCCTCAGTTGATCGTGCTTTTGTGCCTCTAATCACAATACACATACAGCAATACACACAGCTACACCATCACGACGCTCTCATCGACGCCATGACTGACTGACAGATAAGCATAATATTCATGTCCATTCCCATGTAATCAGTTATTCTTTCTTTAACTTGACTAGTGTCTGGGGACCGAAGTCTCGTTCCCCATTCATTGTCCACCGCCATATTGGGTAAAACGTTCTCCCTTGCCTCATTGCCACGTGGAACTATTGGTGAGTTAATTCCTGGCTAATATTAACCCTTCTAACCTTACCCTATATATAAATTTATTATGTGAGTCCTTTGGATATAAATTAGCTTGTTTCAGATTGAATTCAATTTAGATATGGAGTAGTTTTAATTTAGATTTATTTTATTTTATTCATTATAGCTTAGTAATACTTAACTTCCATTGATAGTTTACCACATTGGTGCCCAGACCTCGGGAATTAGCTACCAGTAAGGGATTTTAAAGCAATGAACAAGGGGGCATATAACAGGATGCAGGAACAACTCTATGATAAACTGGCAAGGCTAGCCAAGCGATGGTTAGAGCCGGAATACAGGGTTACATCGTTGCACCTGCCTAAGTCCTGCATCCCACCCATCATCTTTCCCCAATAATTTTCTTTTCCGTTTCAGACTTCCTGTGACATATAACCTGACCTAACATTTTTTCTTGTTCAATATGATCCATTAGTAGGTATTGCTATTTAGTGTACTATTTTTCTCCATAACATAGAAGTCCGCCGGTCGGCGTCTCTTAACTAGACTATTATTTGGCCGTTGTCTTTCTAACTTAACATTTAGATACATAGCCAATAGGTTCACATGCAAAATTAATAAAGACAATAAAGAGACACCGTCTAGTGGGGTGCTGATCAAGGCCCCTAAAAATCAAAGGGCGGAACTTCGGGGAGTATTAAGTAGGCTAATCGTGGACGTCAACACTTTCATCACTACTGCTGAACTAGAGGAATTGGAGGCTAGATTAGAAAACGTCCAAGCTACCCACGGTCGTATTATGGCTCTGAGTGAGGTGATTGTGGCTGACATGACAGAGGAGGAAGAGATAGTTACAGAGTGTGATAATCGCGCCCTCTATGATGAACCTGTCTTTAGAGCGAAGCACATATTACAGCGTGCTGTCGCAAGTAAGAAGGGAGGCGATAAAAAAAATGAGGCCCATAGAAGGGCTGACCCAAAACATACTGTACACCTCCCAAAGCTCAATCTTCCTACATTTGGGGGCAAGTTGACTGAGTGGTTAGCTTTTTGGGATGTATTTCGGTCTACGGTTCATGAATCCTCTTTGGATAATGTCCGCAAGTTTCACTATCTGAAGGGACAAATGGAAGGAGAGGCCTTACATTTGATAGAGGGTTTTGCAGTAGTGGGTGGTAGTTATCTTGAGGCAGTACACTTATTAGAGTCCACATATGGGGATAAAGAGCAGTTGAAGATGGCCCATGTCGTTGCCTTGTTAAGGCTCGCAGAACCACAGTATAAGGTTGAGGAGTTGACAAACTTCAGGGCAAATATGGAGTGCCATACTCGATCGCTAGACATCCTAGGGCTTACCACGCAGGAAATGATAGTCGTTATCTTGCGTCAGAAGCTTCCTATGGCAATACTTGATAAGGTAAGATCATTTGAGCTGGGGGAGTTCAAAACTCAGTTCAGTAAGGAAATCAATAATCTACAATTGAACAAAGGGAGAATGTATGTGTCGGGAGGGAGTGAGAATGTGGAGAAGAGGGGAACAGTAAACATGACAGTGGGGACTAAAGAAAAGAAAGAGGGTACATATAAGAAACCTGCTCAGATTCTATGTAAGCTATGTAATAACAAACATAAATGGAGTTTCTGTGTAAAATACCCAACAAATGAGACAAAACTAGCACAGGCGAAAAGATTGAAGCTATGTGTAAGTTGTCTAAGTAAGGAACATGGTAAGCAGGGACAATGTACTGCTACATACTTAAGGCCCTGTCGCCACTGCAAAGGACATCACTTTGATAAGTTGTGTCCTACAGCAGATAAAATCAAAGACGTCAAACCAGAGGGTACTACAACTGTGCCACTAGGTAGCACGCAAGACACCACTATATTGCCCACAATACAGATTCCCATGGAAGGCAAAGTGTGACGCTCCTGCATAGTAGCCACGTGCGGGCATGCGCGAATGTCGGCTGCCCAGCCGTTTAGAAACCGGCTGGCGGCAGCCGGCTGGCCGGCTTTTCCTTAGTATATATCCTACGACAATGTAACTAATGTCTGGGATATTCTTATGTTGTTTCACAGCTTGAAGCTGCCCTTATTCTTAACCAACACATCTTAGTATATTTTATTCTCGATAGTTGATTATTTCATTATTATATATAAGATGTAAGTCTAGTGAGAGTGGGAGGAGACGAGCGGGAGAGAGACCGGCTGGGGGACGTTGCTTCGCGCGGGCACGGAGAGAGTAGCTTGGGACGAGCCTGATTGTTGCCAATTAATCGCAACATTAGGCTTAGTTTCGACTCACGCAAGGGGTAGACGATTTTGACCCGGCAACGGTGTTGAGTGTTGCCAAGCATGGAATGTATTTCGCATGCCTAGGGTGGGGTCCAGACAGATTCAAGACTCAGAGCTCACCTCACTGTCGTACCCTTCGGACCCCCTTGATATCTATCCCTCTCAACCCCACTTAGAAACTTTCTCTCTTACTTTGTATACCTTCTTTCCACTACTTCACCAATCTATTTAATTATCCCATCCCCTTGATAGACCTTATATCTATTATTGTATTAACGACGAGCTCTCAGATAATTAGATAGGATTTTGGGCCTTATGCAGAGATATACTTGTTAATGAGACCTAGGAAGCTTTTTTGTTGTCTCATATTTGGTGGTTTCATGCTTGCTAGTGTGTTCTTGTGGCAGGTGAGCAGGGGCTAGACCGGAGGGGATGCTTTTTCTGATCCTTTAAGTAAAGTCTGCTGGTGCGAGTCCTGTGGACCTGCACGACTTTACTAGGATACCCGTGGGAGTCTGGGGGCATTTTCTTGTCTGTGTGCCTGTGTGTCTAGTGTTGTGTTGTGTGAGGGCCCTTGCCTAGTCCACTCAGCACTGCGCTAGCACGCCTTGCGTTTGTTTTAGGGTCGCCAGGAGAGAGTCAGATACTTGGGATCTGAGTCTCTCAAGAGAGCACCATTTCAATTAGAGTAATTTGGCGCACAGACTTGGGAACGTCCCTAGGCTAGAGCAGGTGGCTCAGCCCGGGTATCCGAAGCCTATATCCTTCCGGCTAGACCTCTGCCACCTGGCAGATTAACAGCTAGCGGTTTATTATATCTGTATGCTTGTTATTGTGCCACAGTTTACCGTCTTTGTGAGCATTGTGAGTCAGGGTGTGGCTTAGAGACTCTGTCCGAGCAGGCTTGCCTGACTAAGAGTGAGAAGCACACCTGTATGTGGTTATGTTGCGAGTTGCTGCCTTTATTTAATTATACCTATGCCATTATACACTGTATGGCCTATCACTAGTATTTATTCCTGCTTATGAGTTAAGAGTTCTCTAAATCCGTAACTTACTTTCTTTGCTAAGCATCAGATCCTACAGTAGCCGCATGCAGTTTAGAAACCTGCATTTTGTCTACCTGTACGATGTTTTGAGGACTGTTTGCTTTCACCTTCTTTCACGCAGGGGTGATTAGTTGTATTAATTAACGTAACGTTAAATGTACTTTCTTCTAGTTTGTTATTAAATTGTTTCTGCAATTTAATTCCGTTATCTATCTTTTCCTTGAAGCTTTAAGTCAACTTAATTGTATGATCTTTTATATAGCCTGCTTGACTATCAGCAGTCTATAGTGCGTGAACCCTGTAACCGAGTCATAGGATACCTTGTTGTCCAGGCAGGACTCTTGACGGTTTAGGGTGGTTTGTTGCCTGGGTTTATAGATAAGGGTGGGATCTAGCGTTTTCCGTTGTTGCTTGTTGCCGCATACCTAGTCCAATAGAAAGAGCCCAGTGTTTATATATCCCAGGACGTAACAAAAGACAGTAACAAAGTTTGTCGGGTACTTCTAGATCAAGGGTCTCAACGTTCCTTTATAAAGAGGTCCGTACTAGTGGGACTGAAGCACCGAATCGTAGGGGCTGAGACTCTTCGATTACAGGGCTTCACAGGGGTTACTGATAAGCAAGACTCCGAGATAGCGGAGATTTCATATTTCTACCGTAAAAACGGTACTTTATGACTTGTATCGTAGTAGACACCCTACCAGAATATGTATCTGTAGGTGTGAAGAAGGTGGAACACGCATTACGTAGCAAGGGGGTTAACTTGTCAGATCCCATTTGGAAATCAGAGTGAGGTGCATGTTCTACTTGGTGTGGATCATTATTATGATGTAGTATACCCTGGATTTAAAAAGATGTGTGGTGTAATTTTAATCCCCACTAAATTTGGATATTGCATGAGCGGAAAGGTGCATACTACACAGTCAAAGGTCCTGGTCGACACGGTCTCGATATATAGAGTCAATGTAACCACGGCAGAGGAGTTGGGAAGGGAGGATTCCCAACCTAGTGACCCTAAGATGGCTGCCGAGTTCGACCTGGAACGACTGTGGAGATTGGATCACATAGGCATTAATCCTATGGAGACTGATTATGACTCGGAAGTTGCGCTACAAAGGTTTGACGAGTCTGTGTGCTACTGTTCCTCAGACAAGCAATATAAAGTTAGTTTACCCTGGAAGAATAGTGAGATAAGCCTGCCTACCAACTATGGTTTGGCATTAGGTCGCTTGCGCGCATTACAGCGTAAATTGTCTAACGAACCGAGCACGCGCCAGGCGTATGACGATGTATTTCGGAGTTATGAAGATAGGGGCTTTATTGAGAGAGTCGATGTCAAGGAACCGTTTAAGAAGGCTAGGGTTCACTATCTGGCCCATCATGGGGTAAGGAAAGACAGCGTCACCACATCAATACGGGTGGTGTATGACTGTTCTGCCCACCAAGTTCAACAACTCAGTCTAAATGACTGCCTGTTGACAGGTCCGTCCATGGTGTCGGACCTGTCCCAACATCTATTGCGGTTTAGGCTGGGAAAGTACGCCTATACCAGTGACATCGAGAAAGCATTCTTGATGGTCAAGCTAAAGGAGGAAGATAGAGATGTTACCCGCTTTCTTTGGTTCAGCGACATTAGCGACTCTGAGAGTCTAATCATAATAATTATACCGTTTTTGGGTTGTACTCTTTGGGGCCACGTGCTCGCAGTTTTTGTTAAATGCCACAATCAGAAAACATCTAGCTGACACTCATGAGAACACCAGTAAACTATCTCGCGGATTATATATAGACGATTTGCAGGGTTCTAGCGATAGTCGGGATGATTTGTTATATACATACTGGCAAGCACGCAGATTGTTTGCAGATGCACATCTATTTCTCCGCGAGTGGGTTACTAATAGTGAAGATCTACAGAGTTTAATACAGGTGGACGGTACGGCATCTCTTAACCAGGAAAAGTCCAGAAATTTGGGGATGATCTGGCAACCTAAACATGACATACTAACTTTTCAAACAAGGTCTTTTGCTCAGCAGACAGGAGCGCACACCAAAAGAAGTCTGTTGAGCAAAGTTGCACAATTTTTGTATCCTTTCGGTCTAGCATTACCCGTTACCATAAGAGCTAGGATTCTAATGCAGGAAGTTTGGAGCCGTAAAATAGGATGGGATGACAATTTGTCCGAGGACCTGAATGACCAAGGGACATTGTTGTTGAATGAGTATGCCATCCTATGTACTAAACCTATACCTCGTAAAGTGGCGGCGTTCGGTGACGTTATGTTACACACGTTTTGCGATGCTAGCGCCACGGCATACGGGGTAGCCATGTATGTCGTTACTTCATTTGGGGCACATTTAGTTACAGCCCGGGCCAAGGTAGCCCCGGTTAAAAAGTAACTATCCCTAAAATGGAATTGACTGCCATGCTGCTATTAGCACGTCTGGTGTAACATGTACGCGCAGCATACGAGAGCGAATTAAATATTGAAATCGTTCACGTTTGGTGCGATAGTAAGGTCGCACTCAACTGGGTACATAGCAAGAAGTCTCTGCCAGTTTATGTGCGGATTAGGGTAGATGAGATTAGAGCCCTTTTGCCAGATGTTGCTTATCATTATGTAAATACAAAAGAAAACCCTAGTGATCTCATTACTAGGGGTATAACGGCTAGCCAGTTAATGAAGTCCGAATTGTGGTGGCATGGTCCAAAGTGGCTGCTCCATGAAAGTGAATGGACGATATGGCATGCTGTTGGTGAGGGACTTCTGCCACTGGAAACAGTGGCAGTTACAGCCCAACCAAAAGAGCCACCGGGTCCTATCATGGAGTGGGCAAGATTCGGTGACTATAATAAACTAGTCAGAGTTGTAGCTTGGGTATTGCGATATGTATCCAATCTCAAGCTTAAAGTAACTGGGCAACTCTGAAACAGTGGTCACAACATTGATGCTCGTGAATTTAAAGCAGCTGAAGTAACTTTGATCAAATGGGTTCAAGTAGAAACCTTTTCCAATGAATTAAAATCCTTGAAAAGGATTTGACATTAATGCCTAATGACATTATTAATGCCTAATGACATTAATGCCTAATGACATTAATGCCTAATATAGTGCATCAACTAAGGTTGCACCTAGACAATGGCCTCATCAGGTGTGAGGGTCGCCTGAAGTGGTCGGGTGTACCAGACGGCACAAACCGCCGTATACTTATGCCAACAAGACATCACGTTACTGATCTATTGATCATACGTGCACATAGGGAAGTAAAACACTACGGGGTATGTCATATTATATCAAATTTACGTCTCATATGGTGGATACCCAGAGTTCGACAAGTAGCTCGACGCGTAGTAAGAAAGTGTGTAATATGCCAGAGACTAAAGGGTAAACCATATGCAACTGGACCAGCTCCACCTCTACCTGAATGCCGTGTAAAGCATGTAGAACCTTTCCAAGCGGTAGGATTAGATTACACAGGGGCATTGAAGACGAGGGAGCATGAGAAGGTTTATATATTATTGTTAACCTGTGTGACGTCTCGAGCGGTACACCTAGAACTATGTGATAATATGTCTAGCGAAGAATTAATGCTGGCGTTTAGACGGTTTTGTGCCCGTCGTTCATTCCCTCAACTCATTCTTAGCGACAATGCTCCCACTTATGTCCAAGCATCAAAATATCTAAAGGATATGAGTAGTGATCCTACTATCATCACTTTTTTGGGAGAGAAAAAGTGCGAATTGAGGTTCATTCCAGTTAAGGCACCTTGGTTTGGTGGAATGTGGGAACGTTGTGTTGGCATAGTAAAGTCGGGACTCAGAGCGGTTGTAGGACGTGCTCTATTAAAGATGAGCGAGTTGACGACAGTCCTCACAGAGATAGAGGCAGTCGTGAATGATCGCCCGCTTACATATTTATGTGTACACCGACCTGCAAGAACCACTACCATTAACGCCAGCTCACTTATTATATGGAAAACCATTGACTGCGTTTCCATCTGATTTTCAATCCATAGTAGAGTTAGAGGATCCCTCGTTATACTCTGCGGTAGCGGTGTCTAAGAGATACCAGTATATATCCAGGATAATAGAGGATTTTAGGAAATGGTGGATTAGTGAATATCTGCTAACATTGAGGGAAAGGAGTGTTACTCCCTCTGGTAGACCAATGGCACCTACAGTTGGTGAAGTTGTTTTAATTAAAGAAGATAGTCCTCGTTTATACTGGAAATTGGGCCGCGTGTTGGAGGTATACAAGGGGGCAGACTCTGTAGAGCGGGTGGCGCTATTGAAGACAGCCACTGGAACTACTGTTCGTCCTATCGCACGTTTGAACGCTTTGGAGCTCGATTCCGCATTGCAATCTGATGCTCCACCTGTTATTGCTGGGTCCGAGGATTCTCAAAGGAACGACTCACCTCTTACTGATGGTGATCATTCTCGGACCGGGACGCGTCCCAGACGCACTGCTGCTGGCGCCGTCGACTTGTGGCATCAGAAGATAGCCTCTGGGCAACTTTAGGTTTAAGGTGGGGTTCAGGTCTTTTTTTGTGGGGGGAGTGTATCATAAATACGATAGGCTATGACTCTTTTGTGATCTCGTATGTCTCTGTGACGTCACGATCACTCCTACAGCATGACTTAGGACGAGTAGATCGTATATTATAAGATTGTAAATAAGTTAAGTTATAAATGGCCTAATATGCTATTAAGCAATATTGCCATGGTCTTATGTAGTATATATGAATTTATCGTATATATTAATATAATTTATCGTATAGAGCATCCTAGATGCGGTACGATAATTTGGGCTCCTGGCGTTTTGCCAAGGCAGCAAGGTGTGCCTTCGAGGAACACCGGAGCCTTCACGAACACCAACCAGTTAACATCTAATTTTCCGTCCTCAGTTGATCGTGCTTTTGTGCCTCTAATCACAATACACATACAGCAATACACACAGCTACACCATCACGACGCTCTCATCGACGCCATGACTGACTGACAGATAAGCATAATATTCATGTCCATTCCCATGTAATCATTTATTCTTTCTTTAACTTGACTCGTGTCTCGGGACCGAAGTCTCGTTCCCCATTGTCCACCGCCATATTGGGTAAAACGTTCTCCCTTGCCTCATTGCCACGTGGAACTATTGGCGAGTTAATTCCTGGCTAATATTTACCCTTCTAACCTTACCCTATATATAAATTTATTATGCGAGACCTTTGGATATAAATTAGCTTGTTTCAGATTGAATTCAATTTAGATATGGAGTAGTTTTCATTTAGATTGATTTTATTTGATTCATTATAGCTTATTAATATTTAACTTCCATTGATAGTTTACCACAATACCCCTTACCTAGTAGTGCACCCAAACACTTCACGGAAGAAAATTACCTAAACAATTGACCTAACGTACAGTACATTATACACAAACAATGGAATGTAGTCACACCATCACAGTCTAACCAAAAATCACGAAATAATAAGAAAAAAACTATACATGAAATTTTAAAAGTTAGTCTAAAGAGACACTTAATTGAAAATACTATGAACCAAAAACAAAAACAAAGAACCAGCAAACTCAAAACTACGAGGCCTCACTGTTTAATTCAGGTTTTAGCTTGTTAATGTAGTACTTTTCAGCAATAAAAGCTTCATTTTTGTTTCTCTGGTTAGATATAATTTTGTATAGCCGAAAATGTTTGTTTATTCAGTAGTTGACCTGTTCTGATACTCTTACCCATATGCTCGAACATCCTACAATTGGAATGATCGTGAAGAACATCCAACATACCTCACATGGCAGTGAGGACAATCAAACTGATATACGATGTTCGAACATATGGAGTTGGGAAGAGCCTCTTTTATTTTGAAAAATTGTTTTACTTTAAATTCGTAAGTTTTCAGGTATGTTCGAACAGCAGGGTTCTTGGGTATTGGCAGCTTGAGGAAAGGTGTGTGTGTTGTGTGTGTTGTGTGTGTGTGTGGCCTCAGAATACAGACACACATTGGTATTCATTGCCTGTCAACTTCCCGACTCAAGCACTATAAGCTCGGTGAACAAATTGCTTGCTCGCATCCTGCACGAGAGATAACAAAACGATAAGAGCATTTGACAAATCTGAGTCTTGGTTTATAATGCATATGCTAATCTTTTCAGTACACGATGCTCCTTTCATAATCTGTGTGTGATAACCAAAGGTTCGAATCCCGGTGGATCACATATATGCTTTCATTAATTTCAATGAAGGTGTTTGGTGTTGTGGTGAAATTAATAAAAATATAGAATATTATTCTGGGTATCTGTAGACGATTTTGTTCAATTTAAAGATTTTCTGCTGAAGGGTAAATTGAAAGAGTCAGAATGTTTATTTATTTCAAGGGTTCTCTCTACTCTGTATATATTTGTGATGTCCCTGTTCGGGCTCTGTCACAAGTCGGCCATCCCCATTAAAAAAAAAAAAATGGGGCAGGTGCCAGAGTACATACATACGTACATTTGTATAATGTCAGCCAAAACAATATTTTAAAATGTGTCGTCATAATAATAGGGTTTTACTCATGACTGGTTATCGTGAGTCATCCACAGAGCATGTCTTTGCCATACGGGCAAATATTGGTCAATCTTTCTGCTATCAGTCATATAGGATTGATTACGATTACTACTTCTTCTACTACAAGGGACTGGAGTTCTCGAAAAGGAGCTCCAGTCCTGACTCTATTCTTCACTTACAGTTTGCTTGCTTAAAAATCCAGGTGGGTTGCTAGACTCTATAGTCCTATTTTAACTAACTAAAGGCGGTATCGCACGAGCGCTTTTTCACTCAACATTTATCCTCAACACTGTCTGGCAGCTTATGAGGTCAACATTTAGAATATATCGGTCACCTAAATTATTCTAGCAAAAGTCTAGTTTCCAATACCAGTGCAAAATATTCCAGAGATGTTGCTAGACATTTTTTGATTATCGAATGTTGACCATAAATGTTCTCGTGTGATACCGGCTTAATTATACGACAATCTCAATAACATACACTATTACTAATACTACAACTACCTCAATAACATCTACTACTACTATTACTACTACACAGCGTTGGATATTGACCTTGGAATGTGATGGTGCCAACATGGTCGAGTCGAGCCACCAGACCACCGTAGGCTTGGGGCGGGACCCCCAGACCTTACAGTGAACCTCAGTCTCGTCCCCCGCCCACACCGACCCAACCTCCTCCAGATGCACACCCAGAATGCTTACTGGTGGAGAGAATGGGAAATAGTAGATTAAAACTCTGGATCTTGGTATATTCTCCACAAGTATATGAGTACCGGTACTTTTCTCCGGTCGGAATTTGAATGCAGTCTACAAGTGTTAGGTCAGGTCAGGTGAAGGTATTGAGGGATAAGCCTGTGCTGCAAAACCCGAGCTCCGGTGCAGATGTAAAGTTACCAGTTTTGGCTATGCTGCTGTGAATGCACCTATGTATTGATTCGTCTCCTATAAACCGCCTCCATTAATCCGGCGGCATGAGCCTGCACACTTACCTTCACCCTAAGCACTCTAGCTATTTTTTCTAAAGGGCAACTTTCTCTTTACCAAACTTCTTACATAGCCGCCCTGCCTGGCTACTATTATGAAGATACAGTAAACACGGGCAACTAATTAAAAAGGGAAAGAGAAGAAAAACTGGCAACCTGAAAACAATTTGGGACCGCCAGCCAATCTGGACGCTACTACTACATATGCAACATATCAATAAAAGACGGTGGTGGAAGCAAACGCGTTTTACCAAAATAACACGCTACTTATACACCATACTGCCTGATAAGCTATAGTCGGTTATATTTCAACTGATGGTAAATTACATCTCTTAGTAAATGATTTCTCTTTACATAATGGAAAATTATGAATCTACTACCTGTATATATCTGCATCATAATAATCTACTACCTGTATATATCTGCATCATAATAATCTACTACCTGTATATATCTGCATCATAATAATCTACTACCTGTATATATCTGCATCATAATAATCTACTACCTGTATATATCTGCATCATAATAATCTACTACCTGTATATATCTGCATCATAATAAGGCCAGGTTTTCACAATTAACAACAAACTTTGCTACAAAATCTACATAATAGGTGAGTAACCAATATAGTAACATGGCAATTTATCATCAACTGGAAATAAATAGACAATAGTATAGTGTTATCAGAGTCATACATGTAACACAGTGAATCACATCAACAACACCTACTTACATGTCATATCAATAGAGACGGTAGTAGTGGCCGGCTGTGTGTTATTGGTGTTGGAGGCCAGACAGGTGAGGCGGCGACCCAAGTCCGCCCGGGTCAGAGGGTTTAAGGTCAGTTCGTTAGTGACCCCGGCCCACCCCAAACCACCACCACCACCACCACTGTAGCTGTCGTCAACCACCTCCGACCCTTCCTGCCACACTACGGCTGCGGGGGGCCAACCTGGGGGAGGACAAATATTGTTGCAAATGAATAAAGTTGCTAACACACGATCGCTTTTTCCGTCAATTCTCCATGAGCAAGTTTTTTCTCGTATTATTTTGAGGCTTGTTTACATTAGAATCGGAAACTAGATCGACGGTAGATCATGTTAGGTAGTTTAATATATTCGAAACTTAAAATTTTAAGCTGCCAGAAAACAATTGCTCGTAAAAATTAACGGAAAAATCGCTTGTGTGACACTGCCTTAAGTAAAGAATGTCATTAACCCCTACTGTACAAGAGACGGTGCACAGCCGTCAGTAAAAAAGTGACTCACCAGTACCAGCGACGGCTCTCAGCCGTTCTGCTTGTTTTGCTAATATCTAGCTGGAGCTGCTAACATGACTTGTAGGCACAGTTGTGAGGAGTTGGCAACACATATCAATGTCCCTAGCAGCTACTCCAGGCCGGCTGAGTCAGTTACCCACCAACTCTTGAGCTGAGAGGGTGTTGTCTCATTGCTTTTGGCAACAAGTCTGGTACTGGAGGGTACTTATAATCTACTATACCATGGTACAGTAGTGGTTAGATATATTCTAATTTATATATTTCACTCCCAACACCAAACACCTCCCAATGAAATTAATGAAAGCATATGACTCACGCAGGATTCGAACCTGGGTTATCACATACAGATAACCATTACACCATCAAGACAGTTAAAAGGTTAAGTACATGACTATGATGTTATATCCATTTATCGAATACCACGTCAGTGGTACTAAAAAGGGTTAAATGCAATACATACCATCTTGGTTGTGACAGAGTAGGGTGGGGGCGGCCCCCTCTAGGAAAGGCCCCACCAGGGTGGTGTCCACAGGCATCACTCCAGAGTTACCAAGACGCCAACTGACCCGCGCACGACTTGGGGGTACTGTACGGAAGAGAGAAAATTCATGCTTAGATAAATGTATTTTAGTTTTTATCCAGATCTTGATAATAACATAACATCTAATATAAGGCATTATATATGCACATATATGTAAAATTCACCTACTAGTTGAGACTGAAAGGGACGAGAGAATGCAAAAGTGGTCCCGAACCCTAAGAATTGGAACTTTAATTGTTATTTATTTTGGGCTCTGTCTAAAGTCAGCCACCCTCAGCCATGGGGTATTGTGCCTGAGTATATACATACATACATACATACATACATACATACATATATGCACATATTAGCACGACTTAGGGTGACTGTAGGGAAGAGATAATATGATAATATAAGTGTATTTTTTGTTCTTTTTTTAATGAAGATGAAGCCATACTTATAAATATAATACCATAACATCTAATTATATTGTCAAACCAACAAACTTCACACACATACCATCTTATACCTTTGAAGATTATGACGCATTTTGACAGTTTATTCTGACTATCATTAGACGATGTTATACATTTTAGGAAGGATCTGTGGGAGTAATAAGGGTAAAGACTCTCAATAACACATACATACATAATTCACACACCCACCCACCCACACCTATACCCACCCACACAGACACACCCACCAACACAGACACCCACACACACACTTGTACCCAACCTGCCAATACCGAAGAAGCCACAATATTGCTGTTCGAACATACCTGCATACTTCTCTCTCTCTCTCTCTCTCTCTCTCTCTCTGGTGTTCGAATATACCTGCATAGTTGCCTCTCTCTCTCTCTCTCTCTCTCTCTGGTGTTCGAATATACTTGCATACTTCTTTCTCTCTCTCTCTCTCTCTCTCTCTCTCTCTAGTGTTCGGATATGCCTGCATAGTTGCCTCTCGCTCTCGCTCTCTCTAGTGTTCGAATATACCTGCATTTTTGCCTCTCTCTCTCTCTCTCTCTCTCTCTCTCTCTCTCTCTCTCTCTCTCTCTCTCTCTCTCTCTCTCTCTCTCTCTCTCTCTCTCTCTCTCTCTCTCTCTCTCTCTCTCTCTCTCTCTCTCTCTCTCTCTCTCTCTCTGCCAATATTCACAGGACCACAGCTTCCAGTATTGGTGCCATGAATCAGTGTGTGTGTGCCTGTATATCTGTCTGTGTGTATGTGTGTCTGTAAGTACAGTATATGTGTGTGTGTGTTCATCTGTAAGTATATGTGTTATCTGCCTTCGTTATGTGAGTGTGAGTGCACGTGTGCAAGATGAAAAAGAAAGGAAGACAGTTTCTAGCAGTAAAACAAAAAAAAAATCCTTCCCTTAATGTGAAAAGCCTGTTTTTCTTCGGTAAACTGAAGGGGTAACTAAGTTAAGTGAGAAAAAGTAGTACAGTCGGCCAAATAAGTGATGGCGCGGCACCAAGTATATTTCGATCAATAATTGGTATCAGCACTATCTAAGCATTCATTCATTGCTTCTAGTGATATATACAAACATGTTCCTATCTTTACACACCCTATTCAACATCTGACAAACATTAACACAGCACACAGCGAGCAAAACGTAATGAGAGAGGAGACAACTTATTTGGCCAACCGTACCTGACTATTACCTATGACAGTGAGGTCGGTGTGGTTGTTGTTGTTAGTGTCTTTCCCTAGGCTGCCTGGTCGAACAGCCCCGAGTCCCTAAGGAAGGCCATGGCAGAGACCGGGCTTTCCCACAGGGCTCTCAAGGAGTGTAGATTATGTTGTTGGTGTAAGTGATTATGTGGAACGCAGTCTTCGATGATGTGTTTAATAGTATGGGGTGCTGTGTTACATCTTGGACAGGCGTCGCCGACGGAGTCATCTAGTCTCTTCTGATAGCTCAGAAGAGCTCAGTCTGGCCAAGTGGACTCTGTCCTCGCGAGGATGGGAGGACTCCGAAGGATGGATTTCGGGAGGTCGTGCATGCAGCTGCCTGTTGTCATTGAGTGACTGGATGGAACGGCAAGTGATATGAGTATGGATGTGCTTCTGGAAGCTGGTTTGGGGTGGGCAGGGAGGGAGAGATGACAGTATTTGTGTGTGATATCGTGTGCTGGGTGTTGTTTTGATGTTCCTTGGTGTCTGTGGGTGGTGTTGGTTTGTGGAGGCTGTAGCCAGGAATTGAGTGCCTCTCATGTCCAGGTGGTCTTTCACTTTGACTTTGGTTTCTTGATGTAGGTGGTCTGTAGGTGTAGTAGCTGTGCAGCCTGTGATGATTTTTAGGGCTTTGTTTTGAATGGTCTGTAAGGTCTTGTGATGTGTTTCAGCTAGGTTAGAAGCCCAGGCAGGGTTTGCATATTCCATCACTGATCTTATATATTGTGTGTATACTGTGGTGGTAGTTTCTTTGTTGTGTCCAAAATGGTGTGAGGGCAAGTGAACTGAAGGTGTTAAGTCTGGGTGTCAGTTTGTTTTTGATGTTTGTGATATGTTGTTTGAATGTAATTAAAATATCATATGTTACTCCTAGGATTTTGTGTGTGGGTGTGTGTGTGTGTGTGTGTTTGTGTTAAGGGGTTGTTGTATATGGTGAGGAGTGATGCATTTCTATGTTCGGCAGTCCAGCTTGTGAGGAGGGTTGCTGTGGATTTGGCTGGGGCTAATTTGAGTCTGTTTGTAGTGAACCAGTCATGTAGTGTGTTCATATAGGGCTGAAGTAGATTGTTGCTATGTCTGAGTCTTGGTGTGTACATATGAGTGTTATGTCTTATGTCGTCTGCGTAGGAAGCTATATTTATTTGGGGTGTGTGGGGTGTGGGTATATCATGCATGTATAGATTGAAGAGTGAGGGCGACAAGACGGATCCTTGAGGGACTCCGTTTGTGAAGTTTCTAATATTAGATGACTGACTGGCAAATTATACATGTGCATATCTGCCTGCTAGGTAGTTGGCAAGCCACCTTTTTGTATTGTTGTGCATGTTTGTGTTGTAGATTTTATTTGTTAGGTTGTGGCAGGGGATGGCATCAAAGTCTTTACTAATGCCGAGTGTGGTAAGTAGTGTTCTATATGATAGTCTAGCTGAGTTCATGCCATCAAAAGCTCTTTGGGTAAGGTCTGTAAGAAGAGTGTTTGTGGTGTGTAGTTGCCTGAAGCCATGTTCGAAGCATTCTGAGACTTTGGAGGAGGTGCAAAGGAGTGTGATGGGGCGGTGTGAGGAGGGTAGTGTGGAGTCTTTGTTGGGTTTGGGGAATATAATGATAACACCATGCTTCCAGATGTCTGGTATTGTGCGGTGTGAATTTCTGTAGTTTGATATGTTGGTGAGTGCTGGTATGCATTGTGGTCCTAGGTGTCTGAAGTGTATGTTGCTTATGTTGTCTGGTCCAACAGGCGGGTGAGTGCTTAAGATTGTTGATGATGAGCTTTGTCTGGTTGTTGGTGGAGGGTGCATAGTCAGGGTCTGTGGGGAATTGTCTCTTACGTCGGTCGTCATGATGGGGGTTTAGGTGGCTGACATGAGAGCAGTGATTAATGAGAGTGTTTACCTATGACAGTAAGGTTGGTACGAGTGTTAGTGGTGGGTGAGAGGAGATGATCGACCCTACACCGGTACACCCCAGCGTCCTCAGCCGTCACCCGCTCCACCATGAGGGCGGCGGTGGTGTCGGAGGCCCGGAAGGTGGTGCGACGGGCTAGCGGAGAGGCCACATCCGGTTTGGTTTCCTTGGGTCGACCCCCTGACAACTCTCGATAGTCATAGCTGGAAGAGAAAATAAACATTTACAAATACTTTTATGAAGGGTAAAACAGTAAGTCAGTAAGTCAGTCATTAGACCACTCCTTCCATTCTCTCCACCAACCAGCGAACTATAGTCCGTTCATTCTAGGTTGGGCAGAAAAAGTAACCCATAACCTCTCATAACTCAAAAAGGACTAGAGTAATCGAGCTAATATTTCTACCAAATAGGAAGACTTGGCTAGGGAATATGTGTATAAAGGGATGGCTCATTTGATATATATATCAAGTAAACAGTAATAATATGCTGGGAATGAAACACACACACACACACACACACACACAAAATGGCCAGCCGAATTTGTTGACAATACAGTATATCAAAAGTCAATTACCGGACCTGCCAAGCCTAACTAACACGGTGTGGAAGAATATATATATATATATATATATATATATATATATATATATATATATATATATATATATATTATACATATACTGTAATACAGACTTTATTAACTGGTATCCCGGATATAGTTGTTATTCCACACCGTGTTAGTTAGGCTTGGCAGGTCCGGTAATTGACTTTTGACATACTGTATTGTCAACACACTCGGCTGGCCATTGTGTGTGTGTGTGTGTGTGTGTGTGTTTCATTCCCAGCATATTATTACTGTTTACTTGATTTTGGTTGTTTACCCGCTCAATACCGGTGGTGCCCTTTTCATTATATTCTGGCAACGATTAGACGGTTTTATTCAGCTTAAGAAGGACGTCTAGCAATTAAAAGGCTGTCGACTATATCAATGAATCTTTGTAACTACCATAGATTCTTCTTAAGGCGGGTATATGTTTTGTCTGGACCTCTTCTCCCTCATGTTTAGCTCCACTAACCTGGGAACGGTGAAGGTCCTCAATTTAGTCTATAATGATATTTTATTTTTTATTTTTTTTCCATAGGAAAAAAAGTAAAAAAAAAAAAAAAAAAAAAAAATCTCACTACAGACTCAATAGAGGACCTTCGTAGTTCTTGGGTTAATTTCAAGATTATAAGATGTACGGCCCATTAGTTTGGCGATTTTAAGACCTTCCAAATTGTTTTTTGTCAATATTAAAGGTGGGGGCTCATCGGTGGAGATAAACATGGAATGATAATCGCCAAGCTGTACATAATTATCTTGCAAAATGCAATGGCACTGAAATAATTATTAACAATGGTATAAAGGATTTTGTGGATCGTCTATACCGGGCCTGTGATGTCACAAGAGTGTAAGTCCACCATCCAGTCTAGGCTAAGGATACTGGTGTGACATCACTATGACGTCACAGGCCCGGTATAGATGATCCGCAAAATCCTTTATACCATTGTTAATAATTATTTCAGTGACATTGCATTTTACAAGATAATTATATGCAGGTTGGCGATTATTTTTCCATGTTTACCTCAACCCATGAGCCCCCACCTTTAAGACTTTTCGTGTCATTTAGATGTCTACTTTTTCTTGGCGAGCGATAGCGAGCCTGTAATTTAAGAGAAACCGGCCTTCGGTCGGGAAATGTTTCTATCGAAAAATGTACAAATTTATCTCGGAGGGTCTTGGGCAAGTTTTTTTTAAGCTTAATGGAGGTTTAGGGAGGAAACTAATAAAATAATGAAAAAATACATAAATAAGCCAATAAATACGCTCACCCTCCCCTTAACCACACTGATAAGCCATTGGGAAGTACTTATTGGCTGTGCTTTTGATAATATTACATACTTGGAACAGGAGCTGTCTGACTGTGTGCTTCGTTAAGCTAAATAGGCGAAGTTATTTAAGGGAGATGGTTTATTTTTTGGTCGATTTTTTCACATATTCGTTTCCTCCCTAGACCTCAACCAAACCTAAAATAAGTACTCCAGGATATATTTGTAAATTTTTCGGTAGCAAAAATTTCCCGGCCGAAGGCCGATTCCTCTTAAATTACAGGCTCGTTATCGCTGGTCAGGAAAAAATTGACATCTAAATGGGACGAAATGTCTTGATATTGACGGACAAATGGGACGAAAGGTCTTAAAATCGCCAAACTAACAGGGCGAACATCTTAAAATCTCAAAAGTAATGGGGCTAAGCATGAGGAAGAAGGGGGACCAGAAAAACGACTCTCGCAGAACAAACGGCGCGAGTCAAGAGAGCCATTGAGTTACGGAGTACAGGTAAATATGGACGAACATTTCCATCAAAGAAGTCCGATTCCACTGGAAAAATACAGCCATACGTTTTGGGCGATAGAAAACTCTAAATTATCACTTCTGAAAACCTTTTATTTATCTATTCTATTCTCAGGCCCATTCCCCACTTTTTTTCTGGGGGTGGCCGACTCGAGACAGAGCACGAACAGGGACAACACAACACAACATAAAACAATGAACACACAAAAACAAAACACAAATTCACACACATCTTGGTCAACCAGAAGACCCATACACCAAGGATCACCAAGGTCCCTCCAGCATATATATATATTCTGACATACGGAGCCCTGTATGAGTTTATTTAAGAGTTAGAGTTAAGAGTTGAAGGAGTGCCGAATTACCCCCGGGCGGTGAAGCAGACCAGCAAGCTTGGGAACCAGCTCGCCTACATACCAGCAAACAAGCCTTCACACATGCCTGCGTCATATGGGGGGGAAATTTGATGGGTGATTGACGTCATTACACAATCTGGCCCCTCCTTTCGGACCCTGCAAACTACTTCGATGACCCGACGTTATGACGATCATCGATGCCATTGGACCACGCATCTGCTACGCAACTAGAGGAGCTGTGATTGGGGCGCGCACCATCCCCGACCTCCTGATTCGTTCCTACACCATCATTGCATAGTATATAAGACCCGAATAGTGGGCATTCAAATCAGTCACATTTGGAGTTGGGAAGGTGAACAATTAGCAGCTGGAGGAAGACCAGGGTGAAGTATTCACTCGTAAATCACTTGGAGGAAAATAACATACTTAAAGATACTCAACACGGCTTTCGTAAAAAACGTTCCTGTTTAACAAACCTCTTAGACTTCTTCCACGATATCCTCAACCTCTACGATGAGAGTAAAGCTGTAGATATTATATACCTTGATTTTCAAAAGGCCTTTGACAAAGTTCCCCACAAACGTTTACTGCTAAAACTAAAAGCGCATGGAATACAAGACGGTGTGTTGAAATGGATAGAAAATTGGCTCAGCAACAGAAAGCAAAGGGTAGTCATAAACGGTAAGGCATCTAAATGGACCAATGTAAGTAGCGGGGTACCCCAGGGATCGGTACTAGGACCAATTCTCTTTCTAATTTACATCAACGACATAGATGAGGGTCTCACCTGCACAATCTCAAAATTTGCTGACGATACAAAAATTGCAAATAGCGTACTCTCAAAAGAACAAGTTGACGATATGCAACACAATCTAGATAAATTGTCATGTTGGGCCCAAATTTGGCAAATGAGTTTCAATGCGGATAAATGTAAAGTACTACATGTCGGATACCTAAATGAGAAAGCAAACTATTCGATGAATGGCACTCCGCTAACGAATGTAAACAGAGAACTGATCTGGGAGTAACAATATCGAGTAACCTAAAACCGAGTCAACAATGTTCAGAAGTTGTTAAGAAGGCAAACAAAATAATTGGCTTTATAGGCAGGTCATTTGAGCATAAATCCAAAGAAGTTATCCTAACCTTTTACAATTCCTTAGTCCGCCCTCTTCTGGAATACTGCGTTCAATCCTGGTGCCCTTATTACCAAAAAGATATAAACAAGCTAGAACGAGTTCAACGTAGAGTTACCAAAATGATACCTAGCCTAAAGAACAAACCATACGAAGAGCGTCTTAGAGAATTAAATCTATTTCCTTTAACCCAGCGCAGATTAAGAGGCGACTTAATTCAAGTGTTCAAAATCATCAAAGGCATCGACAATATGAACTGTAGTAAGTACTTCACTATCGACCAATCTAATTACACGCGGGGAAACGGTTGCAAAATTATTGGTAAATCTTTTAACTCGCACGAATCTAAGAATTTCTTCTTCAATCGAGTTGTCAACTTGTGGAATGGGCTTCCCCGAGACGTTATAGACTGCAGCACCGTTGATTCATTTAAATTCCGCCTAGACAAATATCTCGCATCAAACCCGCGACTGACTGCGTTTGTAAATGAATAACTTTATCCTCCCCTCAGTTACTAACCCATCTGTCCCCTACTAACTTCCTAGTCCTGCCACGTTAGTGGCAGGGCAGTAGTTCCCTTTCCAATGTTCCCTTACCCACTCTAAACCACTGTTTGGACACTTGATCCTCAGTGTTTTGGAGGACAAGCAACCTAGAAGGGTCACTAGACCTGTTGTTGCTTGATTTCCTTTGTACTCCTTTGTATTATAATGGGATTGTGACTGTCAGTCAGATTATATGAGTGTGTGTTAAGTGTGTTCGGTGTAAACACTTATGTTGGTTAGTGAGATATGTGATTGGGAATTAACGTTAACGCTACTATTATGTATTTAACTATTTTAGTTGACTGACTTGTGGACTAAAGCAACTCTTTAAGTAATTGGGTTATGATAAAAGTAATACTATTGTTTTATATTAATACTTGAGTTCTTTCATTTTCTTTTAATTAAGCTTGCATTGCTGGTAAGAACAAGAACGGTGATACTATTGTCTCATATTAGTAATATTGCCTTAGACTAACTGGGCTGTTTTAATGTTACTTCTTGTGATTTCCTAAGCTGAAGAAAATTCTTTTAGCTTCAAAATATTATTTTTGCTTTTCATATTATTTGAGTGAGACCTGAATCGAATCTATGAAGCGATCCTGTAACTTAATTTACTCATAATCAAACCTCAATGTTACGTGGTTAAGAAATACATTTATCTAATTATTAAATATATATCTAACTTTTTATGTGACTTTGATATTAATCCTGATAATAATAATATAATACTATTTACGTAAGACAAGAACCAAGACTAATAACTACATTAAATATAAATAAAAGGACATGATATAAGAAAACTATCTATTCATTTCAAAAAGGGTAAGAGACAGAAATATTCTTACCTTAATATTTATCTTTCAAGACTTGATATATAATTAATACTCCTTCCTTAGATGTTACTTATTCGGTTCATAACCATAGCCTACTAAGCTTCGGTTAAATAATAATTCTTTATAAATACTACATGACTTTAATTAGTTTCAGTATTTTTTCATAATTAAAGAGTATCAGTCAATAAAGGATACCAAGTACTAAGATCCAAAAGGAAAGGAAGCAACAACAGGACATAATTTTATTAGATTTTACTTTCGTTTTGCCTTCAGCTGACTGATACCTTAATATATATCTCTGTGCTATCTAGTTTCATCAAGTTAACCACTTGAGGATCAAGATACGTAACAATATATATATACCGGTATATATATATTTATATATACTGTATATATATTGTTACGTATCTTGATTTAGAAGTGGTTAACAAAATAAATAAAGACAGAACAGTTAATATGAAAGTGTAGCAAAACAGCTGAAGGCCAAAAGAACGTAAAATATAAAAGTTAGTTCTGTTGTCACTTGCTTTCCCTCAGTTGTTGGGACAGTTATCCTTTATACTCTAATACACATCAATTATATTTAATCAGTAAACTATTTAAAGTTACATTCAATTTGAATGTTTAATATGAAATAGGCTAGTTATTACGAATACTAAAAGTTCAACATGTAAGCAAAGTTTTAAGACACTAGAATATCTTAATTAATCTTGATTATCAGCAAAGTATTAAGATCTTTTATATATAATTAATTTAAGTTTGTTAACCCTCTAAAGATTGTTTACTATTTATATTATCTCTGTATTCTTAGTTTATTATTATTATTCTCCTTTAGTATTTCATCTTATTTATTCTTATTACTGAAAGACATTTGACTAAGTAAAAATGGTAAGGAAATATTATAAAGTCACATATAAAAAGGAATTATATTTATAAACGAAAATAAGGTATTTTACAATTAATCAAATTAATAAGCAATGAAAGTTATGATAGAGTTTCAGGATCGTCTTGCATACGTTATGATTTCAATAAAGTACAAATTAAAGAATAATAGTCAGGTAAGTATTTAACTTATACAAGGCTTAATCCTTAATTATGAATGCCAATAGCTTTACGTCAAGTTAGTTAATCGTTAATATGTAAAGTAGAATATTCAATCACAAATCATCTCTGAATCAAACATTAATTATAATCACCAAAATTAAACAGAAATTCAAAATATATATCTCTCCAATTAACTTGAACATATAGGATTCTCCAATCCAACCTATATGATTTTTCCAAGTAAATTAAACATATATGATTTCTCCAATTAATTAAACAGTAAAGTAAAATGATTTCTCCAATCACAAAATCTTAAAGCAAATGAGTGTATGTTTTCGACATACCTCTGGTTAATTAATAGTCACAAATAATCCCTAACTAACGTGTAAGAGGTCACTATGGGACGCAACTTAACACATAATAATATACAAGCCTTTGAAGTCTGTCTCGTCTCCCCACCACACTGCTCAATTCCCCAGCTAGAAATGTACTGTTTTTAACTGGAATGGAAGTATATCAAATCTCCGGCTTATATATCATTTCTCGGACCAAGCTATCCAATCAGAAGGCAGGAAACAGGTGCCAAAACCAATGAAACAGGCTGTTGGTGTCAGCCATTCACGGACGAGAAGCAGGTGAACTAGGCCCCGTGAGTGGTTGGGGCAGTAGGGAGAAGGGGGCTGGTTCCGCGTCGTTCAGTTGTTTCCCCCCAAACTTGGCTGGGGGGGGGGTCTCTCTCTCTCTCTCTCTCTCTCTCTCTCTCTCTCTCTCTCTCTCTCTCTCTCTCTCTCTCTCTCTCTCTCTCTCTCTCTCTGGTCACGTAAGCAAGGTGAGTTGTTGCCACGAGGTAATTGTAAAGTCACGTTCAACAGGTTGGTCTGGCCACATGACATCCGGTCGGTACTGATGTTACAATATTATTATATATATATATATATATATATATATATATATATATATATGAAGGAGATAAAAGACAAAACTGCTTGTAACAAGTGTTTCCCACAAAGTTAAAAGAGTTATAAAGAGCCAAATTCAAGGTAACATAATTTCTCTAATGAAAAATGTAAAAAAATTATCTTGAAAGGGGGTCTAGGGTGTGTTTTATTTAGCATGTTGGAGATCTAGCGAGGAAACTAAAAAGTGTATTAATAAATGAATACAATTGACCAAAAAACAAACACTACTCCCTTAAACAAACACTACTCCCTTAAACAAACACTACTATGGCGATGGGCTGGTCTATCAGAGTGAGACCTGAGCGATCTCTGCCATACCCATAGCTTACTCTGACTGTTCCTTTTACTTATATATTTTCTAAATCTCAAGTGACGGCGTCTCTTCCGTGGATTGACCTCCCAATCTACCAAGATTGGAAGCTAAAGCGTCACATTATTCCTTTGCCCCTCAACTTTCTCTTCATAATTGCTGAGGGGCACAGGGCCCTGGGTGGGGCTTTGGTTTCCCGGGCGTTTACGCACCCTCTCAGCTCCCCGCCATGGAGTGGCTTCGGTCACCCAGGGTTTATTGTGGTCGGCAGGGAGGGTTCTGTGGGGGCGCTCGTTTATGGCCTTGGCCTTACTCGGGGCCTTGGGGCTGTTCGGCCAGGCAGCTTGGGGAACAACAACAACAACAACAACAACAACAAGATTAGTTTTGTTGAACTACACTTTTCAGCTTTCCATGGATAATGAGATCTGAGAGTGGCATAAATTAATGGGAGATTTCCACTTGAGGGATTTTTTTCTTAATGTGTAATTATAATTAGTTATTTGGCATAACTTTACCATTTCATAACCTAAATATTTCCTGAACTAACTTTAACCCTTTCAAGATCCTATTACGCATTCCTTGTCTGCGTTATGGCTATTATTTAGAGGATTTTATTCAGATTAGGAAGGATATTTGGAAGTTAGAGGGTTAATTGAGATAGTCTTTACCCTTTTTAATTCCCACAGATCCTTCGTAAGCTGTTAAAAATCGACTAATGATAGCCAGAATATACTGTCATAATGCATCGTAATCTTCAGAGGGTTAAGTAAGGATAAGTTAGAACGAACCGTAAACGAAATGACCGTAGGTGAAATATCCTGTGGGCAAACCGACAGTGAACTCCCTGAATGCTAACCTCAAACACCGACTGCCTTATCTCAGTAACAACCTACATTAAGGGGGTAATGCCGGGTTTTTGGTCTATATATTTATTTATCAATGTATTTTTTTAATTTCCTCGCTAGACCTCCATCAAGCTTGAAATAACACCTCCTAGACCCCTTTTCAAGATCAATTTGTACATTTTCCGGGTTCCTTCTAAAATTGCTATCGCTCGCCACGAAAAAACTCGACATCTAAATGGCACGAAAGGTCTAAATATTAACACAATATGGGGCGAAAGGTCTCAAAATCGACTAACTAATGGAACGAACGTCTAAACATCTCAAAACTATTATGCTAAACATAAGGGAGAAGGGGGTCCAGAAAAAGCGACCCCCTCCCCCTTAAGCTGGTATCACACAAACACTTGTTCCCTCAACATTTATCCTCAACACTGGTCTGGCAGCTTATGAGGTCAACATATTTTAAGACATTCGCCCCGTTAGTTGGCGATTTTAAGACATTTCGCCCAATTTCTGTCAATCTTCAGACCTTTCGTGCCATTTAGGTGTCGATTTTATCCTGGCGAGCGATAGCGAGCCTGTAATTTATAGCATTTCCGTAACCTAAGTTCATCTATCATCAGTCTAGTCTCCGATACCAGTGCCAAATACTGTGTTACCAGAATTTATTTGATCATCGAATGTTGTCTATAAAAGCTCTCGTGTGATACTGGCTTTACTCTCCAGACCAGACCATTTACTCTCCAGACCAGACCAGATGGCTGGACTAAAGTAGGAAAGAAGAGCAATTAGACAGAGGAAGAACAAGCGGAGAAGTGAGAAGTACAGTAGAACCTCCAATTTTAGTTAAAATAGGACTTCAGAGGCTATCAACCCTATTGGATTATCAAGCCACCACATTGCAAGTCGAGAATAACGTCAGGACTGGAGCCTCTCTGCGATAACTCCAGTCCCTTGAATCTCCATTGATTGATTGATGGCTGGAGTAAAGTTGGAATCTAGAAGAGTTTGGAGAGGGGAAGATAAAGTGGAGAAATGCGAAGTAAAGTAGGAGATGAAAAGTTCTCGGGCTCAACCGAGATGCTTCATTGTTAATTATTTTGGAGTGATGATAAGTGCAGCAATTTTTTTAGCTTGTTCTGGGTCGCTTCAGGTGTACGTCTTCCTGCTGTTGCATTCTTCTTGAGTTCCATAATCATGTCGCCGATGGTCTCCTCTAGCTCGCTGGCGGTCATTCCCAGGTCAATGTCTTCTTCTCCTTCCTCCATCCCCTCCACGTCGACGTCTTCTCCTATGGTGGACTCGGAGTATTCAGACGACGTGGAGGCTGCCACCTGATGATCAATGGTGGCTGGTGATGGAGTGGAGGTTGAGGCTGGTCCTGCAGAGTTGACTGGTGGTGGAGAGTCAGAGACTGCAGAACGAGGAGGAGGTGGGGTGGACTTCGAGAGAGACTTCTGGAGAACCAGACGCCTCCTCGGGTGACATCTCTGTCTCACAGCCTGAGATGGAATGAGGCTAGATGGTGGAGATGGTGTTGGAAGAGGTGGGATGGTAATGGTTGGGAGGTTGTTTGCCTTCAGGAGTGATGGTAGGCACTCCTGCAGGAGATGATGGTTCCCTTGGTAAAGGGCCGTAGCAGTTGTGACAACCACCTGGATTAGCTCCAGGCGGTTATCATTGATGACTGCTGTGGCATGGCATTCTTCCCTCCTTATTCTTCCATGTCTAGAGCCCTTCAAATGACTTCCTCGGCATATTTAGCTCACTCGACTGACAATTTGAAGATTTTTTCCTAATATATACAGTATATATATACAGTATATTTTTTTGTTTATGGTGATTTGCTTATTTTATCTGAGAGAGAGAGACTATATCCTTTTTTCCTTCTTTACAGACACAAGTAAAATCGCCTATTATTTTATTTCAAGAAATTCTGTGTATCGTTTCTTGCATATCTTGATCAGCTATTTCGCACACATCATGATTTTAGTTTCATATTTTAGTACGCGTGTGTGTGAGGGAGAGAGAGTGTGTGTGTGTGTGTCTCTGTGTGTGTGTGTGTTTCCTCCTTGCATACCTACATTCCGTTGCATATCGTGTTCTATCTCTGCCTAACTTAATTAATCCAGAGAGAGAGAGAGAGAGAACGGAGAAATGGATAGGTGAGGAACAGGGAGGGTTAAAGGGGCATGGTTCACTATTTGGTCGATATTCTCCTTTATGTATTCTTCTTCTAGTGTCCTCGCTAGACCTCCATCAAACTTTTTAAAAAAAATAAACTAAACCCCCTTTCAAGATAAATTTGTAAATTTTTCAGTAGAAAAATGTCCCGGCCGAAGGCTGGTTCCTTCTAAAACTACAAGCTCGCTATCGCTCGCCAGGTAAAAATAGATACCTAAATAGCACGAAAGTTCTAATATTTTTACAAAGAAATGGGGCCAAAGGTCTCAAAATCGCCAAACTAATGGAACGAACGTCTTAAAGACTCAACACTAATATGCTAAATATGAGGGAGAAGGAGGTTCAGAAAAAGCGATTACTTCCCTCTTAACGCCTTACAAGCGTCAGTAACTTCTACTACCAGGCAAGCCGGTGGTTTTACCCTAAACGAGCTTATTTCCGTGCTCTTTTTCATGCATAAACAAGAGCCAGAGCGTAATACAATTATTATGTATCCCTGAAAGGGCGTTAATTGAGCTTTCCAATGACACCTGAACCATCCTTCAACGATCACTGGTTGTCTTGCAACGATCGTGCAACCGAAGGGCAAAATCGCTAAAATACGGTAATTTCCTTACATAATTCCCTGTGTAGCGAGGTAGTGAGTGTGGGTGTGTGTGGAGTAGACGTCAGTAGTCGCGCGGGACCCGTGCCGAACGGTCAGAGCCGACCTACGCTCCTCCCACCGCCCGTCTCTCTCGCAGAGCCAAATATTGCTCAAAATTGCACACCGCCTTAAGTCGAGCCCCGCTCTTTAGGCAGGTGTTCTCTAGACCGACTTAAGTCCACCCCCGCTAGACAAGGGTTAAGGAAGGGAAACAGGCTGTGTAGACCAATTTTTCACCTTGAGATATGCTGTTGAGATATATCTGGCTAGGGGACATTCAACAAACAAAAATGTGGTGAAAGTTCTTAAAAATGCCCAAATAATTTACCCTACCAAGAATTCACCTGAGACCTCTGGTGGACGCTTCCTAAGTAGCGCCAGAGCTACGACTGTTGACATAAACAATACCCAACATCTAGGTTATACACAGATTATCTCAATTTTGTTTTTATTCTACATGTTTTTATTTTACAGTAAACCACTACACTATGTGCCTATATAGTAGAGTATTAAAGGGAAAGTCCATATGCAGCTGATAACGACTACAAACATCATTATAAGCTGATTAATTATCATAACAGAATAGGCGCGGAAATACTTGCTGACTTTATATTATACATATACGGTATTTACGAATATGGGTGATTTTGAAATATATAAAACAACAGTATGCATAGACCAAAGTATGTGTCACCTACAGAAACTTCGACTAACTACTTATAATAAATAATTGTTGAAGGAGAGGGAGGGTGCATAGGTCCACGATGTCGCCAATTTCCCACAATGCACCGCGGTAAACATTGCATACAGCACCTCTATCGGCCACTGTAGGCATTTATTGGTAGGGAAAATTAGGCGAACCTCTTACAATCTCAAGAGCAATGGGGCTATACATGAGGGAGAAAGGGGTCCAGAAAAAAAAAATCCCTCAAGTGGAAATCTCCCCATAAGGTTATAGTACCAATCTGTTTTATTTGATTTCAGCTACATTCAGACGATCTTATGAAACTTAGGAAGGACATATGGTAGCTAAAAGAATTGATTGAGATAGTCCGTAGCCTTTTAACGGGTAGACATCCTTCCTAAGCTGAACAAACTCGTCTAATAGTTGTCAGAATATAATGAAAAGTACATCACTGGTACTGAAGGGGAGATGGGCTGGTTTTTCTGGCCCCCTTCTCCCTCGTGTTTAGCCCCATTGGTTTTTAGATTTTATGATGGTTGCCCCATTTGTTTGTCGATTTTAAGACCTTTCGCCCCACTTCTTTGTCAATATTAAGACCTTTTGTCATATATAGGTGTCGATCTTTTTGCTGGCGAACGATAGTGAGCCTGTAATTTTGGAAGAAGCCTCATTCGGCCGGGAAATTTTTCTACCAAAAAATTTAAAAATTAATCTACAAGGGGGATCTAATGGATGTATTTTTTTCAAGGGAGGAAACTAGAATAATAATGAATAAATGAAAAAATCTACCAAAAAGTTAACCCATACCCCCTTAACCCATACTGTACCAGAGGATAGTACCATAAATGTACCCTCCAGTACCAGGCAGTGTGGCCAAAATGGCTTCAGTGGCAAGAGAGCACACACTCCCACATCAGAAGTTGATGAAGCACTGACCCAGCCAAGCTGTGGAGGCTTGCAGCCAAGCTGAAAAGTGTTACTAACTCCTCAGAGCAGTGCCTACAAGTCATGTTAACAGCTACCGCTCGATACTGGCAGTTACACACATACACACATACATACAAGTTTAAAGACCGTTTTGTCCACAGAGAATGTGGTTACAGTCTCACATCCTAAATGGCGGCCCTGTCGAGGGCTGCCTCTGTTATTAAGTTCTTTATTTTGAGATCGGACCGGAGTACCCGAGCCCACGTCCTTCTAGGTCCACCCCTACGCGCAGCTCCCCCCCTGTTTACAGTCCGGCATTTGTTCACACAGTTCTGATCATCCATTCTCTCCACATGTCCAAACCAACCAAGTCGGCTCATGCGCATCACTTCACTGACACTCCTAATGCCCAGACGCCTTCTCAATTCCTCACTCGATACCCCATCCCTGAGATTACCCTCACACATCCATCTCACCCTTCTCTTCTCATTCCGCTCCATTCTATTGATATCCTCCGCTTTAACTGGCCACGTCTCCGAAGCGTAGGTCATCGCGCTCCTAACACACAAGGTATATACCTTCCCTTTAAGGTGGGGTGGCAGTTACAAGGATCGCATATTACTGATGGCCGCCGTCCGTCGCTGGTACTGGCGAGTTACTTATTTACTGACGGCCGTCGGCTGTCGCTGGGAGTGTAGGGGTTAAGGTCATACTACCAACCTGTATAGCGGAGTGTGCATGCCTTCCTTAATCCACAGCACGAGTTGTACAGAGTCACTGGGGTTAGTTAGGACCATGGGACAAGGGAGCACGGCCAGTCCCCCCTCCACCACCATCACATCACCTACGTCACCTGAAACAGACATAAACAAAATTAATATTCAGCAACATACTGTACAATGAAAAAAAGGGAAGAAGAAAGAAGAAAGATACAAATATTAACCAACCTACAGTACATTGAAGACAAATGAAGAAGAAAGGAATGAAAGAAGAAAGAAAAAAATAGAATATAAGGTGATTAAAAACAATGGAGAGTACAGAATGACGTAATAGAGTGGAAGGTGAATAGAAAGAATGTACAAGAAAGATGGAAGGGAATGAATAAAAGGTGAATATAAAGGTGTATAAGAAAGATGTAATACAAAGGAGTACAAAGGAATTCAAGCAACAACAGGTCTAGTGACCCTTCTAGGCTGCTTGTCCTCCAAAACACTGAGGATCAAGTGTCCAAACAGTGGTTTAGAGTGGGTAAGGGAACATTGGAGAGGTAAATACTGCCCTGGAACAAATGTCCGTGGCAGGATTAGGAAGTTAGTAGGGGATAGATGGGTTAATAACTGAGGGGTGGATAAAATAAAGTTATTAATTTACAAACGCAGTCAGTCGCGGGTTTGATGCGAGATATTTTTCTAGGTGAAGTTCAAATGAATCAACGGTGCTGCAGTCTATGACGTCTCGGGGAAGCCCATTCCACAAGTTGACAACTCGATTGAAGAAGAAATTCTTAGATTTGTGTGAGTTAAAAGATTTACCAATAATTTTGCAACCGTATCCCCGCGTGTAATTAGATTGGTCGATAGTGAAGTACTTACTACAGTTCATTTTGTCGATGCCTTTGATGATTTTGAACACTTGAATTAAGTCACCTCTTAATCTGCGCTTGGTTAAAGGAAATAGATTTAATTATCTAAGACGCTCCTCGAATGGTTTGTTCTTTAGGCTAGGTATCATTTTGGTAACTCTACGTTGAACTCGTTCTAGCTTGTCTATATCTTTAAACAACTTCTGAACATTGTTGACTCGGTTTTAGGTTGCTCGATATTGTTACTCCCAGATCGGTTTCTCTGTTTACATAGCTGAGTGCCATTCATCGAATAGTTTGCTTTCTCATTTTGGTATCCGATATGTAGTACTTTACATATATCCACATTGAAACTCATTTGCCAAATTTGGGCCCAACATGACAACTTATCTAGATTGTGTTGCATATCGTCAACTTGTTCTTTTGAGAGTACGCTATTTGCAATTTTTGTATCGTCAGCAAATTTTGAGATTGTACAAGTGAGACCCTTATCTATGTCGTTCATGTAAATTAGAAAGATAATTGGTCCTAATACCGATCCCTGGGGTACCCCGCTACTTACATTGGTCCATTTAGATGCCTTACCGTTTATGACTACTCTTTGCTTTCTGTCGCTGAGCCAATTTTCTATCCATTTCAACACACCGTCTTGTATTCCATGCGCTTTTAGTTTTAGCAGTCAACGATTGTGGAGAACTTTGTCAAAGGCCTTTTGAAAATCAAGGTATATAATATCTACAGCTTTACTCTCATTGTAGAGGTTGAGGATATCGTGGAAGAAGTCTAAGAGGTTTGTTAAACAGGAACGTTTATTACGAAAGCCGTGTTGAGTATCTTTAAGTATGTTATTCTTCTCTAAGTGATTTACGAGTCTGTCTCTTATGAGTGTTTCTAGCATTTTACATACAACTAAGGTTAAGCTAATTGGACGCTAGTTACTGGGTAGGGATTTGCTGCTTTTTTTTTCTATCAGTGTTACGTTGGCTAGCTTCCACTGATCAGGCATAGTTTCAGACTGCAAGGATTTTCTGAATAGCAATGTCAGTGGTTTGGAGAGTTCATCATTAGCTTCCTTTAGAACTCTAGGTGAGATTGTATCAGGTCCAGGCGTTTTATATACCTTGAGTTTATCTAAACAATTCAATACTTCTCTCTCTCTCTGTAACGGTGATATTGCTTAGAACATCGGAATTATCAATCTGAATCGGCGATGGTGTAGGGATATCACTGAGGTCTTCTGTTGTAAAAACTGATGCAAAGAAGGTATTGAAGGCATTACTCATTTGTACTTCATCTTTGGTGTATTCTCCATTTTCATCGACTAACGGTCCAACAGTTGAAATAACTACTTTTTTATTTCTGATATAACTATAGAATTCTTTCGGGTTTGTTTTACTTTGATTCACAATATGTAACTCCAGGGTCTTTTTACTTTGCTTAATTAACTTTTTGGCTTTGCGTCGTAGCTCTACAAATTTCACCCGTTTTTGGTCATTTTGTGAGGATTTTAATCTATCATTAGCGAACTTTTTAACAAGCAGACAGTTTGAAATATCTTTATTCCACCATTTGGGCTTATTATTATGGCCTGTACGCTGTATTTTCGATGGTATGCAGTCTTGCACTGCTTTTAGGTAAGTGGTTTCGAATAATTCCCAAGATGTATTAAGTCGTTATTGTTAATTAAAAAGCTCCAGTCAGTTTCTTTAAACATACTTCTAAGTTTATGAAAGTTTGCTTTCTTTTTTGATGCTGCTATTTGATTTGTTACTAGTAAACTATAAAGTTAAAGTTATTGTACGATGGTCGCTGTTACTGAATTGATCACCAACATTCAAATTCTCTATTAATTCTTCTTTTGTTGCAAGTACAAGGTCAAGAACGTTATTACCACGGGTCGGCAATCGAACAAATTGATAGAGTCAACCCTCTTGCAAGTTCGCATACAAGTCATGTCCGGAGTGTGAAGTAAGAGTATCGCCCCACTTGGTCACAGGTAATTTAAAGTCACCAAAAATTACGGTATCTTGTGAGTTACTTACATCTGCAATTTGTTTGTAAATTTCTCGGTCAGTTTGCACTGATTGAGCTGGAGGTCTGTATATTAATGCAAGTATTATTTTTGTACCTTTATTATTCTTTATAAGCACAAAAGATGTGTCGACGTTCACAATTTGAGGTTTTGACAAGAGGGTTGGGTTAAGACTCTCTTTGATATAAAGTAAAACGCCACCTCCATTTCAATTTATTCAGCTTTTCTCAAATATTACATAACCGGGAAGTGAATACTCTGCTAAAAAGTCTCTATCTTCTGTATTGAGCCAAGATTCTGTTATGCCAATCACATCATAATTTTCTGTAAATACTAGTTCCTCTAAATCTGAGAATTTATTGCATATGCTACAAGCGTTTGCATAGAAAACCTTTAAAGTTTCGGTTTTTGATCTCACAGAACGCTCTTTGATCAAATTTTTGGTTCTGGTCGGATCTATATTTACATTCATGGCTGTCCTCGGTTGTTCTCGGTCGTTATCCCTGGCGGTTTTGAATTTGGGTCTTGTTGGTGGAGCTTTATCCAAATTCGTGGTTCTTGACGGATTAGCATTAATTTCCTTCGCAGGTTGTCCTGGGCTGAGTCGATTTCTTCTCCGAAAATCCTTCACCGCATCGTTGAGAAGATGCCCAAAATGTGCTGCTCCCACCTGGTTCAGATTTTTTTTTTTTCTATGTGATTGAGGGAGCCAAAAGGCATAACTGCCTATAGCGAGTGCCTCCCCCATAGTTGAAAGAGTGACAGGGCCAAAATCAAGGGATGTTCGAGCCAAAATGCCTGGACACACAGAGTTTGAAGCAATATAAGTCATAGGAAGAGCGAAAGACTGATTCTGGGAGAGAGTTCCAGAGCTCAGCTGTTGAGTAGACGAAAGTTTGAGAGTAACGTTTCACTCTTGGGTTGGAGAGTTCCACAGAGTAGGGGTGGGATTGAGTTGCAAGACGGGTACCACGTGCCCTACGTAAAGGAGGTGGTATGCACTGGGATAGCTCTGAGGAACACTGATTATTATAGTAGCGATAGAATAGCGAGAGAGATGCAACATTGCGGCGGAGAGAGAGAGATTGCAGAGAGTTGGTGAGTGGACGGGAGTTAATGATACGAAAGGCCTTCCTTTCAATTTTGTCTAGGAGAGCGGTGTGAGAGGAACCTCCCCACACATGTGAACAATACTCAATACAAGGGCGCACTATGCCCCTGTACAGAGCAAGAAGCTGTGCAGGGGAAAAGAACCTCCTAAGGCGGTTGAGCACACCCAGCTTCTGGGAGGCTGCCTTAGCAAGACTGGTAATATGGTCCTTCCAAATGAGAGCAGAAGAAAAAGAGACACCAAGAATATTGAGAGAAGATGAAGGGTTGATTTTTGTATTGTTGAAGAATAAGGAATAATCTCCGCTGGGAGATCCTGACGGGTAGATAGATGGAGAAATTGGGTTTTGGAAGCATTAAAGTTAACAAGGTTTTCTCTGCCCCAATTGGAAATAGTATTTAGATCAGAATTTAAGAGTACTATGGCTTCATTACGTTTGTCGTTGAGGGATTACTGGCTGGGGCGTTCTGAAAAACTAATGGAGTAGTGCAAGGTTGAGTCGTCTGCGTATGAATGGATAGGAATTAAGGTACAGTTAACCCGCTGAGCCCCGGCTAGTTATAATATTTTGTTCACCCCAGTCCCAAGCCATTTTCACTTATTTTTTTTGTTTGCTAAAATGGAAGACAAGGATAAGAAATAAAAAAAAAAAAAAAAAAAAATCACCTCTGACATTTTTGTTTTGGGGGGGGGGGGAGCCTCAAAAAAATTTGTTGAGCCAAAATGGAAGAGAATGGTGAGAAATGAAAAAAAAAAAAAAAAAATCATTTCGGTCATTTGGGGGGCGGGGGGGGGGGGGGGGGGGGTGTTCAATAGTTCGTCTCCCCCGCATGACCACCCGCCCGGGAGCACTAGGGTAAAAACTGAGTATGGCATTGTACGGCACACATCCTAAGGAGTATCTCACATAAATCTCAAGCCTCTAGCTCCCATACGACCGGAGTAATGAAGGTTCAAAGTGGCGGTGAACTAGGGGTGTAAACTATCCCCACTAAGCCCACCACCACCAGCCGCGCGGCTGTCTCGGCCCGCTCACACCTACTGGCCCGGCTCCCACACACACTACGGTACCTCCCCCTCCTATTCTCCCGCCATTTCCTACCTTACGAGCCACGTAAGTGTTTTTTATATGTCGGACGCACGTGATGCGTCGCTGGGAGTTGGTGATCAAAGACTGCCGACGCAACACGTGCGACGCTGGGTCTCAACGGGTTAAGGAGATCATTTATAAAAATTAGAAAGAGAATAGGAGATAGGACAGAGCCCTGAGGAATACCAGAGTTTATTGGGTGAGGAAGTGAACAATGGCCGTCCACAACCGCGGCTATGGAATGGCCGGAAAGGAAATTGGAGACAAAGGCACATATGGAGGGATAGAAACCGAAGGAGCGTAGTTTAGAAATTAAAGATTTATGCCAGACTCTATCGAAGGCTTTCGATATGTCTAGTGCAATAGAAAAAGTCTCACCGAAGTCCCGAAAGGAGGATGACCAAGAGGTAGTAAGATATGAAAGAAGATCACCAGTAGAGCGACCCTTAAGGAAGCCATACTGGCCATCTGAGAGCAGATTATGAGAAGAGAAATGCTTAAGAAATTTGGAAGCAAGAATAGTTTCAAAAACTTTAGAAAGACAAGAGATGAGAGCAATTGGACGATAGTTGGAGGGTTGAGAGCGGTCACCCTTCTTTGGGACAGGTTGAATGTGAGCAAACTTCCAGCATGAAGGGAAGACGTTAGAGGATAGACAGAGACGAAAGAGTTTGCCTAGGCAGGGAGTTAGCACGGAAGCACAGTTTTTGAGAACAACAGGAGGAACACCGTCCGGACCGTACGCCTTATTAGTGTTAAGCCCAGAGAGGGTAGAAAGTACATCTTTAGAAGGGATTAGGATATTAGGCATAAGTAAGAGAGAGGAGGGTGGAGAGGGAGGAATAGTACCGGAATCATCCAAGGTGGAGTTTTTAGCAAAAGTTTGAGCGACGAATTTAGCTTTGTCAGAGGAAGAAGTGATGGTTGTGCCATCAGAGTGGGAAAGGGGAGGGAAAGACGATGAAGAGAAATTGTTGGAGAGGTTTTTGGCTAGATGCCAGAAAGCTTGGGAAGAGCTAGAGTTGGATAGTTCAGTGCATTTATTATTGATGAAAGAGTGTTTGGCAAGTCGAAGAACAGATTTGGCTTGATTCCGGGCAGAAACATATGAAGAATGAGAGTCTTGAGTTTTAAGGCGTCGGTACCGTTTGAATGCTTCCTCCTTATTGCGGACAGCAGTAGAACAGGCGTGAGTAAACCAAGATTTTTAGCATTAGTCTGAGAGAAAGAGAATGGAATGTATGCTTCCATGCCCGATAGGATTACCTCGGTAATGCGTCCAGCACTCTCCGAGGGTCCCCGGCCACGGAAGCAGAAATCATTCCATGGGAAATCAAAGAAGTACTGCCGAAGAGCCTCCCAGTCGGCAGCGCCAAAGTGCCACAAGCGCCGCCGGCTAGGAGGATCGGGTGGCCGTACTGGAGAGATAGGACAGGTGACAGAGATAAGTTTATGGTCGGAGGAGCCCAAAGGAGAGAAAAGATCGACAGTATAAGAAGAAGGGTTAGAAGTTAGAAACAGGTCAAGAATGTTGGGCCGATCTCCGATGCGATCCGGGATACGGGTGGGTTGCTGAACTTACTGCTCTAGGTCATTTCGGATAGAAAAGACGTAGGCTTGTTCACCAGGTGGATCAGTAGTGTGAGAGGAGAGCCATTGGCGGTGGTGAACGTTGAAATCTCCTAAGATGGAGATTTCTGAGAAAGGAGAAATGGATAGAATGTGTTCCACTGTAGAGTTTAGATAGTCAAAGAATTTGGGAAAGTTGGTAGAGTTAGGGGAAAGATAGATAGACAGCACAGAAATATTTAGTAAGAGAATGACAGGAAAGTTTGAGCCATAAAGTTGAGAATTCAGAGGAGTCGAAATCGGGAACACGAGAGCAAGTGAGTTTGTTGTGCACATATGCACAACATCCGCCTCTGGCTTTGAAACTAGGATAGAGAAAGTAGGAGGATACAGAGAAGGGGCTGCTGGATATTGCTACAGCCACCTGAGTTTCGGTGAGGAAGAGAAGATCAGGTTTGTAGGAGGAGAGATGGTGCTCAACAGAGTGAAAGTTAGAGGAAAGTCCGCGAATGTTGCAGAAATTAATAGAAAGAGTAACAGGCCGAGGTCCAGGTAATTGTGTGGGGTCGTCAGGGGAGGTAAAACAGAGAGTGCGTGAAGGAAGGAAGGTTTTCGGAGCAATGGGAAGTATGTGGAAGACGAGAAATCTCGGAGTGAAAGTAAAAAGTGCACTGTATCAAGGAATTGTTGTGCCAACAGTGATGTATGGGGCTGAGACATGGGCTCTGAAGAAAAAGGAGAAAAGAGGGCTGGATGTGATGGAGATGAGCTGCTTGAGGAGTATCTGTGGAGTTACTCGTAGAGACAGATTGAGGAATGAAGAGATACGTAGGAGAGTGGGGCAGCAGGAACATTTGTCAGCCAGAGTGGACAGAAGGGTGCTGAGCTGGTATGGTCATGTTGAACGAATGGGAGATGAAAGGCTTACAAAGAGAATATGTGAGTCAGGTACAAGGGGAGATAGAAGGGCAGGAAGACCCCCATTGAGATGGAGAGACTGTGTAAGAAAGGCTTTGGATGATAGAGGAATGACTATAGATCAGGCAGGGGAAGTGGTGGTGGACAGGAGTGAATGGAGAATGCTTGTGAATAGTTGAGTGAACATGTGGTCATTTGGAGTAAGGGGTCGGGCGCAAGTTCGACTAGATAATAGTCCATCAGGCGCCTGGCCCGGGGGGACGATTAATATGAAGGGTGTGCCTGGAAGTGTGGTAGGAGGGCTTGTGGCTTTGGCTCCGCTGCATGTCTGCCTGACGAGATCGGAACCTCTCCGGGTGGTCAGGGGCCGGGGGAGTGCTGGAGCGACCTTGGTAACCCTGGTCTCTGGGTCTTCTCCTGGGTGACCTGGATGTGTGTGAGTTTGTGTTTTTTATCTGTGTTTATTTTTTGTTTTATGTTGTTTTTGTGTTTTCCCTGTTCTTGCTCTGTCTTGAGTCGGCTACCCCCAAAATGGGGATTGGGCCTGAGCATATAGATAGATAGATAGATAGACAGGGGATGGTCGGTGGTCGGGAGTTGGGGCATTTATGGTCCCCCCCCCTGGGGACTCCGAGGCTGGGCTAGAATTCATAATTTTTTTTTTTTTTTAATTTTGGTGTGGAGGAATGAAGTGTGGTGTGCATGTTTAGTGTAGTGAAGTGGATAGGAGGAGGAGGTGTTTGTGAGAGCTAGCTGGATTGCTCTCAGTGTAAATGAGGCACAAACAAAATCAGTAAGAGAGGCCAAGCAAATGAAACAGGAGTTCCAGCTACTCTTAATCACATGCCTATAACCTCACCTGGGTCTAGCCCTGATCGATTGGTGCCTATAATCTCCACCTACAAGATGAACTCCATCGTCCGAAAACTAGTAGAAATTGTCCCAGGTGTCGACGAATCCCACGTTCTCCTTCCTGTAGAGGTTTGCTAGACAACGATTTGTGCTGGTGGCTATGTTGTAAAATCGGCTCTCTACACCGAGCCGGGGGACGATTCCTGAGACGATGATCCTTGATGACTTCTCCTTAAACGACTTGATCAGCTGCTGGTACTTTAAAAGCAAATATTCCGACCTGGTTTGCTGTACATCGTTGGATCCAACGTGGATGACGTACATTGTATTAGCAGGGGCCAGCTTTGATATTTCGTTGACTGCAGCAACTACGTCGTCCACACCACCACCAGGGATACAAAAATGCTTCCTTGTCTTAGGTGCCCTGGTGCAAAACTCTGTGAGCTGACCACGTATCATCGAGTCTCCCACGAGCCGGAATAGAGTGAATGGTGAATATTAACACCATATAAGGAGGAGCACTTTATTGACGTTTCGCATATAGCTTCATCAAGTCACTGAAGAAGCTATCTGCGAAACGTTGCCAATAAAGTGCTCCTCCTCATATGGTGTTTATATTCATTCTGTCAACTGGGCTGGTCTTGTCCAGAGTGAGGTTTGGCATCTTCTACCCAACCTTAGCCGTTTTTGTCTGTCTCATTTCCTGTTCTACTTTCCCTACTTCGGGGGCAGGAAGCTACTAATCCTCCTCCCCTTGTAAAGTTCACCTACTAGAAGAGACAGAGAAAGGGGCGAGGGAATGCGAAAGTGGTCCCGAGCCCTAAGAGTTGGAACTTTAAATGTTGTTTCTGTTCGAGCTCTGTCTCGAGTCGGCCACCCCCAGCTATGGGGTATGTGCCTGAGTATATACTGTACATACATACATACAACCTTTCAAAGTTAATTTAACATAATGGAAGATGACGCGCTGTCCACCTCGCTAATTTGATATACATTTGTTTTTTTAAAGTTAAGTTAAAGGTATATTTGAGAGGGGATAGAGAAGTTGGATACGTGAGAGGTCGCTTTTACCCTTTCTGTACCGGCGACGCCTTTTATATGTTAGTCTCGCTAAAGTTAGACAATGTTGTGTAATTTAAGAAGGATCTGTGGTAGTAAAACGGCTTAAGTATGATAGCTCGATGCCAGGTAATTGCTGGAGACCCTTTTTTACCTGAATACAATTGTCTAATATTAGTCAGAATAAAGAAACAAGACGTCGCTGGTACAGAAGGGTTAAAGAGAGAAGGAAAGGAGAACATAAAGAACAAAATAGAAGAGTAAATAAAGATGGAGGGCTGTCCTTGTACTTATTAAGAGAACATTATATACTGTATATATTGCATACACCGGTATATATATATATATATATATATATATAGAGAGAGAGAGAGAGAGAGAAGAGAGAAAGAGAGAGAATCAGATAAGGAACCATAAAATGAAACTTATGGAAAAAGTTTAAATTTCCTAGGGGAGGATCGACAGACAAAAAAATACAATTTGGTTCAATTTAACTGTTCCAATACTCTCTACCGTCTCTCTCTCTCTCTCCCCCCCCCCCCCCTCCCCACGA